>CAJQUW010001979.1:0-600000 GCA_907163375.1 Prostheceraeus crozeri | reverse complement strand
ACAGATAGGGTTGTGATTGATAGATCTATTTTTAAGCGGTCAATTCTAAGTATTTTAAACTCTTTGTCTTCACCGATTTTTCATTATCTAAATCATAATTACACAGTGCAATAAGTACTGTAGTATACATCTATATCGAGGAACAAATGCATGAATAGAATTTGATATATTCGAGCATGCTAGTATTTTTTAGTAGGATTGCTCTCGCCCTTTTCTCTCCTGATGGATTTATTACTTTAATTAATATGATGATAGAATGCATGATTAACAGATAATTGGATTTGGGGTGATGCAAATTGCATACTTGCTATCGGTACTTGTTCATGCATGTATATTTCATAAAACCGAAATGAGTTCGATTCATCGATGGCATCATTTCTATTTAAAAGTGGTCTTCAGAAGAAAGCTGCTGATTAGGCATACAATTTTCATTTAAAAACTCTCAGAGAAGGTCCCTATGTGCATGATGATTCTTGAAAGCAATTTTGAGGAATGGGTACATTTACGATCATCTTGAGGAACACGGTCATCTTTCTTTGAAATAGTGTTTTCAAAACGAAACACTGTCCAAAGGATAGACAAGATTTAATCCATTACTACTGCATTTTTCATAGGTAGAATGTGCAGCAAGATGCCAGAGATAAGCGAAATGCATGACTTGTAGACTTTATTCGATGTCTGTGGTAAAGAATCGCCCCATCACCGAAAAGTATTGTTTAAGACATAGATGTACAGTATATAAATAGGGCTGTAAATGTTGGAGTTTGTTCACTGATTTGGATTGCGCGTCAAACTAATTCCTACTGCCTCAAATCTTCTCGAAAACACAGAATGCTTAACGATGATGGCATTGCCGTCTCCATCAGCATTTCCAGCACGATTCATTAAATCGTAGCCAATACCAGGAGAGCCTATCCTATCACCACTCGAGTGGATAATCAGAATGCCATATGGGTTGTACGTGGATCGATGAGACACTTCGTCAGATGTTGTAGTTATAATATACATAATATATATAATAATAGTCATCAACCACCTCTCATTTGCTTATGACCTCTGTCTAATTTGATCGCCTAAACATTTATAGTCGTTCTCGTTGATTTTTTTAAGAGTCTTGGTAAGACATAATTTATTGTAAAACTATTTTATAGTTTTGTGTAGCCGATGCCGACTATAAAATAACATGCAATGTTGATCCGATAAAGACCGCATTTCGGTTATCACAACCCTTATCAAAGTGTTAATCTGGAAACGATGACAAAATGGGACACACAAATTTGCATATAAAATGTTCTCAAAAAACAATGTATCATCTACACATTAATGAAGAGACATCATGCTCCTCACCACAGCTATTTGAATTCCATTTTGTATATTTTTTCTACTTTTCTTTTTGATGAGGACTGTGCTAACCGAAATGGTGTTTATAAATTAGTCATTATCAATTTTAAAAGCAACATCAGCTAAAGAAAGCTAGGACACATTTTTAACAACAAAGTATATTAATGCTGCTCAAAGAGATTTAAAAAACTGCTAAATGCTATTAGTAGCAAGGGCACATCGAAAATCAGAGTAGTTGATAGCCGTTGCTACTTCACAATTACAGGAAATCACATGTATATTGCATACATCCTTAGGCATTGTCTTGGACTTATTATATTGCATTGTGTATCTTAGCGGCTTTTGACATTGTAATTAGTGATGTTATGCGGCATTATTTTCGTATCCGGATAATCCGGTTCCAACTACATGTATGTATGCATGTTCCATGCATGCATGTATGCCTTTCATGCGTTCGTTTCCTATCATTGTAATGGTCCTGATAACAGTAATGAATTCTATCTTATTACACCCGTTGTATCATGGATACATTATGAAACTGGAGCAGTAAATTAGAGTGAGCTTTAAGTAAGATTTTTATATTACACTTAATTTAAGATTAAGACTCTAACGTAAACCTAAACTGAACAGAGTTCCGATCTTGCTATTTGCCACTTTATAATGCCATTGATACTTCACTCGTGGCAAGTATTTCAGCAGTCATTTGAGCATTATCCTACAAGATTAACACCGATGACAGCCTGCTTGACGATAGGGGAAGGTTCCAGAACTGGTCCCGTATCCTGACAGTTCAATCATGTTGAGCGAGTCTTTGACGATTATATCGAATACCAGCAAGTCAACCGAAATCAATTTTTTCCCACCCGTAATTCAGCGCCTGTATGCGTTTGCCTAATGATCGCCAGCTGGCTACTCAATATTATGGAAATCACATCTATTAGTCTTTGGAGATTTTTAAGCTTAGAAATTCTTATCACAAGATTTCGTCGTTATGGAAAACTTGATAACTTGAGATACCTGATTGTAATTTACTATTGCCGGCATCTATTCATCGAGGTTTCTCATCCAATATCTTAACTATAGTACAAATTTGACTTATACCTCAACAAACTCAACATGTACACATATAGAATGTAATTTTTTATTATGTAATTTCTTGTAAAAGAATCAGACTCATACGAACGCGTCAAACAATATCCATTACTTTGATAAGTTCTAATACGAATTTCATTTGGTGCGCGCCGCCGGACTAAACAGCTGCCGATTCACTAACTATGAACGTGCCGCTATAAAATCACATCTATAGGACCGTTCGCATGCACGCTACAGACTGCTTCCATGTAGTGATGTAGAAAAAAATCAGTCTGTGCAAGCATTTATCTATGATTTCCACTCATTTGCATCCTAAACGATCGGGAATCAATTAAGAAACTCAATTATCAAGGTCAATATCTTCAAACATGTATACAGTAGATTGTTTCAACAGATGATCGAAGGGATATGAAGCGTTACTTCTGCTAGTAATGTGGAACATGCCAGAGATGGTGATAATTTCAGAAACAATTGCGATAACAACAATGATTTATTTCATATAAATAATCCTCTTCAAGGGAAGAGGTTTGAAATAGAAACTAACCAGACGATAGACAATCTGTATAAATATCGGTTATCCGGTTACTATCTGTTATTATCCGGTATATTTGCTATCCGAATAATCCGGATCAACTGTAATTGTAATTGCACCACGTGCCAGATCAACGCCCTCACTAAACTAGTAATTAAAGCTGTGTTCTTTAGTGTTAGCTAAGTAATTCCTGTCGTAAATAGATTGTGTTTCTATTATGCCATCTCTTCATCTTTATCTGTCGAGTCGAAAACTATCTTTTGTTTCTTTCACGTTTAGAGGTTAGTAACAATAATGCATAGCAATAAAGGTTTAGATGCAAGAAAGAAATCAACAGAACGATCAATTTCCATATGTTGACTCCCTATGTATTGAAGTCCGCAGTCTATTTTTCTTGTACACTTTTTGTTTCTGTTCACTCGCAATAAAGCTAGTATCTCGAATGAATGCTTTTCGAACCTGGAATTCAAAATATGAAAAGAATCACTTAATTTCAGCTGAAATGTCTGCTATGTCTCTCGTTGAAGGAAGAATGTTGATGGAATATTACACTCTTCAGATGGATTTCTCATATACTATCAACTGTTAATGAATGTCCGCGCAAACAAATGACAGCTAAAGTAAATATTCTGCTTCGTTCACATTCCGTCATTCTGACCTATGCCACATAAATGGTAACGGCGGAATTCAAATGAGGCGACTTTCGCCGCGCGGTTGTACATAATTCTGAAATCGATCGTCTATTGCGTGATAAAAACTATCTGCTTTTTTTCTCATTTCAATGCGAAGATGTGTTCTTCTCTTTCACGTCTTGGGAATGTTAGCAAATGAAAAATGGCTTGCGATCCATTCAACACCTACATGACAGAAATTCCTTGTTATGAGTTAGAGAGAACTATTTGACAATTCTCAATCACATGTAGGAAACTGAATTTACTCATGGAAGGACGAAGTTACTATATTTTTTCATATTAACTTGTATGTGCATTGTAGCTACTTGCCTTAACAAGAAAAAACACTTCGATGTAGTGCATAAACTTTCCATAGTGTAAGTACATAACCTATAATAAAATACGAATTTATTGCAAAACTTTGAAATAATGAAAAACTGTGAATTTCAAAGTTAGCTGCAAGTAATGCACCGTAATGGAAAGCTAACACAATCAATGTTTATGGACATTAGTCAATATTGATGCACTGTGATGTAATTCAATGCTCTCAATTATCTGGAAAGTTTCAGAAGTCCAGATTTTTGTTGTAGTTCTTTGAAGAGAACAAATAATTTGAAAATTGTGCACTCAACCCTCCTGCTTTGAACTATTTCTAATCGCTCACATGAAATGAACATAGCCCTGATAGATGTAGTTCTCCAACCCTGCCTTGTACGCCTACCTCCATAATTCCGCCATATCACGAACATATATCTGCCTCGTTCTTTTCTAACCAAATAACAAATTGCCTTAAGACAGTCGGTGAAAGAATTAACTCCAACCACGCTCGTCTGTGCAACTCCCCTCTTGCACAAACTGATTCCTGGCTCAAGAACTCAAAAATTTGGCAGAACAAGAATTTTAATGCATTGCTTGAAGCTTTTATCGCTTGCCTAAAACAGTGAATTATCGTCGAATACTACTCCGATTACCACGGTTCCTTCAGTTTCGAAGAATTCAGATTGTGTTGCACATCTTTTGTCGATGAAGTAAGGCCCTCTGATCAACAGTTTAAAAGGTAGCAGATATAGGAGAAGTTCACTTTATTCTCCGTAGAGCATAACAGGATATTTGATCGCAGCTGATGATGGGGTTGTTTGATTTCATTGTGAATTTCACTGCAATTTGTTTCGTCTCCCATAAAATGTGTCTGCTGCTAAAATTACTTTATTGCTAAAAATATTTTTTAGCAATAAAGTAATTTTAGCAGCAAACATGTTTTTGGAGAGACGAAACAAATTGAAGTGAGATTCACAATGAGAACAACAGGATAGCCGTCTGCGTCCCTTCGCTGTGTAGATTTGGTTTTTAATAGTCATAGGAACTTCACATGCATTGGTGTTCTTGCTCGATGGTTACTGGCCGTTGATCGGTTTGCACTAAGTACCCGTGACATTTGTTGTTTTCTATTTCTTTCTTCGTCTCGGTATATTGTGATCTCATGTCATTGCACCTGTGAATGAAATTGACTGATCAGTGCAGTTTTCTGGCTCAAGGATCCCGACCTAACTTATTCCTTGAAGAGTTACTTTGATTTGTTTTGAGAAATGGACGCCTTATATCGTACTGAAGACAGAAGACTGAAGAACTGAAGACACAATTTGTCATAGACACATGTCTAGTGCGGATTACTTCACCTTTCAAATGTGATGGTTACTAGATAATTTGCCTTTGAGTTTCAGTTGATGACATAAATAAAACTGTCATTATTGCGATATGAATCTCCCCCGTCATGGTTACTGAAGCACTTGAATGAAAAATTGTTGTATTGAATGAGGCAAGCTTAAGAATGCGATTTTTCGATTAGGCCTGTTTGCTTTCTTGTGTTTTCCCCGGTTTTCTTCTAATCTATTTTGTGGGGTTGAAATCTCAGTCGAGGTTGGATTGAGGCGAAAGGAAATAATAATATATACGTGCCCATTTTCTTCCAGCTAACCGCGAATCTCCATAAATGCCAAATCTCAACATGAGCGGGAAATCTGATGGGCAGCATATTGCACCTTGCATAGCTGCAATGTTATCAGTGATCGAACATTCATGTGTGAAAACGTTCAGCGCTTAGTTCAGGAAGTGTTGGTTCTAGGTGATAAAATTCATGTTGAGAATTAGCAGGTTGAAAGTGAGATGTTTTACAATAGATTAGTCATCGCAATGTTATCGGGTTTCTTCTTCAACTGAACTTTTCTTCGACAGGTCGTGAATAGCTCCATGTGAAGCATTTAGTGAACCGAATATAAAATCAAGTGAAGCTTTCAAAGCCGCATCATTTTCAAATATACTTCACCGACTTCTGATTCCTGGGAATTATCGAACTCGAAATGAAACTCCGCCCGACGGCTGACGAGGCAAATGAGACAGATAAAGATCCCTTTAGCTTTGTCTCTGGAGGCTTCTCAAAAAAATCCCAGCTTGGATGAATTCTACGACGTTTCGATCAACTTTCCCAAGGTTTCGACAAGGAATTTATGTAATTTCACAGAGTGAAAAATTGGGGTAGGATTTACCCAGTCATGCGGTATTAATTCGAGACGGAGATTTTGACCTTATCGCTGTGTTGCTGTGGGAGAAAAATGAGAAATTGCTGCGGTGGCTCTTTGAAAGCCAGTTTATGTTTTTTTGTAAAACTCTGCATGCCCCATCACTCCTACTATTATCTAAAGTAGGCCTATCTTTTTTGAAGACATGCCCTAAGAGCGACACACCTCTTTAATTTCCATTTTATAGAAGTTGAACTCTAATTAAAATTTCATGGGGCAAGTCCACTCGTACTATCAAGAAAAAGTGGGTGAACACGCATAAAATAGAATCACATAATGTTTTTTCCTTTTAGCATTTAGCCACTATGTTTCTGTGTACCACATCAAAAATATCACCATGCGCTCAGATCAAGCAACCTTTAATTACACTTGATTATGGATGACGCCATGGAAGAAAATCGACCATCATAATCATCTTTACATTGTAGTCCAGAACGATTTCTCAGAGCTGATCAGCATGCAAGGAAACCAAAACAATTTCCTCCATTTCGAAAAATACTAGCCATGTTGCTAAGAATGAAATTCACGTATTCGGTATATAGTTATTAACATCATACAATATGTCCAATATAGCATACAATGTCCAACATACGAGCAGAAATTGTCTGAAGAGATCTTATTTTGAGATATTTGTGCATGAGTTGATCTAAAAGACAACTAGTACGACTGCAATAGTTCAAATTTCATGAGAAATATCGGTATTATAGATATTACATTTTCGACTTTCATATTTGCGCACTACAGTATCAGTCAGTGTTGATGGGGAATTATGCACGTCAAAAGCGATTACTGAATACAAGTGTATCAAGTCTCATTATTAACCCTGCAACTACAGCATTCAACAATTTGTGCTTTTATAATTGATATTTAACTGATAAAACGATCACATTCTTAAAATTGCTAATCAAACCAGATTCACTAACTAAGCTTTTCATATAGTTTGACTCATTTTCAATTCTATACATCAGCTTAGACAATTCAGTTAATAATAATGAAGCGTATATATTTTCAACAAATTGATAATCATAAGTACAGTGATACACGAAAGTCAAAGTGGAATGAGGCGTCGCACAAAAAAATAAAGATTCACAAAATTATCACATGCATAACTGTCGAATTTGTTTACAAGTTCTGATTTATCAGGGTCGTTTGCCTGTTTATTTGCCTAAGTACAAAAATTTCGGTATATTCTTTTTTGTATGTTTTATTTGATGCTCAATCAGGAACATCAGATGTCCTCATGCTAAAAGCATCAATATTAACAAATTGAAATAGATGCAGAAAGCCATTTTTCTATTATCTACAAATTATCAGAATGATGTATCATTATATTTTACTAGGCTACATTAGAGCCATAGAAATTGATAACAATGCGACTACTAGAATGTAAGAACATCTTCATGCAATACACAATAGTGGCACATAAATCGCACGCATTTTCACTTAGATACACTTGTCAACGGCTGTGTCATTGGGTTAGAATCAATCACATGTGCAGTTCTAATATTTTCATCGGTCATTCATGCACCAACTTAGTTCCCCCGGATGTGCCGCGACCTTGAGTCAATTTCCATTCTAGTCAACTTCAGATAAACAATCTATTTCCATGATTAGAACCGAACATTTTTTGAAACATGATTGTTTGTCGTCAAGAAAATTTGTTTAGCATTTTTGCAACTGTATCGGCAACAGAATCTGATTCCAAATGTTAAAAAAACTGCGTATTTTTGAAGCGGTAGCATAATTTCATTCCTTTGTCATGAGATTAAAGATCAACATGCGACTTGTCTGAATAAAATCGATGATTTTCGTAGTTGTAAGGAAAATCAATAATGATTGATAGCAGTTAGTAGATCATGCTCGCATTGCACTTACTCTTGTGTCCTCAAAGTACTTGTCAGCCATAATTTGCAATTATGTGCGTGGGATAGTAGTCAATAATCATATTCATGATCAGATAGAGTGAGAGGAATTTAGAAATGGTCATCCAATTTCTAGTTTGAAAAGTTAGATCGAAATTTATTTAATGACAACAATTATAAGTCACTCACATCATGTACATTTGCAAATGTATTTCATGATGTTGAGTTTTAGAGTTTCACAATGCCCTTCAACGATTGGAAATAAATATTCCTTGACCTTTATCATCACTTGAAATCAGGATGTGTTTTACCAATTCATTAAAGCGTATGTATACAGCAGATGACTAAGATCGTTTACGATTCAAATGACAACAAGTCATCAGTAATATCTTCGTCACTCATGTTATTGGCAACCATAATGTTCCGGAAAATTTGCTATAAATAAATTTCAAAATTATCCGAGCCGCAGTTTTTTCTCATTACCACGAATTGCCATGTATCTCATAGTTCGGTTCTGATGAGAGGTGCATTTTTATGGCAGTTATATTCTGCATTGAAAATACAGGTGTCTCTCCCTCTGATATAATGTCAACAAATCAAAAAAACTCCTTTTTCAGATCAGCTAACGTTTCGGGTCCATGCCCTTTTTCAACGCAATTGACAGAAACTACAGATGAGATGAAAGGCATATTAATACAGAATAAAATTGTTATTTGCACCTGAAGACCAGAAAGCGCTTGTGCAATTTTATGAGTTTTTCTTTTGGCCTTCAAATTGAATTGAATTAATACTATAATTTTACCCATTGTTGTGATGTACATTTTCATATATGAGACTTGATGCATCGATCGGCTGGTGCAATTGACTGATTAGCGTTCTGAAGCAATGACAAAACAAAACACATTACACGAATTTGCAAGAATTTAAGCAAGTAGGAAAAACAATTATTTATTTAAAAACCTTTAGGAGGTATGACATACCGTTGCAATTTGCAGTGTGATTGATCTTAGGTTGATACTCTTTTATCATTAAAGCTTCTACAACAGTTATATGATAATTACTGTTACCTTTATACCTTATGCGAAATTGATTACTTATATCATACGTACAATGATTACATGTATTGATATGTTTGCAAACTGCTGTATCTGTACTTCTATGCTCTTCGATCCTTTGCTGGAGTCTTCGTTTGGTATCTTATATACAATCTTAGAGTTGATACCGTATCTTTTGTATATTTTCATCAAATTATTCCGTAATGTAAGCGATGGTTGACCAATATACGGTAGTACTGTATAGTTTACATGTGCATCTGCTGTACTCGTACATGTATCATTGTGCCCGTTGGAAATCACTGTATTCTTTTTGTTAAGAAAGCTACGTACGATTTTTTCTACTGTACTCCGTGGGTAGCCGTTTTTCTGAAAAATACTAGTCATGTTTTTTACTTCGTTATGAAACATTTTCCAGCAGTTTGATACTGTATATGCTCGATGTAACATCCCATTAATAAGTCCAACTTTCCATTGCCTAGGGCAAACGGAATTGTAATTTAATAAGAGGCCAGTATACGTATCTTTACGGTAAATGGAAATTTGCAAAGTATCTTCGGTGTTAATGACTACATCTAGGAAAGGTAACTTGTTGTTACCCACTTCAGTGGTGAATTTTAGGTTAGGATGTTGTTTGTTTAGGTACTCATGGAATTTGTGAATTTTGTCTACGTTATCAAATACGCATATGCAGTCATCTACATATCTGGAGTAGAACAGGGGCGGGAATTGTTCTCCCATCCAACCTTGTTCTAATTCTGCTGGGAAGAGATTAGCAAGCGTTGGTGCCAACGGTGAACCCATCGAAACTCCATCTGTTTGACTATACATATTATCATTGTACATAAAGCTGCCTTGTGTAGCGAATTTACATAGTTTTATGAAAACATCTTTACCGTATCGCGGTTTGTTGTTTGAATTACTACTGTATACTAGGTTAGCTGCTATGGTAATAACTTCATCTACAGGTATATTGGTAAACAGTGATTCCACGTCAAAACTCACTAAGACATTGTTCTTATTAAATACCGACTGTTTTTCTTTAATTCTGTCAATAAATTCAGCTGTTGAACTCAGCAAGTATTTTTTATTGATGTGTTGTTTGATGATTGTATCGAGGTACTTGGCCAAATTGTAATTGTACGACCCTCTT
Source organism: Prostheceraeus crozeri (assembly GCA_907163375.1). Lineage (NCBI taxonomy): Eukaryota > Metazoa > Platyhelminthes > Polycladida > Euryleptidae > Prostheceraeus > Prostheceraeus crozeri. The sequence goes on along the minus strand of CAJQUW010001979.1, from coordinate 589,721 downwards.
GTACTGACAATTGGTCGAGCAGGAGCGTTAGTTTCATGTACTTTTATCGTACCTTACATTTTAGCTGGTTCACTACCAGATGGCGTAATGTACTTTTATGTATCTTCAGTGAGATGTACCGTTTTACATGTTTTACTAAGTAACGATACAATCTGCATTCTTCCATAATAGTAGGGTGCTTTTTTAAGTCATCTGGTACTTGTACTTTTTTAAACTTAGAGGTATCATTGATAATTACGTCTAATTTGTTAAAGTATTCATCAGCATCTACAAGTACAATACCGTTACCTTTATCAAATGAGCAAATTTTCAAATTTTTCATTTTTGCTAGATTAGTCAGTGTTCTGTGTAGCCTTTTATTTGTATTACTGCGGTACTCACTTTTTGCATTGTTTTCGAAGTTGTTAACTGTTGCTATGATATCTTGTTTTAGCGCCTGTGTTACTGATAATTCTTCATTGTCTTTGCAATTCGCAGTAATGGTTTTTTCTATTTGGTACTTTATTCCAAAATTATCGGGTTTTTTGTTATGATGCTGTTTTTTAAACCAAATCTTAGTGTCTCATTCTCAATAGGAGAGAGCACGTATTTGCTTTTATTGACTATACAGTCCGGTGCTGGCAATCTCTGTTCCAGCCATAGTTTGGAAATTTTAGAATTATGTCTCATTGTGTGAGTTTTCATTTTACTTTTAACTTCTGCCAGCATCATCATATCCAGAATGCACATACGTAACCAAGACAATTTACTGCGTAAGCTGTCATTACATACTTTATATTTGCGATCGTTAATTTTTATTTCCCGCTTGACATACTTAATATGTGACTCAAAGGTTAATTTGTGGTAATTTTCTACATTACTTTTAATTGCATCTAAGTTCGGTATTTTGAACTGCAGAAACTTCGGTATGACATTGAGAAGAAGGCATTTTTCAAAGTATTCCAAATCTAATCTTTGCTTGTGTCTTTTCTCGGTTAATTTTTCAAATCTTCTACATTCCGATACAGGAATGTTGTACAGCTTTTGCAGGCTGTAGAAATAGGTTGGTAATTTTACACTTTTAAGTACCCATAGAATAGTAAACACAACAATGTTGTTACACATCTAATTTATTGACTCAAAGCTTTTCGACCATTCATTGGTCCTCATCAAGAGTTCATGCTCGCATGAAAATTTTAATAAGCTAATGAAAAAACAATACGATAGTACTATAATAATAATATAAAAACATATCAATACATGTAATCATTGTACGTATGATATAAGTAATCAATTTCGCATAAGGTATAAAGGTAACAGTAATTATCATATAAATGTTGTAGAAGCTTTAATGATAAAAGAGTATCAACCTAAGATCAATCACACTGTAGATTGCAACGGTATGTCATACCTCCTAAAGGTTTTTAAATAAATAATTGTTTTTCCTACTTGCTTAAATTCTTGCAAATTCGTGTAACGTGTTTTGTTTTGTCATTGCTTCAGAACGCTAATCAGTCAATTTTCATATATATATATATATATATATATATATACATATACATATATGTAAAATGTTAGAAAATTATGTATAGAAAATCAAAACTAGAAGGGTACCTCAAACTGAATTTTACATGCTCCCGATCGATTTCAAGAGTTGTCTCACTTTTCAAGGCACTGCATAGAATGAAATAAGTATGCTACATAGAATCATTATTGTGTGCTTTCATTTTAGATATCTTAATGATTTTCATTTATCTACCTTTTTAATTTGTAAATGATTAATTAATTAATTAATTAAGCAACTGAAGATATATTGAAAGCGCTGGTGCTAAATTTCTGTTTTGATTTTTTGCGGGCAGAAACATTTCTCTATATACTTCACCAAATACTGTGATATTTAAAATTTTTTTTTAAATATGTATATATATATATATGGAAACGGAAATATATACACAAGATCCAGGTGTTTCAAAGTAGGCTGCTACTAGTGATTTTTGCCTAGGAATCTAGTTGTGACGTCTATTGGCGATTACAATATGATCAGTCGATGGTTGGATATGATCGATCCCAACATGAGCAGTAAGACTTTTCGAAGTAATTAACTATTTTTTTAGAAGTCTTGCTTAGCATCATGGAACAAGATAAGCACCAATCTCTGAATACGTACACATGGGATTGTTCATAATATTTGATTTGAATCAAAACACTGTTAGTTTGACTTGAAGTGAATTAAACAAGCTGAGCTTTTTTTTGAATTTGCTGCTTCTCGTCATGTCAGGTCATTCTAAAGATGATCAGAGAAAAGATTTTGAAAATCCTTTTGAAAAAAACAAGAATGCTGAAAAGTGCGAATGGGAATGAGAGATGCCTTTCACAGCAATCTCTCCCTCATTTTGCTTTTTATCGCATTCGATCGAAATTGAAAAGAACCGGTTCGGTAGAGTGCACCGAAAGCAGGGACCCGCCCCTCAGTTTCAATATCACAAAAATCAAACGAGGAGTAGGCCCCAAAATTTTGTTCAAAGTCCGAAAGAAGTCAACAAGAAGGCCTCATTGGAGTTGGACATTTCTCTAAGCTCTACTTGGAGACTGATGAGGAAAGTTGGTGAAAACCATACCGACCCAGACTGTTGCAGCACCTTAACCGGATGATGCTGAACGACGCTTGCAGTTTGCTGTGTATGTGTCGGGAATTCGGGAGAACCAGAGATTTGCTTGACAAGATAGTTTGGTCTGACGAAGCGGTTTCAAACTATCAGGTCACGTAAATAGACATAACTACTGGGGTCTAACTTCCCTGAAAAAAATCCGCAATGGTATCACAAATGAGCTGAACCTGCTGGCCAACCGTTGGGGCCGGTATGTCAAGCAACGGGTGTGATTGGGCCAGTATTTTTTGAAAGAACTGTGACGGCTGAGGTGTACCTTCAAATGCTCCAATCCTTTGCGATTCCTGAGATGCAGTCATTGAACAACTTCAATGAGCTGTACTTTCAGCAGGATGGTGCACCAGCGCATTTTGCAGTGAGTGTCAGAAGCTATCTGAATGACACTTTTTCAGGAAAGTGGATCGGGAGGTGGGTAGCATCCTTTGGCCTCCTCTCGCTCTCCGATCTAACTCCGATGGACTTTTTCTTTTGGGGCGTTGTAAAGGAGAAAGTGTACGGACGACAACCTCACACACTTTCTCAACTCCGCTCCTACATCACAGATGCCTGTCAAGAGATCAGTGATGACAGGAACTTATGCAGAACTGTGTGCCACAGTGTGGCCGAAAGACTACAAGAATGTGCCGATGTCCATGGTGGACATTTTGAGCATTTGCGTTCGTGAATTTTTGCAACTTTAAGTTGATTAATTTTTTGATATGTTGAATAGGCCTTGGTTATTCATTTGTTCATTTTTTTGTTAGGAAACCAAGCAAACAAAATGGTAGTTGTTTTAATGTTAATACCTTTATTAATTTCAGCCTCCTCTAGGCCATCGTCAGAAGCTTCTGACGATGGTCTAAGAGGAGGCTGGAATTAACAAAGGTGAAGGACATTTGGATGTCAGCTGTTCTTCCTTCTTCGCCTCCCTGTCTTGTGTTGACGACAGCGTCTTCGTGCACCAGGCTGAGGGGCGCGGAGGACATTCGAATGTCAGCTGTTCTTCCTTCTCCGCAGTAACACTGAAACAACTACTATCTTGTTTACATGGTTTCCTAATAATTTTTTTTTGATAGATGTTGGATAGTTATTCGACTTCTCATGATCGGAATAGATTCAAATTGGGTTGTAGGGAAATATGTAGGCATGAAAACACTGGAGATCATGAGATATTTTAATATGATTTACGCGATGTCAGAGTATTGAATTTTTGCCCCTTACGAATACAAGGCATACTAGCTATCTGTGGCATCGTGAAAAAGATTATTATGACATAGCTTATTAATCTATAGCATTAAGACATAGCTTTTCAAGGCCAATTTCTACTGTTAGCCTACTTTTGAAACACCTTGTATATAACGGAAATGCAATTGTATAGTGAAAGAAAATTGTCATTTAAGCGGTGATTGCTTACAAGAGTGTTTTGTATACAAGGCTACTGTTAAGTCAACAACAGATGAAATGATCTATTTTGGTATTTGTGAGAAAGACAGATTCGAGATACAGAAATCACAAAAAATCGTTCTCAAACTTGTCGTATATGAACGAAGCATCACTCTCAAAACGTATCTGGAAGCCAAATGATGAAGATCAAATTTATGCAATCAAATGGGATATTGTTTCAAAATCATCACCATGTAGGTGTGGAATGAGACACTGTAATCTGTCTCACAGAAAAATATTTCGTTGCAGCAGGTGACCCCAGAAATTTTATCAACAAAAAGAGTTCCAAAAGCAGACATCGCAGAAATTATATTTTATGCAATCTGAAGATCTACGAGTAGATGTATGATGTTCAATGAATGTGAGCCTCTTGAATTTAAAAGTATCCTGTATTTCCGTTGATTATCAGTTTATTACTGTCTGATAATCGGTTGTGTGAACAATACAGTCCGTGAGACCTAAAGTCACAGATAATAAACTTCACTTGTTCTGACTTTCAAATTTCGGCTATACAAAGCTTTCTCTCAACCGAACATGTTTTGGAATGCACATTCATTCCATGCTCAGCGGCAAACACAAGTAGAGGTAAAATCAAGGGTTTATATACAGAATTCATGGCGTGATACAAAAACAGTTCAAAGTAAGAGTTTTTGAGACAAAACTGCGGAGAAAGAGTGTCAGGGTGACAAATTCAAGTACAAGGGTACTGATCTGTTCCTTTCATTAGATAGTCAATCTGATTTTTCTTTCACTTTAATAGATTCCAGTATCAATGGATATATCTTGATATTCCAATGATAGAGAAGTTTTCAGCTTTAGGACTATACATGTATTGATGCATAGAAATTTCAGTTTGACACGGGTATCCTTTTAAATGTTCCGAAATGCGAGATCAAAGTGACGTCTGGTGGCGCCAACGTATCGCATAGGACAGCGATCACAAGTGTAGAGATACACAACATTCGATTAAACTGCGTTCGCAATCGGATCTTTGTAATTGAAATGATTTTTGCTTTTGTTGGTTCTAAAAACAGGGACTATTTTAGCTTTTTCGGACAACTTTTTGTTAATGTCATGAATACGGCGCATCAACATTTTATTAGTGGGCTCAATGTAGGGAACAGACCAATACACAACCTTTTCGTTCTCAGCTTTTATATAGTACTCGTATATATAAATTTACATCGAAAGAGGAGATAAATCTACTCCAAGGATTCTCACGCCGACCTTATAACCCAGGTATCAGGTGGTAAGTTTGTAAAACAAATTGTTCGTGGAAGACCGGTTTCGTTTTGAGAAAACTTTATCAATTCCACACACAGGCAAGTTGTTAGAGCCAATAAAAGAATATAAAATATATATATTCTGTTTCTGCTTCGGTAAGCTATCTCTTCTACTCAGCTCTTGAATCAAATAAGGGATTAAATTCAGCACCAACATTTTACTGTTGTTCGGAAAACTATATTTTCTTAAAAATTGAGATACCTTTTTTCGTCAAATAGTTAGAATGCATTTAAAAAATGCAACAAAAAGTTGCATATATAGTGCAAATATTTGTAAATAAATATGCGCTTCGTTGAGTCTTATGTTTAACAATCAATAAACACACTGTATATGCAGATATTTCTCAAAAGATGACAATAACTTTTATTTGCATTATCACATTATTACATCAGTGCTTTTCTTTAATGCTATCAGATAATTGCGTTTGTTTTCCAGCACTGATGCATTAAATATCGTATGGCATGTAGATTTTGAACGCAGACTGACTATCATATAGAAGAGAGTGACTACTCTAAGAAGATAACCAGATATTTTTTCAAAATGAAAGCCTTTTAACAGGTTTCTATTTCAATTTGCTGAGCAAATTAGTGGATGTCTGCTGTTTATTTTATCAGTTGCGTGTAGACGCCTACTTAAACATAGTTTAAATTATTGTCTGTTTGAATTATTTCCGAGTGCATGTTGTCAAAACAAATTATTATTTTGATGCACTGTGAGTATAATGTCCTTTTCGTGATAACCACGGCAGTAGAAAATAGTCGACAGTCCTTTCATGCTTTTTATTGAAAATTGCGATTACCCGGAGACCCCTGATGTGAATGTTGCAATTATAATGGACATATCAGCTCACATTTAAGGGATGAGCATTTACAGATGAAAAACGAATCGTACAATTTGCAGGACTGTTATTGCATCTACAAAGCTACTGAAATGGTAATTAGTTTTTCTCAAATTATTTCAAGAACACATTCAGTTGATCTGAATTTAGCCGAGGAATATTGTCATTCACTTCAACGCATACCTAATTTCAAATGTCAAAGGGTTCAGATCTTGGGCTCAACTCTATCTCCCACTTATTCACACAATTCACTTATAATTGTCCATGGGGATTGTAATTCTGATGCATTTTCGCCAATTTCAAGTATATTCTGGTGATAAAATTTGCGGACCGATAACTTCGTTTTAATTGGTATCATTGGCTTCCATTTGTGGATTAGGCGCGATGTCTTAATGGCTAATGTGGATCACGAATAACTTCTCCGCTTTACCGTGGACCGCGCTCAGTTCTGGTTTGTAGGCAGTCATATATGCAAATGGTCACGTACAGTTCCTTCTATGATGTCATTTCAGAATGCAACAACTCTTCAATCTTGCTCAAAGTTTTTATAAATTTACAGGCTTAGATAGGACGGCACACGTTGAATAATGAATTCAATTGGCTATCATGTACATTTCAGTCACCTTACTTTGTCAACGGCTCAATCCAATTCACTTCTTAAAACCTGAATTTCAATTGTCGGGGAGCATTCGTATATCTCAAGACTCATATCTGCTGATAAGGTTGCTTGATTCTCTATTTCCTCTTATCATGACTTTCGATTTGAATTATTTCATCAGACTTTCTAATGATACTACACTCAAATCATTACACTTTGTATCTGAATAAGTGTAGTCAGTGTACTCTAAAACAAAATCCAATAGAAATAATTCCCATCAGTAACTTGGAGGCAGCAGTGGCATTTACATGTACTTCTCAGCAAAGATAAATTCCTCAGTTATGTCTATGGTAACTTGGTCAAGTGTTAACATGAAGGACAAACGAATGTAATGTATCAGCAAACCTTTGAATGAAAACTTCTGCATGTGAACATTTTTTCTGATATTATCACGTTTCCCAATGTAACTCTGCTATTGAGCAGCGACTTGAGTCCTATTTACCTTGTTCTGACATCTTTGATTGAATCACTGTCGATTCCAGTTTCCGTGTACTATGCACATTGTTACGCACTTATACAAGTTATACATGTCTGTTATGAGGTATTACATTACGGCAGCTATATGCACTTTTATAGGAATAGTATATTATATATATATATATATATATATATATATATATTGCGCTATTAATAAGCAAAGTTCTGGTGTAACAGAATTATGCAAAAGTGCAGTAGATACGAAGCACGTCTTAAAATATCTTTTAGATGAGTAGATTGACAACAAAGGTCTGTCGCAAAATATTGAATATCTTGAGAGAGTGACTGGAGTGACTGCTGTTAAGTCAACCAGAGAAACCAACAGAATTCGATGCTGTCGGCTTGGCCTACTGAAGAAGGTGCGGACTCGTCCCCACCACGGACTTCAGTTCGATTCCTGTGTCAGGCGAATGCGGTCGGGGAACCAGAAGTGTTATTGTCTTTCATTGACTCAATAGTTGTCTCTTTAGATATTCATAGGGAAAAAGAATTTCTCACATCTCTTGGAATAAAACTCCTCAGTGCGGGTGCGGCGCAGGCAAATGTTTTCCTACCAAAGTGTGTCTTAACATTGCGGGTTACTAGAATGCTGTCATCATCCGATAAACGCAACGGACGCCAAGGAACATTCACAGTTATATGATCTAGCAAATAGACAGGATAAGAACCTTGTAATATCATGTAAACCATCATAAGCATTTTGGAAATTAATCCACTTGCCGGAAGCGCGGAGAATAATCAAAAATCCGTGAGCCACAGTAAACCATTTTTAAGCAAATTGTTCATGGAGTTGGCGCAGGTATTTCTGATGGTTTATAGCCTACGCTGTGTACCAGCTCTTACCCATTCTAGGTTAGAGCCGAACTAATTAGTGACCAGTTTAAATCAAGAGGTTGACATGATAAATGATCGCATTTTGGAATTGCATATTTTTTGTGTATATATTGCTCATTGTGATTTTTCTCATGTTCTTTACCGAAATTCATTACCGAAGTGCATCTTTGTAAAAGAAATGTATGCTTTCTAGATCTTGATAGATGGAGCTATCTTATCAGAATTCAATCATGCATAAATCGAATTGTAAAGTGAGACAAAAAATAAGCATTTCTGTCATGTTTTTGTATATGTTTTAATCAATATCTCAACTAGTGCTCGTTAAATTCGTTGGTCATTATTAAGGCTATGTTTTTTTAGTGTCTAACGTCTTCATTAGAATGAACTCTTGGAATATTTTTCTTTCCAGGTCCTTATGCTAGACATTGAAATCTTGTCAAAGATATCCTCGAATCAACGTGGTCTGGAAATCATCCCCCATCTATCACCTAATTTCTTAGCAGTATCAGACGAACTGCTGAGTAATCTGCCTACCAGCGTCAATCCATATTTTGTGCGGATCATGGTTGACCTGATTCATATGTTTCAAACGGATCGAAACATGTTGGAGCATCAAGGAGCTCTGGTTATCAGGTGAGAGTCTTGCAATGATAGAAATTTGTAGGATCGTGACTTTCGATTCATATTCTTCTAATAAAAGCGGCAGAAACATTTACAGGCAGGTAAATTATTCAAGAAAATTCATGTTGCAGCAACTCAAGGCTGGTTGCTTTTTTCCTTTCTTATGAATCACCACAATCTGATAGAACGAAATACCCATTAACTCGTATCAAAATATCCTCGCCGTTGGCTCGGAGAACACATACGTGTAGCTTTTGGTACTCGCAGATTCCGAACATTTATCGCCCGAAATCAGTGGAATAATATATTCGTATTGTAGATATCCTGTCACTAGATTTGATCTGTAAAGCAGATTATCTCACGCGCGGGATGCATGGACTTTTATAACATATCATCCGGATAGAAATCTAAAATATCACGGATGCAAGATGAGGCTGAGATTGCATTTCATCTTGATGCTGATGAAACGTCGGACCTGTAAATAGTTTTTAACGTCATCTCTTAGCCGTAAATTTTAGAAGACAGAAATGGTTTTTGCCCACTCCGATATGAAACGTAGTCTTCTGTTCGCGGCCATCCTATTCATCTTGATGCTTTTCAGCATGAATCTGTTGATTAGTAATTTTTGTGATAAAATACAACTACATCTGGAAAATTATGCCGATTTGCATCAATTTTGAAATATAATTCCCCTAGTTTCTTTCTCAGTCTAACAAAGGATTAGTCCGCCTTTCGTACATTGGTATGCGAGTCATCTGAGCGAAATAATTCATCTATCATTCAATATTATTCATATGGATCTGCTGGCTGCTGTTCTTTTTCAATTAAATAAAACTTGCATGAAAACAAACTTGCATTTCAGGTTCAGACTTTTGGGTCACAGAATATTGGGTCACATTTTCCCTCTTACAAGCAGCAGTTCTAATAATGAAGGCGTTCATCAAATAACACAAAGTACTACATTGATTCGTGGATTGGTCTAGTATTCTGGCTATACTTTCTGTGACGACTTTATTCATTCATGAACTTTCGAGGAGCCAACAGGAGAAAATCACTACATCTGTTGCTTTGCTTTTTAAGGCCATAGCTGTCCATGGAAGTTAAGAATATTGATGCAGCATGTGCAGGGTAGAATCGAGCTAAGCAGTTTCATCATAGCATTCGAGCTCGTTAGATTTAAGTGGCCCTCATTGCGTGTCGATATCAACACAGTGAAATCAAGAATACGAGGAAGCCTTGCCATCGAATGGAAGAAATACAACCATCAAGAAGAAGTCAGTTTGAGTAGATCAGAACGCACCGAACTTGCAAGATGCAGAACAGGGCATTCTCTTCTTCTCAAGAAGTATCGCCATCGTATCGGCTTTGCAGAGAAGGCAATCTGCGATGAGTGTGGCGAAGAGGAAGAAAGCCTGGAGCACAACCTCATCAAGTGCTCAAGATGGGATGTGCAGCGTTATACCAGTTTCCATACCATCCGCCACCCAGTTGCTGAATTATTTGAGGGCAATCGGTCGTCTTTAGCGACTGACGTCAATGTGTCTTCACACTGGACGGGCCAAAACAACAACAACAACAATAAGTGGCCCTCATTTAAGATATCTAACTCGTGGAATGCTATAAAGAAGCAGTTGTGCACTAGTTGAGTAAATAACTAATATAGAAAGTGGGAAATGTTTAAACAGACTAGATCACTAAAGCACTTTGCATATCCTTCTGAACATCAAACATCAGTATTATATTTCTTCCTTTGAATTCGTTACTTGACTTTTGATACACCAATTGCTTGTTATGTAAAATGCGCATTTGAAACCAGAAGGATGATTCGGTACACAATTTTGTCATCAACGGCGACATATTTTTTCATTATGTCATCGTTAATGGGAGATAATGATGCATTTAATTTTCGCATTGCTTTCTGCTCCCTTCTTATTGATTTCAACCGATGAAGCCATCTGTCGTTTATTTATCTGTTTCCGAGTTAGAAACTGAATCTAGCGTGATGACAGAGATTCCGCGCATTATGGTCAAGTAAAAGAACCTAAAACGAAATCAGGCTAGGTAAACAGATAATTGAATCTGTTAATTGAAAACTTAGTAAATGAGCGACAAAAGTTCAATCAATAATTGTGAAGCAACAATTTGCGTTTACGGTCGAGCTATTTATCTGTTTGCTCCAAGTCTGATTGAAAGTTGGATTGCCATCTTCGTAGAAATGCTGTAATTGTAGTCATGATAATATCCAAGGATACGATTATATGCATGAGCTAATCGGCAATTTGAAAGTATTTGACAGGATTCAAATAAAGCGATGTTTTTAAATGTTTTAGAACAAGAAACATGATGTTTTATTGGAGTTTATTGTTTTTTAATGTCATCATTTTGTGACGTTTTTTAAAATCTCCAACCTACTGAATGAGTTGTTGACGTCATGAGTGGCTTTACTTTACTTTTTCCTTTAACGTCCTCTTCCTCCAATTTTAGCTGAGTTGGATGATCGTCTGATGATCGTTGCCCTCCTTTTTTTTCTCGGTCTTTTGCGTCTTCATGTTGTAGGTTTCATGCTCTGATGTCTGCCGCTACAATCTCCTTTGAGGTCTTCTTAGGGCGACGTTTGCAGCGTTTGCCTTCAGCTTCGATACTCATGACAGGTCGTAGCCAATCTCGGCTTCCTCTTCTGACATGTCCAGACCATCGCAGCCTGCTTCGGGTAATGACTTCCATGATGAAATCGATGCATGCAGCTTCTCTCAGCTCGTTGTTGCTCTTTCTATCCCTCAATAATCTTCCGCACATCTATCTCACCACTCTCATCCCTGTTCTTCTGAGGCGTTCTTCATGTTCAGCGGGGCCCACGTATCACACCCGTAGGTCATTCGTCGCCTGACACAATACGTGGTGCGCCCAAAAAGTTTCCGACCTTAGTATTTTATAAAGCGGGAAAAATTAGTCCAATGGCGTAACTACTTCTCTGGCCAATTACCGTTCGCGGTCAAACACTTCCCAGTGAAGAGGGAGGGCCCTGAAACTATCAAGGAAAAATAGGCCAAAACAGTTTCTCACCGTCTCTTCCAAAGCTGCTGCACTTTCAAAATGAATCCCGCCGAGATAGTATTTCAGCTCGTTGAAAAGGTAATAGTCTCATGGAGGTGTATGTTTCACAAGTTCGAAACCAGGGCAGTTGATCTTCTCCAAGGCAGCTCGACAAGTGTGCACTGGAGCGTTGTCCTGAAGTAACCAATGTGGCAGGCCTCTTGACTTGCGAACTTTGCTGCCACCTGCTGAATCATCTCGCTATAATATTCTCCGATCACTGTCGCTTGTCTTCGTAGGAAATCCAAGAAAATGATTTCTCATCATTCTCATCTCTTACAGGAAAAAAAGAGTTTCGCGAATCCGATTTATGTTCAAAATAAAAAATCACAAAATTCGTCTTCTAATTATGTATTATTATTCTATTAGATTTTCGTCGAGCAAATAAAATGATAACGGACCATAGTAAATTGAAAAACTCAGATAGATTTCGTGATAATGTGGATACCTTGTTCAAAATTGAAGCTTCGCATATTCATGTAATTAGAAGCCTTCCTGATGTAATCGATAGTATTACACTCACCACTGAGGCATATTAATTGTCTTCCTAAAAATGTCGAAAATTAAATCATTAAATCTTATTCATCTTTGCTTAACCACTACACGTCATGTCAATGAAGCTGTAATGGTGCGCCTAATCATAATTTGAAAGTATGATTTCAAGTAATGTATGAATGGAATTTTGAGAAAATTTTGGTGTTGATGTTAATTTGATTGTATTGTGGACATTTGATGGGATTAAATTCAAACATCTGTTGATTTAGATTCATTGATTTCTTGATGAAGCAGATATCTGCAACTGTTATGGAAACTTTCCTTGTTAGCTGCCAAACTTGATCGTTCGGTATCATTGATTAACGTTATATATCAACTTCCTTACGCAATATTTCCGCGATTGCACTATTGTGAATTAATAACTTAATTTCCCAGTACGACAATAGGAAGTAAAGTTAAATTGACCCTCGATCCATCGACTTGCGTTTCGAGATTTTGCCCTGAATTGCTGACAAGCTGTTAAGGAATAAATTACCACACCAGTTTAAGAGCGAATTTCATTTTAAATACGGCCATTGTTTGTTCACATACCAAATAATTCTTACTCGTAACTCAACAGTGAAGGACATTAGAACAAATAACTTCCTAATAAAAGCCCTATCAGAAGATTTCAGTAGATGCGAACACCAGTGATTGGACTTGTCTAAGAACATACCTGAATTTGGAATTCATAAAACATGAAAGTATATTTTTTGGATGAGTCAAATAAATTCATTTCGCTGAGAAAGATTGTGAAAATATGACAAGAATTTAAGTGAAAAAAATACCCACATAGTAAATACTTCAACGCGCCGAATTCTGTTAAAATTGTTGTTATCGTAGTTGAGATAAAAAAACATAAGATTTAATTTAGAGAATTAACTAACATAATTCACCATAGTGGCTCTTCAGCATCAGCAAGAGATGATGCGCAAACTACAATTGAGTGACATAGCGGGCATGAACAAGGCCGATGTTTTAAAATTATTTTTGAATTTTGATGTTTTTTGGGGGTTTTATTTGACACTTTTTAATAATGATGAGAATATTGGGGAGTTATTTGAATTATTTGTTTGGAAGCACCCCATGTCAGACCTTTGACCAAATTTCTTAATGAAAAACAGTAGCCTCGCGCTTTTTTCCAAACAAATAACCTATTAATAATAATAAGCTTTATGTCACACCTTTTGTTTTATTTACTTTAATAATTAATGAAGTCATCTCTCAGTACCTCTTCAATAATATGAAACCGATGCATTTGACACGAATCATCTATCATCTGCGTCATGTAGGTCTGGAAGCGGATCTTGTTTGTGCCAATGACAACTATCACTTGATAGTGCGAAGTACTCGTATATTAAGTGGCTCTCGTGTTGTTCTTGTAATTTTTTCTCGCATGATCACTTTAATTTACCGGCGCTGTGGCTTTGATGTAGAGTGTTCGCTCTGCGTCCGGGAGACCTTCGTTCAAACCTTGGTCGGGTCAAACCTAAGACTTCTAAATTGGTGCAAACTTTTTACACGCTTCATTTTTTTTCATTCTCACTCAGCACAAAAAGAATGAGAGTGGATAAATGACAACTCGTCCACATGGAAGAAAGGCTCCGTGCCTAATGTGCTTCCGAGTAGAAAAGAGGTTCATTTATTCATTTATTTTCAATTAATTCAGGTCAATATGTTCAGTTGCCTTAACGTGTCATGTTTTTTATTCTATATTCTACGTGTACAGTTTGCTTTTCTTAAACTGATGGCTATCATATCAATATACTACTCTTTGAATGAAGCTTTTCTGCTCCTCACTGGAGACGTGGACGGTGCTGACATCGTCAGGCATGCGGAAATCAGGACACCCTTCATACCGACTTTCGATGACACTCGGGACTCAAGCTTCAGAGCAAAAGATTGCCAGAGAAGTACTGATCCACTGTGTCACGAAGATCACCCGTAGTGTATACTGTACACTTAAAATATTTCGAAGATTCAATTTCATCGAATGCAATTCAAGAGCTTTTGTTATTTAAAGAAGAAAACAAGTTACGTGAATTTTGTGATTGTAATTCTTATTTGTCTAATCTATTTCCTGCCCAGTTTAATAAATGACTCACAAATGGCAGAATTTTACTGCAAAGTAAGTGAGACTGACACTATGAGCGATTTAATCAAGTGAAATTGCACATGTATAATCAAAGTGCAACTTGTGTCTCCGCGATTGCTGTGAAATCAAAGCATGCATTCATACATGCTTCAGCTCGCAAGTATTTTTTATTTTTAAGTTGCATTTATTTGCGGGCTGTTGTGCTGCTCATTATCTTCGGTATATATAGTCATCCAATGCTTCCAATCATCGTTTGCAACCATTTCCATGAAATTTCTACTAAATGCGGGTGAAGATAATGGGTAAGACGGTTAACCGTGCAAATTATTTTGCTTTTGAAAATGTCTAAACCTTAGTGAATTATCTGCCGCTAAAATTTATTTCCGTCTTTATAATTTTATTTGAATTTGCCAAATTCCTTAACCAATTAAGATAACGTCGTACTTATATTAGAATTTATTCTGATCAATTTGTCTAATTATTTCCGTTGGTACTTGAAGATTGCGCTTCGGTGCGGCGGTCAAAGGTTCCATGGTTCCTGTCTGGGGGGGGGGGAGGTACCACCATAATTGGATAGTGACAACATGACCACAAGTAATTGAAACTGTATTTAAAGCCAAACATTCCACATCTCCGCAATGAATTTGTTAGTTTCATGTTTTGTTGTAATTTCGAGCTGATCGAGCAAGGCACGATGAAGGAATCGTGTGCAAGCTCCTGAACATGCAATCATCCTCTAGCCCGCTGAGCAATAGTGTGTATTGATATAATGGCAAACAGTGACTGAACGCTAGTGAACTTGAGCAATCTTGTAGGCGATGAAGTCCTATCAAAATATTATCTGCGAACAGGAATATGCTCAATTTTATGTTAACGTATAATTTGCTTTACGCGGACATGCAAACGATCCAGCATTGTCAAATGACTTATTCTAGAATAAGCTTGTATTGTTTCAATTACATTGTTCAATTGAAGAAAAGTCAGACAATTGACACCATGTGAGGAATTTCGTGAATGAGTCATTTAACAAAGCTGAACCACTTTTTGACTGTTACAGAACAGGTGCATTCATTTTGTAAAATTCTAATATTGGCTATCGACCTACACTTTCTACGTGAGTACTGTATCGAATTGTGAAGCAGTTTACGTGTTATATATGACTTACATGACTTTTAAGTCAGAGAACAAGACAAAATATCATTCCCATTTATAGAATATAATGAAATAATGAACAAAAGAAGAGAACTGCATTAATGAGGAACATGCGAGTAATAAATGATCATCACATTCAGATTATCTCGATAGTTTTGGGTCTAGTTAGGTACGAGCTTTCTCTCTGACATTTGAATTTGGTTTCATTTACTTTCAGTAAACTTTTTATTTGATCACTTGAATTATTTTATAACATATAGTCCGGGAGCTAGCGTGAAGTTGTGCAGGGAACGAGGTAGTACATAAAACTTTCACATAGCATACTACACCTCTAACCTACTGCAAAACTTCGCGTCTGCCGGATCAGATCATTTGCTTTTAAGAAATAGAGAGGATAACAAAATCCTATGTATTTCCAATGGTAAAATTGTGACATTTAAGGTGTTGACTCCATTTTTTCGAATTTTTGCTCATAAAAGTTACGCAAATTGGTATTTTGTTGAACAGGTTCTTATAGAAATCATCTACAGATCATGATCTTTCAAATGAGTTATCATTCAGTGACAGAGGATGAAGTAAAGTGTACAAACAGACACTTTTCGTTAAAGTATATCAATCATTTTCCTGAAATTTCTATGTTAAAATTTGCAGTTACACCAACGAAAAGTGTCTGTTTGTACACTTTATTTCATCCTCTGTCACTGAATAATAACTCATTTGAAAGATCATGATCTGTAGATGATTTCTATAATAACCTGTTCAACAAAATACCAATTTGTGTAACTTTTATGAGCAAAAATTCGAAAAAATGGAGTCAACACCTTAAATGTCACAATTTTACCATTGGAAATACATAGGATTTTGTTATCCTCTCTATTTCTTAAAAGCAAATGATCTGATCCGGCAGACGCGAAGTTTTGCAGTATGTTAGAGGTGTAGTATGCTATGTGAAAGTTTTATGTACTACCTCGTTCCCTGCACAACTTCACGCTAGCTCCCGGACTAATATGTAAATACATTACTAGCTGTTCGTCATTCATGTATGTTATTTATCACATGCAACTGCAAATTGATGCATTTCCAGAATAATATTTTATTATGAATTCAAATTCACAAGCAAAACTTCAGCGATCGATGGTTGCTGGTTATGCACTGATTAGCATATTATTCTAATTAAGTCTACGTAGTCGTCACTGGCGGTATAACATTGAGGGTAGAATACTTGCCTAGCTTTCTAGCCGACTTGTGTTCGAATCCTGGTGAAGCTATAGTTTCGGATGAGTTATTGGCGTTGATATGAATTTATTCGCGTCATATCAGTGTTAAAAATGAGAAAGGACCTTATTTCGCAGTTTTTCCAAAAACCGAAGGCTCTTCATATCGGTCCAAATATCTAGCCTATCCATGTCGCGGGAGACAATTCGGCCTTTGTCGCATTTCTCTGTCATTACCTTGAAATTGAGTGCCTAAAGCAAGCTTTTTGATCTTTAGATTTATTAGTTTTTAAGGCTTCCTCATAAATCATCGTCGGTTTTGGTCCACTGGAAGGTTATAGTTATGACAACCTGTTTTAGACAGTTCTAATATCCTTCTTTGAAGTTCAAACTACTTCCAAGCATTTTCCCGATGGCTGTGAGTGCATCTCAATCGATTTTCCAAAGTTGCTACACTGTTGTAAATATGAGTCTGTGGGTTATAGATGTCAAATACCGTCTGAATCTGAATGTTGTGTGAATACTACTGATTAAATTGTTTAGTCGTCATGACACTATTGTGTATTATTTTGACAGTACTTCTGTCTTTCCCTAATCATTTGAAAACTTCGGTTATTAACAAATTATCTTTAGACTATGTAATCTCATTTGAAGATGCACAAATACGTACTTGTACTTGTCTTTTGAATACATACTTGTGGAATGCATTCTTACAGATATCTTCAATCTTTAAATTACCTTTGAGTTGTATTGCATTCACAAATCAATCTTATCAATCTATTTTTCAATTGATCTTGGCATCATAAATAGAAGTCATCAAGGACAGTTATTTATACTCAAAATTTGGCTAAATGACAAAAATTTTCAAAATTAAGCTAAGTGTTTTATTCCAATAATGAAAATCACAATGATACAACTTCATGTTGACATAAGTTCTGTGAATGGATACACATCAAATATGTGAAAATATCAAAGTAAAATCATACGAAAGATATATATCAGCATTTACACAAGTAGCATAGTAAAACACGAAATAGTAATGCTAATAGTAACAGCATTTGAATAGCAAAAACATAGACAGTATATAAGTATGAAGCGTTGAGGAGAATATGCGAAAAGCAAGAACATTCTGAAGAGAGGAATTGTGCATGATAATAGCACAGGAAGGAAGGCGAATGATATAGCTCCGCGATGAGTGCGCGAAAGAAAAACCTTGAGATGACCAGAGTACCGCAACTGTTTGGGAGCCAGGTGGCGAAGCGCACTTTAAGGACGTAGTAAGTCATGAAATACATTCAGCGCCCTAATAGCACGTTGATTCTCAACGTCGCCAAGACATAATTCCTTGCGATGAGAAAGGCGAAGCAGTTTACACAAATGAGCATTGTATTTCTTTGACATCAAAGTGAAAAGGGGCGAGTAATGCTCAACTATGGATCGCATAGAAATAAATAACAATAAAATCTCTAGAACGGAAATATAGCTTCGTGCAATACACAATAACGGAACAAAGATCGCACGCATTTTCACTAGCATTTTCGCATTTTCGCAGCACTTGTCAACCACTGCATGAATGGGTTAAAATCAGTCACATGAGTAATTCTGAGCTTTTCATTGGTGATTCATGCCCCAACTTAGTTCCCCCGGATGTGCCGCAACCTTGAATCAACTTAACTTGAATCAATCTCCATTCTAGTTAACTTCATATGAACAATCAACTTCTATGATGGATCGTATGAAGGCGCTGAATATTGTGATCAAATCGGATTTACAAACACCGCTCGATTTTGGGCCACGTATTCGGTACATTCTTTTACTAGCGTGTTTTACTTAGAAAATTAAGTAAGTATGTAAATTCTTTATTGTTTCACAACATGTGCAGTGCACATGATTCGGTGAAAACTGACAATGTGAAAACGAGCAAATCCAGACAGAGAATGCAAGTATAATATTAATTATTGATAAGCACAGAGTCTAAGATATAAAGAAATGAAAATACCACAAAATTTTATAAATGAATTGCTAAAATGCTTTGCTTTAGCAAAAGGAGGCTGAAGCAAGACATAGAAACGAGAAGCAACACGTTGATCGCGATATATAAACATTTCCTTTAACGGATGAGCTCCATCATTCACAATGTTATCAAACAGTTTCTGCATGTCTTGCCTGCAGTATTGAGGATTGAATTTGTACAGGGAAGGAAGACCAATAATATGGTAAACTCGGCTTTCAAGACGTAACAAATCGTCCAACAAAAAATTGAGGAGCATTACAAAAGCTGGGGTAGGCGTATAGCCTACCCCATGGAACGCATCATGGAACGCATAAAAGCATTGTAACATTTTATCATTAGGGTAATGCTGCACCGAGCACATGTTAGCATGAGAGTTCCAATTGAACGAGAAGTTAATTATCACGCAAGAAATTTCAAAGTTGAAGAAAGTGTTCTGTCTGAAAAAGGCAAAGTCAAAATGCTTGGTCTCAGCACCAAGCATCAATTTTGATTTCTTCCATGTTCATAAGACAGTCAACGGCGACATGAAGTCACCAACACGTCGTTCGCATGCTTTGCCGTCAGAGCATCCTTTGTTTTCAGTTTCAATGATTAATTTATTGTTCTGTGATTTGAAATTTTGAATCGCTATTTGTAGTGCAGAGAGCAGCGATCTGTAGCAAACATTAGAAAGTTCACGCGCCAAATATGTTGTACTGTGTATCTTGTATTGTATTGATGACATATTAGATGAGTTCAAAAAGCTAACCGTGTGATATTCTGTATCTGAATTAGGCTATTTTCTCATTTTCTGTGATGTACTCCTCTGTGAACGATGGTTCTTCGACAGTATAATAAATTCATCCAGCAAACTCATCTAGTCTATTAAGATAATGAACAGAAGTATTCTAGAACTCAGACAGTCACTTTAAGCCCAAATGCTGAATTAATTAATGCTATAGAGTTTCCCATTTCCAATCGAGAAGAGATAGGTGAGATGAAGCTATCATATCTCACTTGACGTGAATTGTCCACTATGTGTGTCTCTTGTACTTCAGGTTAGTATTCGAGGAGCAAGGACAAAACAGGAATCGTTTTATCGCCTAAACAAGAGATTTGGGATGAATTTCGGATCTAATTTCCCTTTTCCCAGATTCTTTACTGTCGACATTTTGCTGTCCGTAGTGGCCTTTCGCTATCGACAATTCCTAATTCATCATTAATATCCGAAATCGATGCTGCTCGCTCGATGAAGGATATCATGCCGTCAAATGAATTAGTCTGTTGATAAAATTTGACTCTTCCACAACGATGAAGAATGATAAAAATACGCACGTATCCACGAGACAGGAATTGAGCATCGAAAGTTATTTGGACGAAGGGTGAATTCGCTTGTATGACGACATGGTGTTTCTATTGATTGGTGAATACAATATAACATGCAGTGCATTAAGAGCTAAAACATCTACTGATGCGACTAATATCTATGATGATATACATGTAGATGGAAAAAGTCATAAATACATTGCATCCACTCAGATTTTAATGATTTCCAATTGCAGTTTGGAAACGGAAATGTCGATTTCCACTGACTGATACTCAATTTTGCTGTCCGAATGATATTTGTGTATGATAAAATGCTCCGATTTAATAATTAGGCATTTCTTTTTCTTTTTACCATGAAATACACTGTCCATTGGCCGGCCTATTTTCTTCTGTCAGACACTAACATAATTGTAGTCAGCATCTAATCTATTTCATAATAAGTTCATATCTCTGTGTAGTCTCTATGGTGCAGTGATGAAGTGCTTTGCTTTGTGATCTCCTGATTACAAGGTTGGAGTGTCATCGAAAGTCGTCAGGACCAGCAATTCGATCTAAAAGTATCACAACGCTTCAGCAAAGAGTGAATGTGTCAGTACCACTAATCCCTTCCCTCGGGAATACATGCTAATTCGGTCGCAATTATCGAAAATGGAAGAACAAAATATTTTTGAACTATGAAATGAAGCTATTGCTGTCTTTAAAGACCGTTATTCCACTATGAACATAAAACAACTTATTTCTAGATAAAACTTGTCGGTTTATTTCACTTTCGGAGGAAAGGATCAGTAATATACTCATTGACAAAATTTTTGAAACATTTACTTCTTTAACCTCTTTCATTTTTGACTGGTATATATACATGTATGTATGATACCTTGATAATTTAGTTACAATCTCCACCAAGTCGCTAGCACAGAAAAAACAACGCTTGTAGCAGATTCAACTTTAATAGCGCGTGTTCCCCCTCTAGCTCCAATACATTCAGTAATCCGAGATGGCATGGATTCACAAAGTTTCTGAATGAAGGATGTTTCAAGGAGAAGCCACTGCTCTGTCAGGCTTTCAGAGAGAATCTTCAGGGACACTGGTGGAAGTTAATAGCGGTCTCTCACTCGCCGCCCAAGCTCGTCCCAGACTTGTTCAATGGGTGACAAGTCAGGTGAGCGTGCAGGCCAGTCAAGGGTTTGAATGTTCAATCTCCTAACAGTGGCAATGACAGCCGAGGAGCGATGTGGTCTTGCGTTGCCGTCTTGGAAGACGAGATCCTCCACCCTGACCACTGGGTCAACAACAGGAAGCACAATTTCATTGAGATACCTCTCTCCAGTCAACGTGCCTTTGATGATGACTGCTGTCGTTCGTCCGCCATGCCAAATGCCACCCCACATATTTCATGAAACTGTCGCGCAATGGCCAGAAAGCAATTGCAGAATTACACATGTCGTATACGTGCCAGCTGCCAAGTGCCAATCGAATAAGTTGCCGTCACAGCTCTTGTACAATGTTTGCACAAATTGAGCTGAGACTAACTTATCGTAAGACCCGCAATTTATTTGCTTCTCGTGACAGCTTAGTGATATCTTCGTGACTTCTGTCGTTTTTTTATATGAACCCTTATCAAGTGTTTGGAAACCAAGCACTCCATACAGCATGAAGGCTATTATTTACTGTCAGCTGCTGCTTCGGGTTCAGCTTTAAAGTAGTAACTAAAAAGCAGTATGTTTACAAACTATCGGACAATTATTTCACTAACGAAGCATATGTAAGTCTTCAAAGTTTCAAAAAATCCGGCAGTGTTGAGTTTGACAAAATTGTAGCATTGAACATCATTGTGGTGCTTTGATATCTCTAAATGAAATAATATGTAGAAAATGTAACAGATAAATAGCTGACGATGTTTTGGATATGTTGAGAAAATATCAAAGACTGGCCAATGGGCATTCCACTGTCATATGTGTTTTCATTAGTGTCCCACAAACCCACCTTTGATGTGTGACATTCCGAATCATGTTTGTTAAGTCAGCAATTCAATACTTCTCTTCCAGTAACACGAAGGGGTTGATAGGCGCTCCACATAACGACGGTTTAATGTTCTTCGTTTTTATTTCCGCAATTCTGTATTTTCTTGACATTGTCAATCAGAGGAAGACTGAATGGTCTATGATTGACCGATAGAGAGTATGTGGATAAATATTCATTTTCTATTTGAAAAAGATTCACAGGTTGCAAGTCATTTTTTATGATTATTATTGTACAACTCCACTCCCTCAATCACTTCTCAACAATGTTTTGCTGTACTCCTGTTATACATATCTTTTGCATTTTCTACATATACTCTGACGTGATGAGATATTTCCTTGTTTGCTTAAGCTCAATTTATGTCTTTTTTGCTTTTATTCATTGATGTATTATTTAGAAACTGTTCGTGTGAAATTTGCATTAATGTAAGTGGGCCTACTTTCTATCAAACAATATGGATGTTTATCGATTTCGTATCCTTTTGATGGATCTGTAAATCGTCCGGATATTTTAGACAAGTTCGACAACCATGCTAGGCTCATGATTGCAACAGTAGTGCAATTTGACTTCGCATCTGTCCGTACAAGTGCATATCACATTGTCTTTGACTGCACTTAATTGAACCAAGGTTTTATCTTGGGTATGGATCCAGCATCGGTTTTGGCACCCTTTGCGGAACCCAAGGGGATACACCCCAGGATTGAAACTTGACCATAACAGAGCACATATGCATTGATGTTCCACAGAAGTAAGTGCTAAAGTTACAGTTTGAAAGATGAGGACCGATTGAATGCATTTTCTCATCAATTCACAACAGTTTTCAGAATGTAAGCACTTACTATTATGTTTCATCGTTGACCAATGTGAGCAATAAATTCAGATCGATTATGGAATGATGAATCACATGATTTTTTATCATAGAGCTCATCAGATACACTGAAACGAATCGTCATATAATATCACATTTACTCAAGTCAGAGATTTTTTAGCGTTTAGTCTCATATATTTATATGATGCTGCAAAATTCTTTTAATATATAGTTGTTCTTTAGTGCAATAATTTCTTTTCAGACGTCTTTCTGTTCTTCTGAATGCGGAGATGCTGTTCAGAACACTGGCGATCATCACACTACATTTAGAAGATGTCAAGTTTGCATTTCAAATGGTTCAAAATTTGAATGTTATTCTTTTGACATCTTCAGAGCTACATGATCTTCGTTTGAAACTCAAGCGCCTCGACGACATGGTAAGTTGAAAATCATAATAAATCTGCTTGATAGCTAAAATTTATACTGTTTTCACCTCATGCTATGCTATTAGCAGGTTGAGAGAGAGAGAGAGACGCAAACACTCTAGATCATAACACACTTACATATGCGTTTATTGCTTTTTGATGTTTAATCGGTCTCGCATACACATCCTCATACCTGTCGAACAGACGAGCTTATGTGTAGTTTGTTGCTATTCACCTGCTGATTGACTCCATTTCCCACTTACACATTCTATAACATTTTCTTATTCTCTTTTTATTTCCTTCATCAACTCACTCCTTGCATGCTAATTCTCAAGTTTCATTCCTCTCATCACGCGGTGTCTCTGCCCATGCAGACATAGCATGCCGTTTGCTGTTTCACACAATGCTGGATGAATGAATAGGATCAAACTCACGGCTGCATTTCGTCGCAGTTTCATGGACTAGAGGAAATTCATTCAATAACGTTTACATCTTCTGTGTTCGCCGACACAGGGAACAAAATGAGAGCCTGGTGGTCTGATCTAAACATAACTGAATATTTACTAATCTTTCAATGAGGTAGAACTCAGACACGATCGACGTGACGTTTTTCTTTCAGCAACGGATTCAGCCTTAATCAGCATCTGTCTGCAGGAAATGTTGAGTACGAAGAAGTTGCCGTTTGATAATGACCCGAAATTCTTCGTTTTTCCAGTTCTGCGTATTTAGTATTCATTGATCCTGTGGCAGGTGAAGGAAGTGAGAAGGATAATTAACGAAGTTACACCCAGCTCAAAATCCGTCATTAAAATGCTGGAACTCGCAAATGCGTAATTTCCAGATTAGTAGATGTTAATTGAACAATGTCAAGTCATTATTTCGTCTATTTCATACACGATACCTCATAAAATGTTACTTGCTGTGGAAAAGATCGTCAACCAATTCCATTCGTGCAAAGATTGGTAAGGAAGTTCTTTATCTCCTGACGTTGCCTGTGTAGGTGAAAATATGTGAATTATTAATTGTTAGAACAGCATCGGCTTTTTTACTGTCACTCATTTTATCTGAAACAGATTCAAAAGAAAATGCACGGATTAAAACTCGAATTTGAATTTAGTAGTCTTTATATTCATTCACAACTGATGTTTAATCAGATTTGAAATAGTGGAAGATAGATTGTCGCCTCATTAGCAATCAATATCGTCTGCTGTTTGTAGCAGTGCGATACTTATTCACATTTACACTCCATTCTATCTTTCATTCAATTTTAGTCAAATTCTTTATTGTGATGTAGTAAAAAAATGTTGTGAAGCTCTTACACTTATGAGTGCATGATGTTACAATATACGCTTTGGCATCTGTTTTTTGAATTTCCATCCAATGTTTTGGGATCTGATCGATGATAGTTAACTTCAACAAGCTATCAATATTTTCTTAATTCCATGAAAAAATTGCCTTGCTGTTTGCTAAGTCGACAATCATATTTTCACTGAATCTCGGATTGTACTTTCGTTTTTATGTTACGCGGAAAGGAAATTAGTAGTATGTAGGATCGTGTGACCAAAAAGATTATAAAACAGAATGTTAAAAGATTTGTGGGTTTAGCAGCTTGCATGATGCCATTTGTTAGATGTGTGCGGATAATTATTGATGGATGATGTAACGGAAGTGCTTCGTTGCTATGAGTGAATAATTCTCTGTAATGAAAGGGCGTTTAAAAATGCAGGATTAAATTTTTAAAAAAACACGAACATATTCGTTCCTCATGCAGGAACATTGAAAAAAAGAAAAATTGGTAAATTAAGAAATACAACTTGAGGCGTTCACTCATCATCAATGTTCGTAAATGGCACTTAACCGCCGAAGCCGTACAATGTGCGACCCTGGCCTTTCAGGGAGTAGACCACATCCATAGCTGTAACAGTCTTCCTTTTGGCGTGTTCAGTGTAGGTGACAGCGTCACGGATGACATTCTCGAGGAAGACCTTGAGGACTCCTCGGGTCTCCTCATAGATCAGACCAGAGATACGTTTGACACCACCTCGTCGAGCGAGACGACGGATGGCGGGCTTGGTAATACCCTGGATATTGTCACGCAACACTTTGCGATGACGCTTAGCGCCGCCCTTTCCGAGACCTTTACCTCCTTTGCCGCGTCCAGTCATCTTCAGTGTTTTTAAAGAAATTTTGCAAAAAATTCTCCTTATAAATATTCTTGATGAATATATACCGATATAATTCAGCCATTATACGAACTAAAGTTGCAGCTTATGTATGATCGAAATTGCAGTGTATACGCATGCGTACTTACTTACTTTCTCCCTTTAGCGTCTTCTTTTCCCCTTGTGTTGAGGGTTGGATGATATGAGACTTCTCCAATGGGCACGGTCCTGTGTATCGTCCGCAAACAGTCCCATCTCTCATCTTCATCTTAACGGGGTCCTTCGACATCCACCTCAATGACTCGCTGGATAGGATCTTCCGCCGTCCTCCGCTTTACATGACCGAACCAACGGAGTCTCCTTTCTCGCAGAACTTTTTCGAGTGGTAGAAGGCCGCATTTAATCGCCACTTCGACACTGTCGATTCGGTCAGAGAATGAGATTCCCGTCATGTAACGAAGCATCCTTCTGTCGCACGAGCGCAGTTGTTGGACCTTGTGTTGTGTTAGGCTCCATGATTCTGCGCCGCAGAGAAGCACAGGCTTAATGCACGCGCTGTATACTAAGCCACGACATCTGAGTAGGACATGTCGATTTCTCAGTAAACTTGCCAAGACTTTCCACTTACACCAGACAGACGCGATTCTCGATCGTACTTCACGTTCAACACCTCCTTTGCAACCTATCACATCTCCGAGATAGTGGAACTGTTTTGCTATGCCAATCTGTTCCCCATCGACCTCGCAGGTCGCAGCTGTACCGACATTTCCGTTTCCGTGAACACACCGGCTAGAGACCTGAGTCCACTGCAACGCTTGTGGCACCATTTGCTGCAACGCTGGTATAGTATGGAATTGTTCCCAACTCCTCTACCGCAGACGCCACGCGGGAATCTTCTGTATTGAATCGGAGAAATTTCTTCATCGCCACTGATCAACATCTTCGTCTTCTGAAAGTTCACTTTAAGACCTGTGCTTTCCATGTCTTTCTTCCAATTTTTAAATATTTGTACCACTTCTTGCTGTCTGCAGTCAGAACTAGATCGTCTGCGTACAGCAGCTCCATCAAACCGCCTTTCATACGATCCTTTGTAACTTCTTCCATCACAAGGATGAAAAGAAGAGGACTGAGCGCAGACCCTTGATGTACCCCGACATCAATGTTGAAATCATCTGATGATGTTTCTTCTGCGACACACACGTTCGACGTGGTATTCGCATATAGCGACATAAAGATGTTGACGAAGCTTTCTGGAACATTATGTCGTCTGAGGGTCCACCTGATTACGGTTCTAGGGACTCGATCGAATGCCTTCTGGAGATCGACAAAGATTTGAAGTAGCTTCTTCTTTTCGACGTATTTATCTTGAAGTCTTCTGATTGCGAAGATTGCACCCGTGCATGATTTACCAGGACGGTATGCAAACTGTTGCTCTCCAATGTTGACCAGTTTTCTTAACCTCTTACAAAGAATCTTCTCGGAAATCTTCATCCGTGTTCTGGAAGTCGGAAGCCGCTATGTGTATATGACAGCTCAAAGGATCACCTCTGCCTTTGTATAGCGCGACGGTTAAGTTGTTATTCCATTCTTTTCCACAATCTTGTGTCTCCAGTATGTGTTGGAATATGGCGTGTGATTCTTTGAAAGCTTATTCGCCGGCATGTTTCAGTACCTCTGTCGTCACAGCCGAGGGCCTGGTGCTTTATCGCTCTTTAGACCCTTCACAGCATCCCTCACCTCTTCTAAAGTGATTTCTTCAATGGGACCTTCAACGGGAGGAGCTTCATCCAGATAGATGTCGTCTTCTTCATTTGATATCTTATGAAAATAACTTCTCCAAACCTCTCTTACTTCCGTTTCTTTCAGTTTGATTGTCCCATTTTCATCTCTGATGTAGTGGGTGCCTTGAATGTCAGTTCGATCTTTCTTCATCTGAGTCGCAATTCGAAACATTCTATCTCTCGCTTCTTGAGTCGCCAATCCTTCACTCCATTTGCATTACGCATTTGCAGCAACGTAATGTCATGCTTCGCGTTTCTTTTTACGATTGTTGATAATTACAGATTGTTGATAACGTTTCTTCGGTTACAAAATCCACTGGAACAGATGTGATGGCATGGTATATTGGCAGTATCATGCGACCTCTTCACATCCGCTTCAAAGAACATACCACAACTCCTTCATCTTCCGTATTCAAGCATGTTCGAACGTGTTAAGTACAACATTTCGACATCAATATTGACATTCTGGCTCACGATCATGACAATACAAGTTTAAGACAACACAAGAAGCATTCATAAAAAGAAATAAATAGTAGAGCAGAACTTGACAGTTACCGTGATTTCCTTTTTTTCTCATTTTTTCAATATCTCATCTAACATAGAATTCATCAATCCTGTCAGGTCAATTTTTTGTCACTGGTAAAGATGTGTAATCCAGTACAACCTGTTTGTATCTACATCCTATCATATCATATCTTCTTATTGTAAATATCATCTTCAAATTCCTCATATTTCAAGCTCCTACTAACCCTAGTCTTTTGTACTACCTGAAGATGATTAGTGAATGGTAATCGAAAAATTTTATACATCTTAACATGAAATAATAGTTGACATCGAAAAATTCCTGACTCTTTCCAACTCAAAAATGTTGTTTCATGACTAGTCAGTGCATCTTCCAAGAAATATTGATGACAAGTACGGAAGCCATGTCCGGTTGTGTCAACTATTTCTGATCCGAAGCCTTCTGCCAACTGTACCCGCAATATGGTGTTAATCATGTTAATCAGATATATAGACGTATTATGCCTTTAACTACCAAATGATGCAATGCTTTTAGAGATGCTTAAATCATCGACTTTTCTACTTCTTTGAAGTTTATTTATCACGTTCAATTCAATTCAATTAGGAGATCACTAGAACATTATACATCGAAAGAGCAAAATACCATGTTTTCAGATCGTTTCAGTAGATGAAATGTTAACATTTCATAAATAGAATGGTATTATAGCCTATCACGTTGCTGCTAAACTATTACATTTCTTATATTTCATTTCTGCTTTAGACAGTAATCATTAATATGAGAAAGTAGCTTTCATTCGAACTGTAGTCAAACTGCGTCAATGCACGTGCATAGAATGACTTATAGAATGCATCGATCGAGATATATTGCTAATTTGAAGTCACAGCAGATGGATAATCAACGCGAACGTATCACTGCTAGTGACAATAATAGTTATATTTTCCATTGATTGTGAAATATCAAATCATCTCACCCTCCTTTTCGGTCGATGATTGAATGCCAAGTGGCCTTCAAAATGCTAAATTCCGAAGGTGTCAATGCTGGTTCTAATCCTCATATCTCCATTGACTTATATTTTTCGTACTCAATATCGAACATCGGATTTATGCAGGAGAATGATATCTGTGTTCCAGAAACCACGATGTTTTCGAGGTTGCGTAAACACATCTTCATCTCCCAGGGATCGCAATTTTCCGTATTTTCCGAATTTTTTACGAAATTAGTCTAATGTAAATATTTCAAATTAATGCATTCAATTTATGCCGATTTTCCATGGGTGAATTGCGATCCCCGCCTTCCCCTCCCATTGATCTTTTGTTTGTGGTTAGACTCGAACCCCTTCGATCTTAATCACCAATCCATGTCGTTAAACACTCAGTCATGGAGGCCGCAATTGACTTCATTATCACTGAATGTACATTTTCTATGAAGGTCCAATCATTGATTCCAATTTGAACAATATTTCCTTCTACAAAAAGTTGCTCATTGTCATGAATCTGTCGCTGATTTCCAATTTTCAAGTGCATGAGAACTCCGTGTTGAGTCCCATGCGTTGCCGATGCACCATTGAGATAAGTATGACGGCGCCGACACGCCATCTGTGTTTGAAAACAATAACAGGGAATTATATGAAGCGTGTAGTAGACGGTAGGTTGAACGTCTGTGGACAGTGTGATCACTAAGTGAGGACACAGGATGTATCTGTTGCACCAGCAATGCGAAGATCAATGGACTAAGCCGATGATAGAGTGAAAATCAATAATAAGTCCTAAGCTATGCGAAATAAGTCCCCCAAATGCGATCTGAGAGATAAGTGTCAAGAAAATATAATTTTGATGTCCGTATTGACAATCGTCTTCAATGGAAAGGAAGGTGCAAGTAAAATAGTAATAATGACATAAGTAATTCTAGCTAAAATCGATTAATTTCAGTGTCGCTGAAAAAAGCTATTAAAGTCATTGTATTGATTATTACGAAGAAACTTCGTTTAATTAGTATGAATTTATGCACCTTTACTACTCGTGGATTAACTACATCCAATTTCTAGCATGCCACTTTTTATAATAAATTTTCTTTCCACGATCTATTCATATTCTTGCTTCCGATACATCATGTAGATTGGAGAGTGGATTTTGTGATTGATGTATAGATTAATAATGATAGTGCATTCATGGAATAATAGTAACTAAATTTTGCTGATATGTTCAAATATCTCCATTTCAAACCAACATGTACACATTTTTTTCAATTCGTTTTTTGAAGAACTTTTTTGAGGTCACACTATCTACATACGTATCTGTTTTTCATGTGTGATCTCTAAAGAAAGACATATCTCTGAAAATGAAAATTGTAGTAGAATCCTTTGCGAAATCATTTCCACTTATAAAATCTACCTTTAAGTGCAAAAATAAACTAGATCGGCTCCTACACATGCACTCGATGTGGTTTGTAGTCAAAGTTGCCGTCATTGCCCTTTTTTAAGCAGTACCCTATTTCTTCTATATTTTCTGCTCTATTGCGCGCGCTCTTTTTAACTTATCACTGCGATGATTTGATTTTCAGCATAGTAGAAAATTAGAAAAATTAAGAGCGTCTAAAGCGACCTATCATACCGAATTGCAAAGAATGAAAGAAAGAAGAGAAAAGTGATTAGAAAAAACGATAGCTTGATATTTATGAGAAAGAACAGAAGAAAAAGTACTTGGAAAATATGAGAAAGTGAAAATAACTGATGAGGGCTACTGTAGCAGACATGAGGGAAAAGGAGATGAGGTTAATGTAGGAGGCCAAACGTGTATACAAAAAGGCAGTGGAAGTGAATAGGTCGAAACTGAAGCTGCTTAAGTAAGGGTCGTCCCGTCAGAATCTGAGCAAGCCTACGCGAAAGAACGAGAAACCATAGTAATATTTTTTCCTGATACCATCAACGCTTTTTTTCTAGATTTGAATCAATTGTTATTCATGCTGTTAATCAGATGGTTATTCATTGTTCTACAAACTCTTATCTCCCAATGAAAATTGTGTTTTTGCAACAAAAATATAATCAACCTACACGCAAGCATGTTTCAGATTTATTAATCAATTGGTTTGGAGTAGTATGATATTTCCTTCTAATTTTTATGACTTGTGAAACTTTGGTTTAAACGGTCAATGCGTATAACTATACAATCATTTAAGTGACATCGATGAACATACTGTGTAGACTGTTCGTACAAGAGCGAATATTACTTTGGGGTATATTGAGGCATCGTTGACTTTCTGAGTCGCTGCGCCATTTTGTTTTGCCTCGCTACTTTTGGGATTAATCCAAGTGGCAACAATGTTTGTAGTTCACAGGGAGACCAAGAGCATTCGTATTTTCTGGATTGCTGTCTCAAATTAAATCTATTGCAACCTGTATCTGAACCAACACGAGAAAATGTCATCCTTGATTTAGTTCTTTGTTCTCATCCATCTTTGGTCTCATCCTTATTGGTTGAATGCCAATTTGCATCGTCATGTGATCATAGTGCTGTATCGTTTTCTCTATATTTATCTAATAACAAAAAATGGCGAAGTTATGATGCGATCGTTTACCGTGATTTCTATCACGCTGACTACGAATCGATTCAGTCCTTCCTGTCCCACTTCAATTGGTATCATCTCTTCAACGAAAGTGCTTCGGTCGAGGACTTTTGGAGGAAAATTACGTCAATTTTTTACGATATTTTTGACAATGAGAATTTGGTGCATAAAAAGCTATCTCCCAGATCTCGTCGTTCTTGTAAATATCCGAGTAAAATTCGAAAGTTGCGGAAGAAGAAAAGAAAGTTATACGTGCATCGCAATTCTAGTGATCACAAAGCTCAACTATATAGGGCAGCCTGTATTGAATATGATAAAGCTGTTGAAGAATTTCATTGTCAATCCGAAATATCCTTGGTTTCTTCTGGCAATGTGAAAAAGTTCTACTTGTATGTCAATTCCAAATTGCGTCGAAATTTTGTGATTCCTCCTCTTACCGTTGATGGAGATGAAGTTATCGCTGACGATATTGGCAAGGCTGAGTTATTCAGTTCTACATTTGGCAAGGTTTTTTCTCCTGTCGATGATGGTTATGAACCTACTTTTCCTGCAAGAGTTCCCGATCTGACATCTCTGACAAATGTTACTTTTTCTTACGAGAAAATCTTGAGCAAACTGCTAGCATTGCCTAACAAATTTTCAAGGACTCCATATCACATTCCGCCTATATTCATTCGCAACGTTGCCCATCAAGTTGCCTTTCCTCTACAGTTGCTGTTCGAGATGTCCTTTCAGACTGGTATGATTCCCGATGTTTGGAAAAGTGCTATTGTGGTGCCATTTCACAAGAAAGGAAATTTATCGTCTCCTGAGAACTATCGCCCAATTTCCTTGACTTGTGTATGCTGTAAAATCATGGAATCCATTGTAGCGGACGGCATCCAAGAATATATGCTGAACTATCATTTGATCACGGAATCACAATTTGGTTTTGTAAAAAAACGATCGATCTCGTCTCAACTACTGAAAGTGCTCAATGATTGGTCTGATGCTCTCGATCATAGGACACACATCGACTCCATTTACATCGATTTCAGTAAGGCCTTTGATAAGGTATGTCACAATAAACTTTTGTTGAAGCTCGAGGCATATGGTATTTGGTACGAAATGTTAACTTGGATTAAACCCTTTCTATCAGACAGATCCCAGTGTGTTTGCATAGGGCAATCGTTCTCAAGTTCACAAGCGTTGCAAAGCGGGGTTCCTCAAGGCTCTGTGCTTGGACCATGTTTATTCATCATTTTCATCAATGACATTGATTCCTGTGTCCATGAAGACTGCAGTCTCAAGCTATTTGCTGATGACGTCAAAGTGTATCAAGCATGCGAATCACCTGGTGCATCAACATCTTTAGCAAATTCCCTTGCTAAGTTATCCGAATGGTCTGACAGATGGCAGCTTCCAATATCCCACTCAAAATGTGAATTTGTGCGGATCAGTACTTGTAATTTTTCTCTTACGTCAAGTGCACAACATTATGCACTCAGCGACAAAGCTTTATGTCCTGTTTCCGAAGTTCGAGATCTCGGTATCCATCTCGATGACAAAATATCCTTTGCTTCTCACTACAAGAAGATATCTTCGAAGGCCTATTCAAGAGCTTACCTTGTTTTGAAAAGCTTCGTGTCAAATGATCCCATTCTACTTGTCAAAGCCTTTTGTGTGTACGTGCGTCCCCTAGTGGAGTTCTCAACTCAATTATGGAATCCTCAAAAGAAAAAAGACATTTTGTTGATCGAAAGAGTACAAAAATATTTTACCAGGAAAGTGTGCAAGCGATGCAAGATAAGTTATTCTGATTACTCATCGAGGCTCGATCAATTGAACTTGAACTCTTTGGAGCGCAGACGACTTATATTTGATCTGACTTTTATGTATAAGATATTTCACGGTCTAGTTGATGTACCGATAACTGACTTTTTCAGTAGGCCTATTGTAACTCATTCTACGCGTGGCCATTCTTACAAAGTTTGTCTAACCGGAAGGGCCAACTGCAATGTTAGAGCCCATTTTTTCAACTACCGTATAATTAATGTTTGGAATTCGTTGCCGGAAAGCATTGTGAACGCGTCTTCATTAGCATCATTTAAAAGTAAAATTCGTGAATTTGATGTTTCTAGTTTTTGTAAACTTTTTCCTTGACTTTTGTGTTCTCTTTTATGATTTTTCTCATTCACCTACACCATGTATTTTGTATTCTAGAGTGAAATGTTTCCATTGTACGAGTAATTAAGTGTCACAGGCTACCCGTAAGAGTTACTCAATGAAACCCGGGATGCCTTTTGTATTACTACTCTCTACAATAAAGCATTCTTATTCTCGTTGTCTATGGGCAAGATCAACAAAGTTACAGAATGGTCATATTTGATGATCAAATGTGGGGAAACATATGAATATTCTGGAAGGTCAGGATTTCTATATGAAATTATTTTTCAAGTATCTCAACTTAAGATACATACATACTTCAAATATTCTGTGAAACAATAGCTAGGCGAAAAGGGTTTTGCACGAACAAAGTTTTTCTGGCAAACAACATGGCATCGGTCAATATTTTCCTGACAAACTTAATGGCGATAAATTTGATTTTGAGCAGCATTTGCTCGCATACATGTTTCAGTATCGTCGATGCCTACCATCATCAGTGCATAGAGATAAAAGACAATAAAGTGTCAATTTTCTCATAGATTTACAATCATTGAATAATCAATTAAGTAGGACTGGCTCTGATTGGGTGTAGTTGATCCTATCGTTCGTTTCACATATCCTTTCTTCGGTGGCTGTTCGTGTATTGAAATCTCGAAAGGTGGTCTACCTTTTAAGTGCTCGCTGATTCGTTTGTGTAAATGCCGACGAGTCTCTCCGAAGTAACTTTTGCTCCATAGTTCACAAGTATATTTGTAGACGAGGGAAAAGTTTTCGTCAAAAGGATGCATTGAAGATGGTAGCCATAGACGCTACTGAAACATGTATGCGAATAAATTCTGTTCAAAATGATTTTATACCAATCTGTTTCATATTCTACATCTCTTAATCCAACATTCCATTAATTCACAGCTGTTTTATTTATTTACATGAATTTAATGTTTTTTGAATATAAACATAAAAACGTGGTTTCCGTGGCACAGTGGTTAAGTGCTTGGCCTAGCGATCTTTTGGTCCAGAGGTCGAGCCCCGAAGGTGTCATTGGAAGTCGGCAGGAAGGACATCCGGACTAAAAGTACTACAACGCTCCATAAGTCTGACTATGTCAGCACCGTCCAAGCCCCAAGTATGGGGAGTGACTGACGTAAAAGCTTAATTTTTTATGTTTTTTGAATATGAATGTGATCTTTTTGAAGTACATTATCTTAATTGGCAAAAGGAAACCTTTGAACTTCATCGACAAAGACGGTCAATGATGCTAGGATGGACAATATGGACACTTCTTTAGGATTCTTTTTAGTATATTATATCGTGACGTCCCGTTGCATTGTACATAAATACATGCAATTGTCAAAATTTAATATCAAGGTTTCAAATAATCAGATACTGGTAGGAAGAATGTTGACATTTCATCTTATTGTTGTCTTGAAAATATCTAGATTTGTCTGAAAAATCATGTTCCATTGATCGATTATATGATAGTAACACAAGAAAGGAATTGATTCAACAAGTCTCATCAGTTGATGTTGATATTCATGCTAGTGAGTGACTCGACGTCATTTTCAATCAATATAACAGACATGGCGTGTGAGAGAAAAATGAGGAAGCGGAATCACTGAGTTTTGGGAGGAAGGATAATTCTACTCAAAGCGAACAGATGTTCTGTCAAACACAATCAATGTAATTCGTAATTAAATGAGAAACACAATTTCTACCATCGAATGATTTAGAGCGAATGTATTTGATCACTGAAGTGCAAGCAGATTGATATTTATGTTGATTTCTGTGTGAAGAATTGAAGTTTAATGCTCTAGAACTGAGTATTTTCATTTAAATGACAAAGAGCGATAATTTAGATATGAATATTGATAGAAATTATATTTAGTCAACTGCTGATGAAATGAATATTGTCATTCTAACATGAATTCATTGGATATGAGGGACTATGCCATTCGATAAAACTGAAAATTGGCACAACCATGATTTTATATTACAAAGTCAAGTAATTTTATTCCCTAAGTTGTTTTGGAAATATATTCAGTAAACAAGAACATTCTACGTGAAGTGATGATCTAGTTAAATTACATATCCTCCGATGGTGTGGTTCCTGATGCTACTCCAGGCCTCGCAGGCGTCCTAATTTTCTTTTTTTTAGAATTCCTTTCATATTTTTCTGTTGAGATCTCATTGGGGAAATCGCTCAAATTTGCCGCAATTTTATGGTGCAGAGTGAGAGCCCAATAATCGTTATCTTTTACGCGCTCCTTTTTTGCATGAATTTCTTAAACTTCTAGAACTGGACAGAGCAAGTCATTTAATGTCAATGGACTTGCTTCGATCGATCGACATTTTTGACCTCTCTTGTCTGAATTTCTTCTGTTTTGGCAGAGCGATGGATAATTAAAAAGAACGTATTATTTTACCGATTTATATTTTTTCTGGGATTATTTTCTATTCGACTATCTGGTCAGAATGACACTGCTGATATGGTAATAGAAGAGAAATTGGCATGCTTTTCAATGTTGTACCGATTCGTTTCTGAGCTTCGTCTAGATCAGTGTAGGAATGCCAGATGAACGGCACGCAATGCTGCTTAGGCAGCCCAACAGGCGAGACTCAATGAGATGACCGAGGAGCTTGAGTTCAAGAAATTCGACCATCAATTCAAATTGGCTAAAAGGATATGTCGGGAGAGCGAAGATCTAATAGCAATAACGAAGATGGTCAGCTTCTGCGTAGTGAAAGAACTATCAACGATTTTTTGCGCACTCACATATGTCGTTTATTGAACGCTCGGAATCAAAAGTACAGCAGTGATCGTGCATTTTTAGTTGCGTGCATCTACTATGAATCGAAGAGATGCAATAGCACTGTCATGAAAAGTCGGAATGATAAGGCAAAGTTCTTTAAGTAGTCTCTAAGTCTTTAAGTTGAAACGTCAGAGGCATCGAATTCTACAGGTATTGCCGAGCTACCGAAACTTGATCTATTCAATTCGATATTGAAACATCATGGTACCTGCTGATTCGAAGCAGAGCATATTACATGCAGTTCCAATTTGCAAAGGGAAAGGTGTCCCATTGGTGTGTGGCTTATATAGTGCATGAAAAAGTGCCGTGACCGTGCATTACAAAGGAATTAGAAAATCTGGGAATAGGCCAAGGGTTTATTTTGATGTAAAATATAAAAAATGTACAAATTAGACAAATGATGTTAATCTTCGATGCGTTTTTCATTGACCAGCGGTCAATATCATCAGGGAGTATAAAAAGGATGATGACTTCATAGCTTAAACTAAGTATAAATCTCAAAATGATATTGATAAAGGCCTACAGATTGCATTTAGCAAAATAAGAAATCTCTGTAGTCCTCCATCTCAGCCCGACTGTTTAACTTAGACTTGCACTTATCTATGTAAACAGATTCACGGAGTCTGAGATTTGCACTAACATTGTCCCGGCCAATGATATCAACTTTGATATTGCGCGTGTTATTATCGCAGTGTTGAACGTGTCTATGTAGAGATGAGCGATTGATGGTGAGGTGCTCTTTAACTCGTGTATGCAGTGGTCTTATTGAGCTTCCAATGTAATTTTTTTGACATTTCATGCATGTTATTTTATATATGACATTCTTTTGGAAGCATAATATCTTGTCTTGTATGGGACACTGGGTTAATGTAGTCTTTATCAGTTTTGCGTTTATTGTTTATCATGCTTCTTAATGTTTGATTGCGGCGAACTAGTGTAATGCTTAGTTTTTCTTTCTGAAGATTCGTTTGATATCGCGATCTACCTTATCCGAAATAAGGGGCAATCGAAGGAACATGCGATTATCATTCTTCTTCTTATTTTGTGTATGTAAATTGTTTCTTTTTTGTAGATCGGATGAAATCATGAGGTTAGTCATTCCATGCAAGAACACCATCGAATTCTCGTTCGCTTGTTACATGATCTTTTCTTGTTTTACATCGTTGATCTATTCTTGCCCTTTCATTTCGTATAATATTACGTTTTGAAGATGTTGGAAGATTGTAATTGAAATTGATAAAAATGTTCTTTTCGGCACTTTTTATAGAATTTGAAAGTCTTCTCGTTAGTTTCACTTATGTGCACTGTAAAATTCAGTAAACTGTTTTCATTTGAAGGTAATTCAATTTCAAATTGAATTGAAGGATGTTGTGAATTCAGAAGTTTAGGAATTGTAGAGCTTGTCATTCATCTTCAAATAAAGAAAAGTAGTCATCAACTTAGCGTTTGAATAATGGTGCGTGATTCAATGTCTGGAGAGCACTTTGTTCAATGCCATTCATAAAGATGATGGTTAAGATGCCGGATAGCGATGATCCCATCCGAAGGCCTCTATCTTGCTAGAAGATAAGTATTATTCAAGATAACTTGGTCACATTTGAAACACATTGAATATGAATGCCTCAAGAAATCAAATTTGCGATAAAAAATCGAAATAACAACCGAATTCTCCTAAGCCTGAAGATAACTTGTTTCTATAATGGCGTTTATGGCCAAACCAATATACTATCAATTGTAATTTATGCTAATTTTGTTCTATCAAAGAAAGACTAGTTGTCTCCCTTCCATGAACTTCTTCAAAGTTTTGCTTCAATCTTCAGTTAAGGAATTGGAAATTAGATAACCGTTAATCGAATTTCAAACATTTTAAGGAGCTCATGGCATTACTTCTTCAAAATTTATCTGATTAATCTGATTTTTAATTAGACATTAAACTTAGCGTTTAAATTCAGCAGGAGAAAGCAATTAGACTCCCAAGAAAACAGTAATAAATGCAAGCAGATTCACTATCCTCTAATGGGCTCATCATGCGCTACTAAGCTAATCTCCCTGTTTTACTTTATTATTTTGGCTCTACACGTAACTCGGCTTAAACTAATGATAGGATTTTATCAGAAGTGAATTAAGCACTGTATCTTATGGTGATTACATCTGTTGATACATGTATTTGAGAAACTATATTAAAAACGTAAGCTCTT
Source organism: Prostheceraeus crozeri (assembly GCA_907163375.1). Classification (NCBI taxonomy): domain Eukaryota; kingdom Metazoa; phylum Platyhelminthes; order Polycladida; family Euryleptidae; genus Prostheceraeus; species Prostheceraeus crozeri. The sequence goes on along the minus strand of CAJQUW010001979.1, from coordinate 551,103 downwards.
GGTTTATATCAGATATGCACGTCGTGTGCTTAAAATTTGTGGACATGTGGTTGTTATCTTTTGAAACGTCTCTCAAAATGAATGCTGAAAATCATAACTGACCCACTTAAAAACCAAAATTGGAAGCATCATTCTGGTGGCTTTGAGATAATATCTTTCGATACTATACGATAAAACTAACAGAAGCATGATGTGGCAAGATTAAGGTCATGATAACCAACGGTCAGATATATACATTCATTTGAAGTATTGAATATTGTTTTACGTCTCCATACATATCGCATCTTTTTCTCTCTTTTAAGTTACCGCCCAATAAGCAAAAGATAAAAGACATTCGAAATCACTCTTTCAATTTGTGATTGTTAACTCATCAGAATCAAAACATAAAGACGTCAAGAGATACGTCTGCCAGGAAGGAATGTGATTTTGTTTCGGAATGGCGGCTATGTCTTTGGAATAACTTCTCTCAGTTAGTTGCGACCGTTTGAGTTACCGCCTGTCAATATTTCTGCTTCTGTTGTTCGTTCTATGATGCCAAAGTGAAAATCAATTCTTGATAAATGACTTCCATTTCCTCATATTTTACTCACGAAGATATGCAGTGAGCAGAATCTGTTAAGTAGATATTCGAATCGCTCTTTGAAATTTTTCGAACAAAATAACACAAACAAGGATAAACACAATATTATATAAACTGATCAAACTGTTTCTGATTTCTTCTAGAGACGTCAGTAAATGTTCTCCTTCGAGGTCACTTGTTCGAGATACGTTGATTTACCTAAGAATCCAAGATATTCGAGAGTGTACAGTGACAGATAGAAGCTTGCCTTCCTCTTCATGAATTGCATAAGATTTAAATATTTTTTGCGATGTACATTTGTAGACATATAAATTCATTTAGGCCGAAGTATATTTATACATATTCGTAGATTTAGTGAGGAAATCAGAGAGTGTATGAAAGTCGCAAGTATTGTCGGAAAAGCAAGAAAAGCCAGGTTATGATGGATAGGACACATGTGGAGACGGGAGGAAGGCATCCTGAGGAAAGTGTTGGATGTTCCTGTGACCGGAGGAAGGAGCAGTGGACGGCAAGGGCTGAAGCTACGAGATGTAATACAAAGAGACATAAATGCAGCTGGACCTGAAGAGGGCGTGGCACGACAGAGCGAGATGGAAGATGACGTGCCGGGCGGACAACCCGAAATGTTGGTTGGAACAAGGTCGAATCGAAGCAGAAGATGATCATTTATACAAAGACAGAGGGCAGTTTCTCCCTGGCTTACAATGCCCAGAATTCTGACAGATACGTAAATTTATCTTTGAACGAGTAGATTCACGTTTAGTCACGACTGAAACTAATATATGTCTACTTTTAATCCAATATTGCTTTAAGGAGTAATAAAGTCCACTTTATGGAAGTCTAGCATTTGGTGTGAGTTGATGGATAGGGATACGTTGAACGACATCTTCCGTCACATGATTTAAAGAATGAAAAATAATGAAGTTCTAGCGTTACTATTCCACCATACTGGGGTCTTGGATGGTGCTGACATAGTCAGACTTTTTTTTGAAGCATTGTGGTATGTTTAGTGCGGATACCCTTCCTGCCGTGTTCCAATGACACATTCGAGATTTGACCTCTGGACCAGAAAATCGCTGGGTCAAGCACTTAACCACTGCGCCACGGAGACCACAAATCAATTAAAAGGAAACAAAACCATTTTTGCAATGTGCTTCTGTTAGAGTTCAGACCACAACGAACAAGGAGGGACTTTCCGATCACCGTGTAACCTGAAAAATCAGATGACTCGACTGAACAGTGGAGTTTGGTCAGAATGGGTTCCATATGGTCCATATCGATCCGTGCATGGTCAGTTCATCAACATGTCACAGGATTGTCTTTCTGAATATACGCATGTTCTATCCGGTACTTTCCACACCGGTACGTATCCTTCCTTACGAAACATCGCTTCACTTTTGAAGGATCAATCTTGTTATGCAATTTATTCAGCACAATGAAATTGTCAAACATCTACGAGAGTTTTTGATGAATAGTTATAATCTGGGACTTCATGCTATAGAACTTCAGGTCCCTGGTTACATCTGATTTCTGCCCTATCTGAAGCTTATCTTCTTTCAAAATGCCGTTTCAATCGATGCAAGCAAGTACATATAATTCAAACCAAAAGGCAAACAATTCATTAAATTTAATTTATAATAAATTTAGTTAGCATAATTATTACTAAATCTAGGATAATTCTGTGCTGTGGACATAAACATCAATGTGATGTCTGGTACACGTTGTCTTTGCAACCTGAAAAGTCATCAGGATTTATTCATCAAAAATATGAATTGATTAGCGACACCGCACAATCTTCCAGTTAAAACTGGTAAGTGCGGAGAAGGACAATTTCATGAAAAACATAGATCAAATTTGGTTTGAAGTTCGATCTATTTCAATCTATTTTATTTTAGAATTGTATTTATCAAGCAGTAATAATATGCGTCCTAATCGGAATAATCTAGGTTTTAAATGCATAGTAGATCAATTTTCCGGCCGGATAATTTAATTAGGCCTATGTCGACTGTTTGGAAGATCATTCAAGCATAATTTGTGAATCAAGGGAATTACAATGTTGTAAGAGCATGTAAATGTGACATAATTTATGAGTACCTGTATGTATGTTGTGTGACATCTCACTTCAGTGAATCATTTCAAAATCAAGTTTAATGATGTACTGTCGGAGATACAAAACATTTAGCAATTTCAGCACTCAGTCAGTAGTCATATTAATTTCACTGCTTCATTGCTATGCCCCCTTCGGTCACTGTTTTTATTCCATGTTATCAATTCGATTTGCTTGTAAGTGTATATGTCTTCGAAAATTTAGCGAAAATTTAGTCATTGTTTTCATCAGTATTTTTGTAAATTTTAACGTAAGCCTGCAGATCATCATATTGGTAAATAGTTCACTGCGCTTATCGCTGCTTAACCTTTTCCATCGTACAAAATATCTTACCAAAGTACGAATATTTATATTTTAATTGGGAACTCATGAATTTCCCGAGTGCCCGTACCCCTGCCATCCATGTATTTATGTGTACTATATGGAAGTTGAATAATGTGCAGCGGTTTAAGCTGACCAATTGATGTCTGATGATCTGAGCCTTATCCAGTGGGTTACGTTTTGATTGCACCGGCCAACGGCCCGTCCCCGACCAGTTCTAGCCCTGATGCATACAATTGATGCAATTCATACAATTCATATAGCATGATGTCAGCTGAATGTACATGCGCTGAAGATCGTTTTAAATCTATTTACCTAATCTTGCATTTTATTGCAATTCCTTGCAGCGAGAATATACGTCCTCTAAGAGCACTACAAAGTTTAGGAACATATTATTGAATTGAATATCGAATCGATGAATTCAGAGATTACATTGATTAATAGAAGTCATATCATTCAATTGCTATCGATAAAAAACAGCATTGTGATAGTGATTAAATGCTGAATATGGGCTGTATATGCTGTATATATACCTATGATTCTGTGCTGAAGGAAATCAGATATTTCAGCTCAGCAGATATGCGTGCAACAATTTTCATCAAAATTCGAGATATTCGGGTTGTTCAAATGAAAATCAGGGACGAATTTCTCACAGTAACAAATAATCGTGGTGATAATGACCAAAAGCGAGATTGTGGCTTTCCCCCATAAGCTAAATGCAAAAAGTTCGTCTGTACCACGTCTGCCTTCTCCCCTATTCAGAAACGCAGTCTGTGTTGTGTCTAGATTTAGGAGATGGTTGACTGATTGTGTTAAATTTCATGTTCAACATTTCAAGAGTTTTGAACATGTTTTCAAATTTTGAAAACAAATGAACATGAAAAAACAGCAGACATCCGAATGGTTGATAAATTGCGAATAATCTTTTATATATTCCAATTACGAATGGTGTCAATTTCTTGTTGTGTGACAGGCGATCACAGACGCAGTTCTAAAGTTTGTGAAGGAAACAGTTGACCATATCTCTGTGAAACATTAAACATCCACGACTTCCGAACTAATATTTCTTGTGTCACTGCTCACAGTGAGTGGGATTTGGTGTGACAGGAAGTTGTACATGTTATAACGAATAATTTTGTCCGATAGTCAATTATTTATCGCTGTTTGTATTTGAATAGTCATGAGATTGAAAGTTGATAATAAAATCTGTTGCGAAATTGGAAATAAAATTTGTGTAATTGCTGCTAGGATTATCAAGGGATTTCACTCTGATGTGGAAGGCTTCATTATCAAATGAGAACCAACATACAGTAGAACATGTAACCAAGTTTCCAGGGTCCGATTCTATGCATCGTTAATGTAATAGAAGTTTATGAAATTTGCCGCCAGCCTGCCTGATACCATGTGATTATAGATAGTAAAATTTCCAAACTATCGTATTTTAGAGTTACAATGCTACATGACAATGTCGCAATTCTGGTTATTCAATTGTTTTTCCATTGTGATATCCGTGACTCACTGCGTGACCTAAAAATCCTTTGGCTGTGTGTTCGAGCCACGATAATGTCATAGGTCGTCCGTACTGCGGTTATAACAGAAAAGGAGGCATGATTTTTATCAAATTTGTAGCCGATCGGTTTGTGGAAAATCCGATGCAGTTTCGGTTTTTATTTTTTCCTCTGTTTGGTTGTCATAATCTTACTCAAATGTGTTTTTCTGGCATAATCTAAGCGTGAATGACCTTGTTGTTGCAAGCGCAATAATATTGTATACTTCATAGCATGTTTTCGATCAAATAGGTTAATCTGTATTCAAATGTAATTAATCATAAAAGTATTTTTGACATGAGGTTGTTTGTGTATATCTCTCAACTCAGTGCACACAGCTATTCTTCTACATTTTTCACCATTTCATTCAACCTGACGAAGTTAGTTTATTGGTTCCTAATAGAAAGTGATTAGTTTCTGCTCTCCCCTTCATTATTTCAAGGCAATCTACCACAAAAGTGGCGATACCCGGGCGATGAAATTCGGATTCATAATGTAGTCTAAAATTCTCTGAATATTTTCAGTAGAATTTGATTTTTTCGGCCAAACGTTTGTATATTAGTAGGCCAACAGTGGAGTGTTCAGCTCATATATTTTGTCTTGTGAACGTCACACGCGATTCGATGTCACATGCATCTCAATGCAAAATTATTAATGAAAATCGATCATGTATGGGCTATAGGCTAATTGGTTTGCAACAAAGTCGCGAACATGAATAAAAAGAGGACTAACCCAACTGAGAACCGCAATTTAAAATTTAGGAATCGTACTTTCAGTGAACTAGTGTTAAAGATGCGATCAATTCGACGCTAACTCACTACTCCATCTTTTATTTTCCTGAATTTGAATATTTAGAATCACAGTTGAATTTTTTTGAAAATGCTAGAAGCTCTATTCATGAAAAAGTCGAAAGAGAAGTATGTGGCACGTAACTCTTTGTGCACGTTATCGTAGTTGCCCTCTTCGAAACCCTTTTCTTTCAGTTCTTGTGTCATGTGATTAATTGCATTTTCAGTATCCTGAGAATAGAGATACCACAGGATGAGACGGAAAGAGAAAAATCTTGGAGACAGATAGAAATAGCCTGTCGGATTATATTCATTAGCAATTCTGGATATCGTAGGAATCGCATTGCCGTCCAAATTCACCGTCGGAGCTGCTGCATGTAGTTAATTCTAAAAGCTGAAAATCTACATCGGAGAATTTCTACCAAACTGTGACAGATATTTCTGTCACATAGGCCACATATCACGTGCATGCATTAGTATGGACCTTCTCTGACATAGTCATGTATGAAGCTTCGTCACTACTTCCCCTTTCTGGGGGTTGGACTGTGCTGACATAGTCAGACGTTCCGGAGCGTTGTGGTATTCTTAGTCCGGATGACCTTCCTGCCGACTTCCAATGATACTTTCGGGGATCGACTCCTGTACCGAAAGGTCGCTAGGCCAAGCATTTAACTACTGTGCCACGGAGACCGTTTATAACAGGGGTTCCCAACTTGCGGTACGCGTACCCCTTGGGGGTGCGCGAACGAATTTTTAGGGGTACGCATAATATGTGAGATTTATTATAATTCACTTTCACTTTGAAAACTTTCCTGCTCATGGGTCAGTTGAACTGTTAACTTTGTGCGCATTCCGCATTGGATTGTCATCATCTGCTTTGAAGCAACCGCTGCTAATTTTGCGACCACCAACTCGACCTCAACTACATACTTATGCGAATCCGGATTCTCCACCATAGTAATGATTAAAAGCAAACAAAGAGCTCGTTTGATGTTGGAGCATGACTTTCGCTGCGCTTGTGTTGTTACACCAGCGCGCATCAGTTACGCCTAGTTAAATTTTTGTGTTATTAAATTGCGAATTTCGTATATTTCTACGCGTAATTAAATTTCAGCATGATTGAATTCTTGCTATTTTTTATATGTATAGGTGAGGGTACGCAGAATTATGAAAAATCCCATGATTTTCTATTTGGGGTACGCACCATGAAAAGGTTGGGAAGCACTGGTCTATGAGATAGTATTTTGATAAATTGACCAGACAAACGCTTCAGCTTTTTCGGAAGTGTTCTGTCGGATTACTTTATATTCGTGAGTTTGCTTATCCCATGAATTTTACTTCCTCTTCTTCCAATCGTCGACTGGTCGGACTGTCGTCTGTTGATGGCTGCTCTCCATACTTCCCATTCTTTTGCTTCTCCCTCTTGTAGTTGCAAGTCCTCATAGGGCCGCCTATGGACTGCTTGCCTTCAGCATCAAAATTCATGATGCCTTGAAGCCAATTCTAGTTTTCTCTTCTGTCAGCATGCCCGAACCAGTGCAGCCTGCTCCGGCAAATGACGTCCGTGATGGGTCAAGTTTCTCCTTTGATGTGACTTCTGAAAATCTCCTTTATCAGGGAATACATCAATACAGAATGATCAAAACATTTGAGTTGCTTTCTTACTACAATTGAGAACACACTTGAATAGCTATTTCATCAATGTCATGAATCAGGACGGACTCTGTGTTTTTCTACTTGCATCTCATGCCCAATTTCATAGTATTTTGGAAATCGCTGACTGGTGTTGTGGATTCTAGCTTAGACGGAATGTCAGCAGTGTGTTGAAGTATTATTTGAGAAACTCCCGAAGGTATTCACTTGCCATGCTAATTGAGTGTTTCAAATTGACTCTGGGTATGGCTGCATGTTAGATTGGAAGTTGTGTTGATTCTGGTATGAACTAGACCTACTTATGATTCCTCCCACAACTTCGACACGTGAAACTTAAGTTAGCGACACGTGAACAGCTTCGAGAGTGAAACATTCTCAAGTTTAGTAAAAAACAAATGTTAGAAATTTTATATATAGAAAATGTATTCCATTATCCTCTAAATCTGTGAGGATAATAGGCCATGATATGAAAAATGTCGCAGGGCAAGATAAATTTTCATAGAAATATTCGTATAATCACAATGGTTGTTGGGCCTTTGCCATAGATTTCGCGACCTCGGAGTTATACATTTTCTTGCCTTTCTGGCATCATAGAATACCTATTTTCTTGCCATTCGCATCAATGTAGTCTCAATCTCTCACAATGTTGACCAATATTTGCAGGGCAAGTGAGATGGGACAGTCATTCAAAAATCATTTCCATATGATTGGATAGAACAGTAGCATGTCAATACACCAGTGATATATAAAGTAAATAAGAGCATTAAAATCATGGCATTTGAAAAGTGATAATTAGGCCTATGACAATTCCTTATATTGGATGAAATGGCAGCTATTCAAGTCCACTTCCTATTTTTTTAAGTGAGCATGCAAATTAAAATTTTTAATTAATTATATATACGTTCAAGATTTCAAATGATTTTCAAAAAACATTATCTGATGATTGTCAGTGGTAACTGAGACGAAATTTCAGCTGTGGCAAGGTGTTGTTCAATGCACACTCTAGAAAATTCACTTTTGAGAATTCACTTGCTAATTGCACAACTCTTGTGAGAGATTTATTACTTGTTCAGTAAATTTCATTATCAATATATTATACCGATCCTTATCAGCGCCGTCATAATTTTCTCTCCGAGATCAGCACGCTGAACATGTTATTGGCTACATACCGTGCACTAATTCAAGACGAATCGTTCCCACGCTGTTGTCGTTCGAGCGATGAATTGCCATGATGACATGTAATTGCCATGTAATCGAGAAAAGTGGTAAATAGAAAAAATACACCAATATTTTGATTTTTCCTTACGACCTGTACTAAAATTGTATAAAACATAATCCCCCCGCGATTCTGTTCGACAAAATGTAATAACATCAATATGCTTACGCAGGTGCTGTGTTACTTAATTAAATAATTACAAGACGAAGATTTGCCACCGGATTTCATTTATTGACCTTATTCTTTTTTAAACGATCTGCTATCGAATAGATATTTCCTTCAATTCATCATGAATTCCTACGATCTGTTTCATGTGGGATTTATTGCGTTTTTCTTTAGAAAGAGTGAGGTCTTATCTCTGAAGGCACGAGGCATCAGTTCTTTCCACCACACACACAGAAGATTGCGGTAATTTAGTTAATTTAAACATTGTCGTACAAACTTCTTCGTCTAATTCATATGTGGACACGCTGGAACGTTAACATGACTACATTCCTGTTGGACAAACTAATTTTTTCGGTACCTGCCGAGCCGATTCCCATATTGACGTTTCCCAGGTTGACATTCGCCATGTGTCGTTTCCTTCAAACTTTGAAATTTTTGACTTCCTTGGAAATTGCAGATGAAACACAATATCATATTAGATCAATTGTATTTAACTGAAAGCATGTTTCATTGTTCTTATTTACAATTTTTATTAAACATGTACTTGGATGATTGTGAACTCATACAGGTCATTGTTTTATTTTCATTCACACGATCAATAATTAGTGTATCGTCTCATGCATTGATGTTCATTTAAAAATATACTTCAAATATTTTTTTTTTCAATTTAATGAAATAATCATTGCAAGTTATATTATAATATAAGATATTCTATTATTCAGACCCACAAAGAATTCTCTAAGTGATGAATTTATTAAACCAACTCAATTCAACCAAATTCAATTAAAGTAGTTGATAGTTCATTGTATGTCACGGATGTTGCTAATATTTAAAATTTTCATCCAATAATATATGCCGTATTTCACTACACATGAAAAGAAAAGCGGATAAATTTTGTCTGAAAATGGTCGAGTAAGCCATACAAGACAGAAGTCTCTAACATCAAACTCATGTTTTGCACTGCTGGCCTGATCAACACGCACAAAATAAGGGTCCGAATCTTCTAGACCCTTAGAATAGCTGGAATCATGCCTGAAAACCGAAGCTGTCAGTGCCCTATCGAAAAAAGTGACATTCTTGATACGAGAGTAAATGGAGTAATTGCTTAATCGATAGGGTGTTTTATGGAGCGATGAAGGAGTTGACTGCGTGCAATAGTAGTCTGAAACATCAAAAATTAATGACCTTATTTTCAACATGTCTTGTAATTGACAGCGATGTTTTACTCATTTTTGTAGAATGTACGACTATCAACCTATTTGATTGAGAGCTCATCAGATAATTTTCCCTCTGACGTGATTTCCGTTGCAAATACGTCTTGGTCATTGGAACCAGCCTTTAGTTGTAGAACATGAAGCTTTAACGTCAGTTCTCTCCATACTTGGGGCGTTGACGGTGCTGACAAATTCGGACTTGTACTCTGGAGTGTTGCAGTACTTTTAGTTCGGATGCCCTTCCTGCCGACTTCCAATGGCACTCGGGGCTCGACCTCTGAGCCAAGAGATAGCTAGGTCAATCATTTAACCACTGTGCCACGGAGACCACACATTCAATGTATGGTCTACGTGGTTTAGTTAGAGAACATGACACGGCTATTCAAAATTTTCTGGTCGCACTTCGTCCTGTGCCACTGCTGACCAGTGAGCACCACAGATACTTTCGTCTATTAATTCCTCTTGATTTGGATTGTATCATAATTAAAGAATTGTCGGAAACGAAATCAAAATTCATTATGTAATATTGCAAATTGTAAGAGCTTCTATCAAAGACTATTTTTCGTTGATTTTGACGTTAAAGATGATAGTACGCATTCAATCAAAGAACGGTTATATTTCTGGCTCGAAAATTCGATGTTCTTGTCTCTCTAGCTGATAATGATCTTCCATAAATAGTAAACGTGCTCTTACGAAAGATAAACAAAGAGGCGTTAACTCAGAGAAGCAGCAAATTGATACCCAAAGAAATGGAGCCACGATTTAGTATTTGATTTTTTTAATGCTCCGAAAGTGAAATATTAACAAAATAGTTGCACAATTATTTAAACTCTGAGAAACGACTATACGACAAAGGTTTTGAAATCGTATGTTTTTAACGCTACGGAAAGCAATCCAATTTGTCAGATAAACAGAATATTCCGATGCCTGTAAAACGTCTCACGATTCATTTCGATAACTCACTGCTTCTTGCTAAAGAAAATGATTAATGATAAATTGAAGCAACAAGCTTGCTTGCACCGTTTAATAAATCTGCTGTGGGTGATTAATTGAAAGTTCGATGCAAAAGCTTTACTAAGATTTGGTATTCGTAATGAAGACAAAGGAAGGAAATTGTGGAAAACAGGTCCATTGAAAGTCCATGTGGTAAGTAGTTTATGAATATAATTGAACAATGAAGCGTTAACTATTGCGGAAGACAGCGGTCTGATAGTGAAAACTATTGCATCAGCCCAGCCTAATTGCTAGTCTAGTGAATGAATGTATGAATGGTTTAACGTCACTACTCCCCATACTGGGGGCTTGGACGTTGCTGACATAGTCAAACTTTAATCTGGAACGTTGTAATCTTTTAGTCCGGATTCCCTTCCCCCCGACTTCCAATGGCACTTTCGGGAACGAAATATTGCCAGGCCAAGCACTTAACCAGTGTGCCACGGAGACTAGTACTCATTATATCTGAATTCTGCTAATGTCTCCGCTACTTATCTATTTCATGAAAGTGGACAATAACTCGCAATAAAGTGGAGACGATGTCTCACATAAGCACATGATTTATCACATACTGTTGCGATAGTGAGAGTCTTTCCCATAGCAATGCTGATCCAATTTTTTCACAAAATCTCCATTTTGAATTGGAGACTTGATATTTCTGCTTTATGCTGATATTTTGTTTTCCCGGAAGTTCTCGGGTAGCTTTTTCATCTTCCTTTCCTTTGTTCCCTGTATTCTTCCTACTAATTTCCAACTCTCTATATGTGCTTCTGGCGTCCATGAGGATTTTCTTTCTTTCGTCTGAGGTGATTTCAAAGAGATGAAAGAAACTGATAAAAGTTGTTCTTGTGACTGTAGATTCATGCTGCTCGTTCCCATTTTTTCATGTTTAATTATTATAACCAATATTTTCTCCTACTCGTATATTCCCTAAATTTTTCCTGGCTACCTTTCCCTACTTATGAAGCTCTTGTAAGCAGACATACGTTCACACCTAAAACCAAATGTAGCGTTACTACAATATTTATTGATTTTATGGATGAAATTGTTATTCATTTATGTAATTTGTTAGAAAACTTTTCGAATCTAAATTTTGGTATGTATCCATTACTTGAAATCTTTTGCTCTGATTCAAAAATGTTACCAAGTCTAGTGTTCATTGACTAGCTGCTATTTTTGTTTCTCGTGTTGATGTCAGCGTCAACACGACGGAATAGTAAGACTACAATGGACAAGCAGACCAATATTGCTCCTGAAACTCATTGTTTCATAGATTGATGAAAAACAATAAATGGCAAGTGATATGCAGCAAAAAAATCAGTAGGTTGCAGTCAAAGGAGCTACAAAATTGAGTAATTTTGAGTGGCAAATATGTCTGCGCAGTTGAAATCAAGCCACGAGAGCGTTTTTCTGATATGAGCGTTATTCTATTTTTTTGTGTTCCTTTGACTGCATTTTCATCCTTGTGAAATGGTGAATTACAAAAATGTAGTTTTGCAACTAAATTTCATTTTTATGGACGTTTGAGATCTTGTTCATCAAATGGTGTATTTGTTTTTGCTTTGTCCGATAAATATCATACCATTATACGAGCGAATTTTGCACATTAATTTTGAAGGTGTGATTTCATGTCGTTTGTTTCACGGACTAGTGCCTTTGAAGAGTTCAAATCCAATCAAATTAAGTTTTGGCCGTTCAATATAAAAAATGTGGTAGATGCAAATCCTGAACTCAGAGCAATGTAGCATTTGTCAGATTACACTAAAAAATAATTATTATTAGTGATGTTTGCTTTGTTAATTTAATTTTTTTAGTTTCTGCTTTTATCAATCCTATATATATGCGGCATGCTAGACAACTATTCCTAAATTGTGAAAGAGAGATTCAATCAGAGCTTCTTATCAGAGATTTATTTCTTTACGACCAAATGTTGCAATGTGAAAAACATATGTTCGCCTGTCTTCGTAGTCCTTGAATCCACAGTACACTAATAAAGGCTCAACCAATTGATCAGTAAAATGTCCACACTCAAATTCAAGGCTCACCTCCACAACAAGAATTCTCATTCATTCTCATTCTTCTTTAATTGCTTGGAATAATGACTCCTTCCTACGACAGGAATTTTATCTGTCGTGATAGCATCGTTCACATCAAACGTTTCTACATCATAATTTGAAGTCGATTGATCTTACCTCATACCTTATGCGTGTGTTGTCGTGGTGCTTCTCTAATATCTGCTTCTCTATAATTTGATGAATGTTTTAGCTGTTACTGTAGGACCTAATGTTATTTTACTTAATAGATAAACAAGCATATTGCTACCTCAATTAATCTATGCTTTCGAACACTAAGAATAAGATAAATGTATTTGTTTTTTGAAACACAGAAACTCATGTTATATGTGGCTGTTTGACAACTCAGAACATTTGTCATAACCATGACAAAACAGTTTTAGATTCTTGAAAAATGAAACGTCATCAGATAGTTCCCACCAGTCCTAATCCTATCAAGAGTGTTTTACCTAGAATAACGACATATATTTTTGATAGACAGATGAATGTATCCAGCCGATATCTAAAAGAAAAGATTTTGATGAAGTTTGGAACAGCATCTGCAAGCATTACACAAAATCCCGACCTCGTTCGACGTAACTAAGGGTGTTTTTCGAGTTTTTACGATAGTACCATGTTTCTTCTAGTACAACCGGGAGTAGCCCACATTTTCTATGTCTTCCACACATGCCAAGGATCACCTAGACTTTGATTCCGATTCAGCCATTATCAATGTCGAGGTTGTTATTCACCGGGTTTTCCTTTGCAATTTTGCTGGTATGAATTTTAATATCAGTTGATTCGATTGTCATCAATTAATCAAACCCTCAAGACATCAAAGTTATGTGAATAGCGTTTCATCCGAAGTGAGCATCAGTGCAATCAAATTGAAATCCTAGACGAAATTAGCTTATTAAATGATCAGGACACATAATTGAATTAAAACACGACACACTAAAAAATTCGAAGGATCCAGGAGGGAAACGAGATGCATATAAGATCTTACCGAAGGGAAATAAATTGAAACTTATAATCACTTTACTTTCACAATCAAAGAACTAAAATGAGAGTTCGTCATGGACATGACGATAAGCTAACTGAAAATTATAAATGGTGAAAATCAAGAAACTAAGAAAACAAAATAAGGTCGTTGTGTACTGAGTCATCAGGGAAGAGCCATGTGGCTGCATGAAGCAAGGTTTCGGCCCTAACCTTCAACCTGTACCACATGGCGCGGCCAGGCCAACCATATCGAATGCACGATAAGGAAGGTCTATCCAAACGTGAGGAAACATAGCTAAAACCTAACCGAAAGAAAATTTTGGATGTAAGAGAACAAAAGGAAACATAATAGTCTTGAGAATAGTCGTTAGTCTAACATACCTATGATGGAGGGTATTTAGGGAGGCGAAAAACAAACTGAATTATAAACGAGGAACCTATTCCTCGAGAAGGACTAACAGATTGACCTTGTAACCCCTCTCCTTGAAGATATTAAAAATACCCTTAACTCTTCCCTTAACGTGAAGGCGGAAGCATCAGATAAAATCCTAACGAACCTGATGAGTTGGACAACAAAGATGTTTGAGCCAGTGTTCAAAGGCATATTGCTTTCGGGGAAAGTATATAGCACCACTGGGAAGTTGTACTCATCAAACTCAAGTAACCTTTTTCTTAGATACTTTGAGATCCAAACCCTGATTTAGAGCAAGATACATAATACAGATGGTCAGGCTAGAAAGGCCAAATGTCAGGAGAAGGGAAATTAAAACAAACAATTTAAATCCAAAGACGAAATGCATGCTGGAAAGCAACGACGAGATGCTAGCAAAAATTACAAACGAAGATATCCGCAAAATTCAAATCTGGATCTATGCAAGGACCACATGTCGGGGTCAGATAAGATAAGATTTTTTATTGTAAATAAATATGCATTCAAAGAAGTGAAACACAAGATTAACGCAGGTCATGGCACTTATAGACGAGCGGCACTTTACAAACATCGAAAAAGAAACAGTCACAACAAGGAGTCGATGTCTACATTCGCCAAATTGAACTTGAACGACTTGATGGACGGAGCACGAGCACATTCTGTTGGCAAGGCGTTCCACAATTTATAAACTCGGAAAAAGAAGGTGTTCAAGTAGTTCCGGTTAGAAGGGAAGACATAGGGCTGAACTTGAGATGAATTAACACTGAAACTTTGAGTACAATAGGACTTTGGACGGTCACACAAAAAATTTCTTAAATCAACGTCTACAATGCCATGAACTATTTTATAAAAAAGACATAAATCAAGTAAAATACGCCTGTTAGACAAAGAGTCAAGATTTAGAATTCTTAAGCGATCCCTGTAATCAGAGTAGGGAATATGACACCGCTTGCACAGCTGACGAGTGAAATATTTTTGAACGCGTTCAAGACAAACAATATCACGCTTTAAATGCGGATTGAACACTTGACAGTTATGTTCAAGAATAGGCCGAACAAAAGTCTTGCAGCCCAGGATTAAGGAATTCTTTTCAGAGAACGAAAAACTTTTGAGCAAGCAACAAGCTCTAGAAAAGGCAGACGCAGCAATGCGACTACAGAGCGAACTGAAGTTTAAGTCTGACGACAGCAAAATTCCTAGATCTGATACAGAATCTTTTGCACACACTAATGAACCATCTACATAATAATTGATGTCAGGGTGGAAATTTTTTCCGAGGGAAAATACAGAACATTTATCGGAAGACACTTTAAGTTGCCATTTTCTGCACCAAACATCCAGACTTGCTAGTGAGTCTTGAAAAATCGGAGTATCAAGAGAGTTACAAGAATGATATATCTTGAGATCGTCAGCAAAAAGTTTATATTTTGCAACACTATGCAAAAAACAATCATCCAAATCATTTATGTATATAAGAAACAGAATTGGCCCTAAGAAAGGGTCAGACCCAAGAAATCGAGTGAACAATTAGGATGGTCTCTCCATACATGCGGAAGCATCGCTAAAAGTTAACCTTATGTTTATTTATCAAGAATGAAAAAGTGTAAATGATACAATAATACTCTTCTATAGAAATTGTAGTAATATGATAGCATAATAACATTGATGCTCATCAAAAGTTGACCACAGTGAAAATTGTCGTCACTATTTTCTCCCCTAAAAACATATAATATTGAAGAGAATCTTCTTACTGATAATGTGATGCAACCGGGCTGATTTTATACAGATGTTTTAAGCATTATTGCCTGCCTGATTTGTCACCTGTTTTGTACCTCGAAATGTAATACATCTTTTAGTAGTAGCGTATGACCTACACGTGTGCTTATAGCGTTTCAAACAAGTAGTTACACGTATTATGATCAAATGAAATATTTAGTTCACTGTTTGTATAAAATATGTTGTAGAAGCAATGACAAAAGTTGTGTAGTTATGAATTCCGTGCTAATTCTCAGTTGAAATCGAAAATTCATATTTTTGTGTCCCATACATTGGCATGCTTCTCCATTATTTTTGTGTCAAAATTATATTTGATCCTTTTTGATAGAATTTCAGTCAATCAATGCATCCGGTTTTATCATTTAGCTTTTTGAAATTTCTGACCTTATTTTGGTTATTTGTCATAAAATGCATACACATTAAATTCTCGTTTATATTTTGATTTTCTGGAGTACGCACTTCTTTTACAGACAAACTCGAGTATTTGCGTTCTAGCAATTATATTACAGTTTGTGAGCGAACAACTGCAGATATTGGCCGCTATTGCCAGATAGAAAAACAGGGTGATACATATCAGCTCGACTACCGCTTCAAATCAATGTTGGATTAGCAAAGCTTCGCATAGATGTGAGAGAAATGATGATATATGTGATAGTCGTGATAAAATCATGAGGTTTGATGATGCGGTTCATTTGTTTTTACCATAGTCGCATTGTGCATCTGTAACAGTCTGGTTGGGACGAAATGCGATGTTCAAAGTCATGGGAAGGGAAAATCACTTGCGTTTGCTTTGTCATGAATCAAATGTCAAATTTCGAGAAAGACGCTTGAGGAAATGGAAAATGTTTAATATGTCTGCGAATTTAATGCGTCATTGATTTTTCATGAAAAATTTGATTTCGAAAATATCAAGTAACAAAATATGACGTCAAGATTCAACTGTTTGCCTTCTTCTCACAGCTCTTCAAAATTAAAAGCGATTCTTTCTTTTAAATATGTGCTTTTCAATTTTCATAACGTAGAACTTTCTTCTCTTGTTCTCCACGAATGATGGAATGTGAGTAGTCGGATTTGTCTATCGCTCACGAATTCAACATATATGTAAGAGTACATCGTTTGCAATTTCATTTTACTTCACCGAAATGATTGAGTTCAATGCTTCTGACTCGATACATAGCTGCCATCTATCTTGCAAAACGTGCTGATCGACAAGAGGTAACTTAAATATCATTAACTTTAACATCTCTACAAATAATAATTATTCTCACCGAATCTATTAATTTGTTGAATCAAAGAGTTATCAAATCAGTGTTTCAATTCCATGATTTTGCAAAATAGTATTATTTTGTACTATTAAATGCGATAAGGGAACTATTAAATACAGTAACTTCATTAATTTGAAGATTCACCCTACGCGTATAAAGCTAGTCCCACGCAATCATCTTGTTAAAAATATTACAGTTATGCTGCCAGCTGATTTACCGAAAACATCAGTATGGAAATAATAGAAGATAAAAAACAGTGTCAATTTAACTAGAAAATCACGTTGTCTCGCTTTTGTCGACTAAGCTTCAGCCTTAACAGGTCCATGCCGTAGACAGAGACTTTGGGTATGTCAACGAGTGCACACACGTAAGTAGATAAGTCCTCAAGCTGAATTTTCCACCTTTCTCTTCTCACCAATGCCCAATAGCTGAATTTTTCGCATAGTGGAACGCAAACTTCGACCTGGACCCTGTAGTTGGCAAGCTCAAATCCCAATTGTATGCATAAAACATAAGTGGCGAGAAAGCAAGTCCTGAGGAAGACCCATTGTGTTGTTGGTTGCATTTGCAGTCGAATGTGTGAAATGCATCAATGGGGCTTCTCACATCCAAAAAAGGTTATTGGATGTGAATGTCCATGCTGATCATGATTTTTTCCAGCAGTTTTAGACAACTAGCTTGATTTCACGGTGTATTTACCTTCCTCAAAGTCATCACAAACATCCGATGCAGAAGTTGCAGCGTTCATCAGGGCCTCTTTAGCTGTGTAATTGCCAAAGCGTAAAGTGGAATGAATAACAAGTCAATGTCATCATTTGTAAAAATATATTTGATTATAAAAAAAACATGCAGTCAGACAACCAGTCACATTGGCTGAAATTCATGAAGCATTCGGATAATCTGATTCTTTTAATGGCAATCCTTCCCTTTTACTGTGATGTTCTTGTCATTGATTCAGAAATGTTTGACTTGTTTTTACATTGTTTTTCAAATCTCCTATATTTTATTCAGCGAAAATACTTAAAAAATATTTATTGATCCTTTGTTATATTTTATTAATTTGTCGCGTTCATATTCTTCAAATGACTCAATAGCTACATCACAACACTTGTTTTCATTCTGCTTTCATCGGTACTGGTGAACTATGAGGTTACACTGTTTGCGGAGGATTATCATCAAAGCGCAGTTCTATCTTGGGAACAATTTTAAGCAATT
This sequence comes from Prostheceraeus crozeri, assembly GCA_907163375.1. NCBI lineage: Eukaryota > Metazoa > Platyhelminthes > Polycladida > Euryleptidae > Prostheceraeus > Prostheceraeus crozeri. Next base: position 532,780 of record CAJQUW010001979.1, on the reverse strand, counting down.
GACTTTGTCTCAATAACCAAAAAAAGCATTATCTGTTCTTGCTTCCGTACTCTTACTGAAGTTGATTTGCTACAAGATTTCCTAAATTTTTTCAGAAACGAGCCAAGCCAATTACGACCAAGATTATTTTTAGTGTGACCTTGTTCGAAAATGCCCGGATCTTTCTTGAAGATACAGTGGTTCGACATTTTCTAATGTCTAGTGTGTCGCTTTTCTTTCAGTGCACGTCTTCAATGCCCGAGTTGAGTCATGTAACGGGCGCTTCAATATTTTTCGATTCGTAGCGGATTTATCAATGTCACCACTCACAGTACTTGTAGAACAAAGGGAATGCATAGAAATTAGAATCAAGCAAAGAACTCAATCTGCGAACCCCTCCGTGATATCTGTGAATTGACGAGGCCGATAATGTGACGATGAATTAATACATACGAAGATAAATGGGCCCTAGTAGTCCTTATCTAATGACAGATGAATAATGACTTAACCACTTGAATTTGACATCTTCATCGAATTTGATAGTGCATCGTATCATTGAATGATATGAGATTCTGAATTACTGGCTATTCAATACTGTGGTTCTATAAACCGGGTCGGATGCGAACGTAGGATGAATAAGCCCGGACCGGATCCGAATAAACGGCCAGCTTTCAATTGATCATTCGTCACCTTATCATTGTGTAATCTGTGTCTTTCTGTTATTCACTATTTTCTTCATTAATTTTCATGCAGCGATCGTATGTCATCAATGGATGGAGAAAACCATTTGATGATGCAAAGTATGTATATAATCAAACAAATAAAAAGAGGAAATGTCATTCTAAATAATGGCAGCGTTGAAGATCGCAGACACTTGCTTCCGCTTCATATGTTGACGATCAAGATCGCTGGTTATATTGCCAATCGCACAACTTTAAAAGTTATGTACTTAGAATGCATTGTCAGACGTATTGAGTGTCTCATCCTGCCTTAGATGTGCACTCGAGATTAAATTGTCAATTTTGTCAAATCCACGTCCAAAGTGCTGTGGGTTGATTTATGACTGATTTATACTACTCATTTTGTCCTGTTTTAATCATGTAACTTATAAGAATATCAATCTCACAAGTCGAATTAAAGTTCAATTATGCTATTGTAAACCTTGCATTATGCAATGATAAAAAAACAAAGCAAAAAATTTGCTGATAGTCAAGTAAAGTTATCCAAAAATCATGTTACAGCATCTTATCAAGTCATTCCATAAAGTTTTGCATAATCGCTTCCTGATTGTCTCCTCACTGGTGAGCGAAGCATGCGATTGCTCAAATTTCTTCTTTTGCATAAGTAGGAGTATTGATCTGTGAAATCATTGATAGGTAGTTCTGAGCAGTTAGGATATTATCGTATTTGCTTTGGTTCAGTTCGGTTAATGTATTAGAAAAGCAAAAGCGGCTGTATATCTCCTCATCTACATGTAATCTAGAATTCTATGTACTCTGGCAACTTGAAGGTTCTACAGATTTTCAATAATCCTTGAAGCTTCCTGCTTCTCATGAACTCTAGTTGTCTTCCCATCCCCTTATGGGATAGTAGGCCTGCTTGTGGTTGTCATCCGATGCAAAAATCAATGAAGAAAATCTGTTGGAGTTTAATTGTCATATGAGAATCGTATAAAAAAGTGAAACTTTGAATTGTGATTTCATTAATTATTTCAAAAACTGTTTTAATTAGCCTGTTTAGAAGAAACATTAAAGAGAAGCCATTTTCAGCGTCAATGCTGTCAATTACTTGCTAATACCAAAAATAGTCAAAAAATCTTTCGGAAAAAAGATCCGTAGATAAAGTAGATAAACATCGCTTCTGATCAAGGCCTCGACGTGCAACATGACATCTGAATTTGCTTCATTCGATATAAATGATTCATCATTATCGTCACGAAAATATCAAGTGAGGATTTCAATGGAATTCAACGCCTTGTGACTGAATGAATGCGAGAGATGCTTCATCCACAGGAAATTCCGGCTTCTAGCGCTTCAATTTGTATCTGATATGTTACAATTGCAAACTCATTCCCCATGTTATCAAAAATATGTTACTTTTAATAAATGTGTTTATTTCGACGCTCACTGAAAGTGATTCGAACTTTTGACAGACATTTAAGAGACTCCACAACGGGCAACCCCTTCTGTAGAACAACTAAACGACCTAAGTTCAACTTAGTGACTTCCTTGACTCATCCTTAGACATTCACATTTCACATGTCAAATGCGTAAAAGGGAACATCAACCTTTAAAGGTCAAACTGATTGGATCAGACTAACAGGAACCCTCAGTTTATTAGGGCACAATGATAAAGAATCCTCTCTAATGAATGACCGAATTCTTCAAAATTAAACGATCAATACAATTACATTTTGCGATTTGTTTTTGGATGTTGCAGAATGACTGCTTCATCAATACACGATAATGGATTGTGTTGTACAACATCATATGAGTCATTCCATAAATGTCATTTTATTCGCTTTTTACATCAATTTTTCTCTAGATTTCTGTGTATCAGACGCACTGTTAGCCCAGATTGTACTGTGGTTCAGGACTAGAGAGCAAATTCGCATTGAGATAAAAAGCATGTAAATCATTCGATCCTATATCTACATTTATCTCACTGCATGCATGCAATCAACATCAATTTTTCTGAAGAAACCGTAAAAAAATATCACTCATCAGATGATTGAATCAGAATGACAGTTGCATTGGCATTCTCGCGCCGAATATTTGACTCATCAAAGTCAAAATTAGTTATAAATTTTTTCAACAACATATCGCTTGCTCAGTACAAAAACATCATATATGGCACTGTCTTAATTCGTAGTCAAAAGGATCTTGAGCTTTTTCCCCAGCAGACCATACAGTAAAATAACCTGGTTTACCGAAGCATATTTTTCTGTTCATCTTGAAGATCAAAGTTTTAGATTCATTGTGTCTCTCAAAAGAGAAAGGTTGATGCAATATCATTCTTACATGTAGTGCATTAGTATGAATGATTGGTTTGATCAATACTTTTGCACTCTGCATTGCTCTGATAAAATAGTAAGGGGAGCTACTATTTTTTGCTTGTAGATTCACTTTTAGATTTGATATTATGTTGTATTATGTCGAAGTTGTTTCAGAAATATGATAAAACGACTTTTATGCGACTTTGCTTTGTAAAGTAGCCTACATCACAATTTCATTTCAAAAAATTGTCATGTCATCGCTGACTAATCTACGACTGAGAATTTTTTGTCGAGTGGGTGATGATGGGGACTCAATAGATGTTTTAACCAGAGCTGGAAGGGGCCGATAATTATTATGTCAGAAATTAGAAAGATCTTCCTCACATGATCATCTAAATGCTCTAAATCATTTTCACATGTTGGGCTTATCACCTTGGATCTTAAGCAATAATATCAAACAAATATTGGCATGCGACGGATAAGTCACGATTACACTCAACTAACGTAATTGATATCTTCATTAATCAGGTGAAGTGCACAAAACGATAAAATTTCTCACCCTGGTCGAGATACAAAAATCCAGGCCTGGCGGAGTAGATGGCCCGGTTCCAGCTATGGTTTTAACAAATATAAAAGCTGATGTTACGGCTTATGATCGGCAATAACTGTAGATGCTCTTGGAAAGTTACTTGTTTCAATGAATCATGTCTTTTCAATTTCCGACACTCATCCATTGTTCACATGAAAAACACAGTGTTAAAAACAAGCAAGCATTCTATCTGATGTTCTCAATGCTACTGTTGCATGTTAATCAGGAAACGCAGTCTACCTCAATGTCTGGTACATGCTGGTCAATACCAGGGTCCAAAAAACAATGAGATTTTATATTCGTTTAATTCCTTCTGATGTAAATCTATGATCACATGAAATGGATCATGCTAACTTAATTCAATATTGAAATAAAATTAAAATGATATCTCCCTGTTGTGATAAAGGGATGAATATATCCCTACACCATCTTCACCTAGTTTACAAAACGGAAAATAGGGAAGTAAATAGATAATCTAAGAGCTTTGATAGAATCTGAAAAATATGTGTGCGTTCTTCTCAAAAGAAGCGGAAGATCCTTCTATAGGTATATAAATATATCATTGCAATCGCTACGTTTCAAATGCTTTGAGCGAGTGCTTAATATCCTCATACCAATAAAAGGCGCTTTTCGCATTTTTTGAGAAATACATTCGAAGGAGAAAGGGCATGGCTAAACAATGACCTACATGGTGTTTATTATTTCATAGAATTTAATAATAATTTCATTGAATTTTTCTGTGAAATGTTTTCCTGTATTTTCGACTTTGTCATCATTTCTATTCTACAACATTAGTCATTGCATGTAGTGTTTACCCTCAGAAGAGAATGCAATTGAATCTGCGTGTATGTGCTTCCTATAGGACTACCTACAATGTTTAGATAACTCGATTTGAACCTGGTTTGCAGCTCTTATAGATATTTGAAGTTGCCTGGATTTCTGAAATACGATCGCTTTCATGTCATGCGAACATTAGCATTCACCACGAATAGTTTTTGGATATATAATCTAGTCGGGTCGGGTTTTCTTCAAGTTGAGTCGGGTTTCAAAATTCACGAAACCCGACTCGACCAACCCGTAGCTCATCGTTATTCTGAATACTAAGAACATTTTCAATGTCTTATGTTATCAGTTATTTACGAGGATGCAAAAAAAATAATTTCAGTACTTAGGAACCCTCATTGACATGTGAATCAAACCTTAACCGATTTAAGGAAAGGCTGCAATCGAGAAAATCTAGAAATTGTTCATCGTTCTAAAGGTGAATGCAGAAGTAAAATGTCAGTTGCTGGAAAGAAACAGCATGCATTCTTGATTAGGCCTATCAATACCCTTTGGATAAGGTGTCTCCAGATACAGATGTTTTTTTATTTCAAAACTTATATCACTCAAGGGATGAAATTGCTACAAATCGCATTGATTTTCCTCTGATAAATGCATCCGATGTGAATGTCTATTTTGAGCATAAAAATGCATATTTTTGTGATTTATTGTTCATATACTAAGTTGCGAATTCCTGGCAACCAATAAAAATTATAGGTAGAGTAATTTACATGAGTTTGTTTGATAGGCTATGGTACAAACTGTGCCTCTTATACAACCCGGGTCTATTTTGCAACCCGTCCTTCAATACAGCCATGGGCTCCAATGCAACCCAGTTCTCTTTTAGGGATCGGTCACAATTGACGTCAACCATGATCGGGGGAGGCGGGGTGCCCGAAAGTTGACGAAAATTTAGAGAGGGGGTGGGGATCTAGCGAAAAGCTGACGTCAGTTTTTCTGCTAAAAATACAAAAATACTCACCATTACATGCACATTGACTTCTGTATAGTTATCCCTGTCGATAGTTTTATACACGTCTACCTAAATATGAATAAAATTCTCGAAATTTTACAGCAATGCCCGGTTAATCAGGTAGTGAGTGATTGAGGATTTCTCGGTGCCACTTCAGTTTGCGGTCTTCAACAAAATGCGTTTCGCACATTATCACCATAGGATATGTACAGTATATTCAGATCCCAATAGGAATAACGGAACCGTAATATATCTTAATCCAAATCCAAACCCTAGCTATGTAACATGTTGACTAACCTCAAAGCCTGTACCTGATATACGTGTATACATGTCCTTTTCAAATGAAGAATAAAATGAATGAAATCTCGAAGATTTCCTGTGCATGAATTGAATTGACACATCTGCAAGATGCATTCTACAAAAAGGTTGTATACACTATCAATTTATAGGTATGCATAATTGTGTATACATATTATATATTAATATACCTAATATACATTAGCAATTTTTGTTAATTGGGACTATTAACAGTCCCAATTAACAAAGTATTTCTAAAGGATATGTATTCATAAATCAAGTAATAAATGAATCAATGCAACAAATAGAACTACGCGAACGTATTCCGAAAATAGTAGCAATGAGTCATACACAAAAGATAAGCTAGGACTGGCTACGGTTGACATCAGCGGGTGGAGGGGGGAGTGGTCAAAGTTGACAAAAGTTGACAACCGTGAAAATTGGTTGACGTCAATTGTGAACGATCCCTTACAGCCGTCCTAGAATACAACCCTTCCTTCAATACAGCCGTGGGCTCCAATAATACAACCCAGGCCTCCAATGCAGTCCCGGTCTCTTTAGCAACACGAGCCTCTCTTACAAGTCCGAACACACATAAAAACCGGTCCTCTCATGCAAACCGACACATTTGTGCAGCCCGGTTCTCCAATATAACCCGTCTACTGACTCAACCTGGCCTCCAATACAACCGCGGTCTCTTATGTAACATTGGTCCAATGTTCTTTTATGATATAATTCTCGATTGTGTGTAAATGCGGGACATCTTTACTTCGCATAATGAAGCTTCCGCTTTCAATTTTTTGTCTCAAAATGGTCGTTAATTTCGCAGTTTAAATTAATGTGATCACCTATTTTCGAGGAGCTAGAGATTCTGCTTCAATAGTTTGACAACCCTCTGAATTTTGCTGAATTTTCGTTCCTTACCAAGGTCATGTCGGAATGACCTTAGAAGACAAGTAATTCTAAGTATGTAAGAAGTTATTGAATAATTGAATGTCACAATCATGTTCTTATCTATCGAATTGATGAAGCTGAATTCTGTGAATTGAGTGTGAATAAATCAGTTATCGGAACTCATGTAAAACCCTTCATTTCCAAATTACTACAGCTTAGGCGGACATGAAGTGACCGCCATTATTAATCACGCGAAAGTGTTTTTCTGAATTCGCCTGATGGTAGAAGATTTGTTCTTTCCGTTTATGATGATGACGGATATGATAAGGGAAGTGTGGAGGGAGGTACAATTCGGCTTGCGTGTTCATATCGGAAAGGGTAGATGCGTCTGATTCTGATGTGACTTCCTCATAAACGGTATAGAGGAAATGATTGAATTCCGTTCTTTCTAACACGAGATTGTTCATGATCTTTCATGTCACTGTTTTCTCTTGATTTTTCAGGATGCCTGCTCTCTATTCTCCTGTCTCTACCGCGCCTGGTGCCATAATCCGGTGGCAACATTGTCCCTCTGCCTGTTAAGTCAAAACTACAATCATGCAAGTCGGCTGGTGCGACTCTTGTATCCTTCCTTTGTTATTTTATTCATGAGAATGATATCAGGGTTTCATATCAAAGAATGCCTTTAAATTCACACATTGTTAAAACTAAAATGGCTTATTTGATTCAATGTAGAATATGAGACAAGATTTTCTTGTTTCTCTCTTCAGTCAAGTTGGAAGATAGAATTTTGTACCTTGTTTTTTCACGGTCAGCTCTTGATAAACCGACACTAGATAATCCGACACATAATCCTTACATGTCCGAAGATCTGTTGTGAATATCTAAAGAGAATGACAACTATGAAGTCAATAAAAGACACCAACACCCTTGATTCCCGGACCGCACTCGCCTGAATCGAACCGAAGTCCGTGGTGGAGACGAGCTCTCACCTTCTTCACTAGGTCACACTGACGGTAGATTAGCTACCACGTGCCACGTACCGTCAGCATGCCCTGGTGAAGAATGTGCGAGCTCGTCTCCACCACGGACTTCGGTTCGATTCCCGGGTCAGGCGAGTGCGATCGGGCCATCAAAGGTGTTGTCTTAATAGTCGACTTGAAAGTTAAAAAAAAGTAATAAAAAAGTCGACTTAGTAGTTGTCATTCTCTTTAGACAGTCACTACGACAGACCTTTGTTGCCAATCTGTGAAGCGGAATATTCCTGACCTTGTAAAAGTGCTCGATTTTCCGACTTTAACACAGCTTTTCTAACTATTTGCGCCAAATCATTTGAACTTGTTAATAAGACCGATTATTTCGAGAAGTTCAAGATTACTACTTTCTTAGGTGTAGTGATGAAACATCAAGGAAACGCTTCCCACTGGTGACAGGTTACTCATAGCACGCTTGCGTCAATTACATCAGTTATGTGCCTGTTTGAAATGTATTGGTGGGTAGCTTTGCTGCAACGCCACATGCATTTGGATCACTCCAAAATGACACAAAATCCCGAAAGTGATTATCTCTTCCACTTCATCTTCTGTCAGCTTTCGATGTCGGAATGCTTACCTTACAGAAAATTGCTACGGACCCATGTGGAGAACCTGTTTTCACCCACCTGTGAAAACCATGTGGCCTCCAGCGGCTCCACCTATCCTATAGCCGGTCATAATATCACCCAATTCCAAACCCAGCGAGTTTGGGCCCAATTCAATCGAGTGAGTGAGTTGTTTCGCGGCCACAATTTGCGCCACATGGACCTTGTACCATTTTCTGTGATCAGGTCCAGACTGCTCAGTATTGTGGGACCGCAATGATCACTTACCGATCTCAGCAGTCGTCCGCTTCATGATGACCTATACGGATGCACCTTTTGATGGTTTTGTACCAGACGCTATAATAAAACCGTAAAAAAATAGGCGTCAGAAATTCCTTGTGCAGCTGAAATAATTACTATGATAGTGTAGAGTTTGGCTAATATGCATCAACATTTTGGATGTTTGTTGGTGTGTCAGTGTGCTAGTCTTTGCATGGATGGTGGGGAACAGTGTCACGGCCAGCGCGTAAATTTACGCGCGCGCGTAAATCTGACATTTTGCGCGTAAATGCGTAAATTGGAAGCAACGCGCGTAAATTTGCACATTGCTTACGCGTAAATTCTTATTAAAGATCAGAATTCACAATTAAACTTTTTATCGTTGATATTTCATTGATAAAAATAGACAAGATTCCACTGTATTGAATTTTATGACGTAATTAGCATGATTTCAAGCTTCTTGGAATCAACCAAATCCTTCTAACGGTTCAGCTTCATATTTCCAGATAGCCCCCCTCTAAAGCCAATCAATCCACTGATGTACGTCACATTGCACTCTTCTTGCGTGCATCATCTTTCGTGGATAAAGATCATGAAGCAAATGATTCTGTGGATCGTAATCCTGATGTCGTAGTTTCGGATGGTAATTTTTTCGAATATTTTAAAAGAAGTCATCTCTTCAGTCTTCAACAACAACTCATCTCTATTGCAGAAATGTGGAAGCAAAGCAGAACTGATGTAGGCATGCCTACCATGACATTGTACATAACAAAGTGAATTGTTGAACCCTTTCTTAAATAATTGATATAATTAAATATTATATCTATATTAATAAAATTAATATTGAATTCTATCATTTCCAATGCGTTTGATGATTGAAGATGTCTTGGCTAGTCATATATAATATTTAATGGTTGAGGAAGAGCCAAGGTTTTAATGATTAATTAATTTATTGATTAAAGTACAACATCATTAAAACCTTGGCTCTTCCTCAACCATTAAATATTCCAATGCGTTTGTCAAACGTCACCGCGGCAGAATGTTACGGCAGCTGAATTTTATGCTTTTATCCAAATAGATGATGAAAATGAATAGTTAACATTGTTTTTTTTCTTTTCCATGTATTGACTACTAGTCGGCATGTGGCATGACGAATTCTATTATTGCATGTAGTAGGCCTATCAGATTTATCTGTGGTCTGCTGCATGAATATAGGCCTACTTGTAAAGCTCTATGCATGTTTATTGATTATATGCCGTTCATTAACTGAGTCATACAAATTGAGTGAATCCTGTTTCAAAAAAATGGAACTGCTTATTTCTTCGCTAAGCTAATCCATGAACAGCTTGAAGCTGACTTTGGGTGGTTTGAGGTACCAGCATGAATTGTATGACAAGTAAAATCCATTCAAGAATTACGACATGTACACACTTATGATGTTGTACAAAGAATTTTGAATAGTACAAACATGATACAAGTTATGTTTATAGTTATGGAAGAAAAACAAAGTCTTCTCTTAACCGAACATGTTTCGGAATGTAACTCATGATGTGACAACATGATGGAATGGACTCGTTCCATCCAGTTCCGACGCATTATATTAGAGTAGCTTTCATCCCTGATATCAAGAGAAGACATAATGTAGTCGTAGTACATGTAGTTACAAATCTGCATGCATGGTCGAATGCAGTCACGGCTGGCAAAAATTATAATTTTTGTAAGAAATTGAAACCCACATAGAAAAACAGATCTCCCTGTTATATCGTGAAGAGGACAAAAGCAACTGAATTGGAATTGTCATTTATTAATAAAGAGCTTTGCACTACAAATGTGTTGTTCGCCAAATAATGTGCAATAAATGGAAGGTTTCAAAGCTCCATACGAACCAAAATGAGGCCTACATTGTCGGAAACAAGCAGGAAACAACATTTTCAACTGTCTGCAAACATGTAGTCAGCGGAATTCCATTTTCTAACACAACATCTGTATCTAAGAGAGACATGGGACTTGAGGAATATCATATCAATAAAGTGAATTCTGCCATCTATGACTGTACAGAGCTTAACAGTGCCTTCTTTCCACTAATGTAAGCCTTAACGTCGGATTCCCCATTCAATGTACACATCGTATAACCCCTGACGTACATATAGCGCGTATATAGTCCTTTAAAAATGCATTTCTATCTCATATTGCCTGCTTTTATTCCATTTATTTTACCAATTGGTCTTAAAAACTTATATACGTGGTGTGATCCAAAATGTCCCGGACTAACCTACTTGCAGATAACCTGTGATAACGAATACTACTTCAGATGTAAATTTAGGTCTTTAAGGCATGAGAAATATGGTTGCCGAAATTTTTCCGGTCAGTTTTCTATTTTTTCAAAATTTTCAAACATTTTTGTCTGAATTTCAAGATTTTCCTATAAATTCTAGCGATTTAGAATTAATATATTTAGATCAACTTGACAGTTAAGCTATCACTAATAACCTGACTAATAATTAACGGAAAAACAAATGTTTTGTTCCAGAAAACAGTTTACTTTTCAATGTATGAGCCGTTAGCATTCGTCACTTTTTGCCAACGAAGTCTCAATTCACAAAAAGCTTTATGAAAAAATTCCGGTGTCAAAGAATCAAAAAACTCAGTAACTGCATCCCGCAGTTCAACTGGCGATTCAAAATGGTGTCTACGAAGATGCTTTTTGAGGAATCTAAACAGATAGAAGTCACTTGGGGCCAAGTCAGGTGAATAAGGAGGATGGCTCAATATTTGAAATCCGTTTCTCGTTAAGGCATTGGTTGTCTCCTGCGAGGTGTGAATCGGAGCATTGTCATGAAGCAAGTAGAGGGGAATGTTTCGTGGCTTTCTTATTTTCTTCCTCGCTTCAGATAACAGATTGGAATAATATTCGCTATTGATTCTTACTCCTTTATCCGCAAAGTCAACCAGTTGGATTCCCGAAGCGTTCCAAAAGACCGTCAGCATCAACGACCGGCGATGTGATGTTCCGGATCGCATTTTCAAAGGGGCAGACTCGCCTGATTTTCGCCACTCTGCAGATTCTCGCTTACTTTGAGGCAGATACAAACTTAAAGGTGTTTCATCCTCTGTAAGGATGCAGTTCAGAAACTGATCTCCGTGCATTTCGAGGAGATCCAAATTTGACTGTGCCGCCAGAAGTCTGTTCTCCTTCATTTCAGGTGACAGAAACTTCGGTACGAAACGTGATGCCAGTTTGCGATATCCAAGTCTTTCGATGATGTCATGACAGGAGTGATAACTGATTCGCAACTCTCTTGACAACTCACGGATGGTTATCCTTCTGTGTGCTGTAATCACTTCATCGCACTGACTCGATTTCTCTTCCGGAATCTCCTGCGGCCGACCAACAGTTGAAAAATCTTGCTCCACAGATTGTCTTCCGCGTTTAAATTCGCTTATCCAGAAATAAGCAGTAGTTCTCGATGGAGCTTTGCTTCCATATGCCAGGCTTAATTCCTTTAGAATGTCACCATTAGCGAAGCCGCGGATCAGGAGGTATCGTATCACACTGCGATATTCGACTGAAGACACGCTTGTCACATCCATCATGAAAACTGATAGAACAAAGAACCATCGTTGACACGGATTTCTTAATGAATGCGTGCTGAATGAACTTCACTGATTGATATCGTAACACATGAAGCAATTAACAAAAGACGTGCAATATTCATGGCAAAGATATCCGTCAAATAAGGTACAAATCAAAATCAATCTAACTATAACAATAAGACAAATCGGATCTCGATCAATTCAGAAAATACAGAAATTCATGTTAAAATGTAAAAATATTTTTTAAAAATAGAAAACTGACCGGAAAAATTTCGGCGACCATATTTCTCATGCCTTAAAGACCTAAATTTACATCTGAAGTAGTATTCGTTATCACAGGTTATCTGCAAGTAGGTTAGTCCGGGACATTTTGGATCACACCACGTACATGTACCTGCATGTATTTACATGTTGATGAATGATTTGATCGGCATTTTTTAGCATTTCTAGCATTTTTATATTCATTTACTCATTTCAGTTTCCCTCACGGATGGTTATGCAATGTCTGGTGCTCGAACAACCACCAAGTGGAAGGAACGATGGCTCTCTGAAGTCGATAGTAACGAAGCATTGATATCTACTTGGTGCAAACTAGAATCCGATTGTGAAGTGTCATGTCGCTTAGATAACAAGAAAATAAACTTTTCGAACAATGGCCTTAAGGCACTCAAATCTCATAGTTCGTCGTTGACTCATAGAAAGGATGCTAAGTTGATTTCGTCCATGAATTCAATTTCAAATTATGCAGTGCCCGTTAAAGCATCGAATTCATCAAACATAACAGCTAAAAAAGAAGCCGAAGCGGAAATTAGATGGTCGCTTCATGTTGTTGAGAATAACTATTCATTCGAATCCAATCATCATTGTGCGGAGACCTTTCAGAAAATGCATCCGGATTCGAAAATCGCTGAGGCAATCAAATTGAAGGAAGATAAGATTGCTTATCTGATCAAAGATGCCATCTTTCCATACCTCCAACAGCAGCTTTCGGATGTCTTGAAGGGTGCGTGGTATACCTTGCACATTGATGAAGCCAACAAATGTAGATTGCATTTGGGAATAGTCATTCGTTACATGAAAGAAGGTGATTGGAATGTTCATGTACAGTCCCTTGATTTGCCTGCTCTTAGTTCGACGACTGCCGAATCAATCACTGCTACACTTCTAGAAGCACTGAAAGATATTGATATCCCAGAATCAAAGCTGCTTTGCATTATGTCCGATAATTGTCCCACTATGCGTGGATGGAAAAGTGGTGTGCTGACTAGAGTTCAGGAAGTCTTGGAGCACAACCTTGTCGATGTGGGAGGATGCTCACTGCATCACATGCACAATGCTGTTCGTGCATCACTGGACTCTCTCAGAGATTTTAATCTCTACGATACAATCTCAGAGATTTATGCCTTTTTTCGGTACCATACTCACGACAAAGAGTATGAAGTGATTACTTCTTTGACGGAAGTCGAACACCACAAGTTCCTTCGGCATGTGCCAACTAGATGGTTGCAGTGCCTTCAAGTTATTGAGCGAGTAGTGGAACAGTTTCCGGCGTTGGTGGTGTTTTTCGATGATTTCGTAAGGAAATATAACCCCAACCATTCCAAGGCCAAGCATATCAAAGAGAAACTTGACAATCCCCTCACTTTGTGCCTTTTGCAATTCTTGTCGCATGCTTTGAAACAGTTGGATTCTTTTGAAAAGACCTTTCAACAAATGGATACATTTACTATGGGCAAATATGAATGCATTGTTGCACAAATGGCTGCTAAACTTCGTTGAACAGAGTAAGATCAAAAACAAGAAGCCTGCATACACGAAATTTCGAGATCATGTTTTGCCCGATGTGCAATTTTTGATTGGAGATGCGGCGAGAGGCACTGTCAGCCTATTGAAGGAAAATGAGCGCGTGGTCTTCTACGACCAAGTACGCGAATTTTTCCTTTCGGCGACGGAACAGATGATTCACTATTTGCCATTTGATAATGTTCTGTTGCGAAATCTACGATTTTTGCTACCCTCATCGAAGTCTTCCGCTAAACTCGAAAAGTGGGCTGTGAAAGTAGCAAAATCAATGCCAACAATTGTTTCTTTGAACGAACATGACATTCTTCGTTTGGAAATACGCCACTACAAAAGTGAAACAAGGATAGTAGTGGACGATGCATTGCCTGTCAATAAATATTGGCAAGAGGCTCTGCAACTCATCGAGTGCCCAATATTGACCAGGTTGGTTCGAGCCTCCTTGATCTTGCCTCACGGCAATGCGGAAGTTGAGCGCTTGTTCAGTATGCTGGGTGACATACTGGTAAAGAAAAGGCAGAATCTCGACCAACGCAGCATCCGAGCACTGACTTTCATCAAGTCAGATATGGCAGCCAAGGACGTATCTTGTTTCGATTTCCCAATTTCCGCTTCACTTTTGACGCATGCAAAAGATACAAAACAAGCATACAAGGAGAGATTGAAGGAAGAACAGAAGAAGAGAGCTCGAGAAATAGAGGAGGAGAGGTTGAAGCACCAACGTGCTCTTCTAGATGAAGAGCGTGGGAGGTCATCAAAGCTGGTGGAAATCAACCAGTCAATAGCCGCAATCGATGAGAAAGTAGCAGCTTCCAATGAGAGTTTGAAACTTGCCCGGGAGTTGGAGGAGAAAGCAAAGAAATTGAAAGAAAATGCTCTGGAAACGCAAAGAATTGAACTGCAAAAGAAAAATGACATGCTCCAGAGGCAGCAAAGGTAAGCATTTCGACGGCCTAGGTACTCAAAACGCTTTACATGGAACTTGTTACTGCGCTGCCTGTATGGAAGCAGTATCTATTCTGACCGTCTTTTACGACTAGACGACTAGCGGTTATTTTCCGGACAAACATCACTTACAGGTCCATGCACATCATAATACAGAAGCAGCTTAATATGATTTCAACTTGGAGACAATGTTTAAGCAGGTTGAACAAGTTATAAAGATAGCGCAAATTTGTCTATGTCAATAAACCATTACACATGTAGGCCTACATTGGCATGCATTTAGATGGATGAAACATATATGCGTTACAAAAGCTTGAAACTCTTGACAGCTTTTTATAAAATCGGAATGCTTTAGAATATGGTTTCAAATGAAACATCTTTCTCTTCTAACAAGAAATTTAGTTTCGAAAACTGTTGTTAATGATCCGATTCTGCCTATACTTCAACAGAAAACGGGACAATCACGGACTATCTCTGCATATGCGTATGCATATTTTGCTATTCATTCATGTATCTCGAATGATATTTGGTAGGCCTACAGTTGAACTCATGTAAGCAATCTAATTACAAAAATGGAGAACAATTCGTAGAATATCCAACTTCACAGCTTTTACAACAAATGTTTTTCAATTTCAGAGTAGATAAAAGGATTGCTGAGAAGGTGATGAAGCAGAGCACATGGGCCAATTTCACTATTCCAAAGAAAAGGAAAACTGATGTGTAAAACTGTCTTTCTTGCGTTAAATACGTTTAATACTGACATGATGAACAACATACAACTCTACTCTGATTACAACATGCGTTTTTCTTTGAGTCCTTCAATGCAACTATACGCGTATTGAGATCTACACGTATGACAATTTATTCCTTTAGGAGGATTACATTTGCCTCCAAAATCACCATGACACCGAAAAACACATGCACAAAATATAATTTTCATTGTAGTCAGTCAACTTTCTTTCCCTGCTAGTTTTCTAACATTATGCATTATCTCTTCAAATTAATTGAAGATTGGTTTGATGTACTGTATGGCTTATGCCATTAGTTCGACTATGAAGTCATGTGAAATCGGGGGACCATACAGTAGGTGTATTTCGAAAAGCGTACATGCGATTTTTGGTTGAAATTTTGCTGTCATTTACGCGCGTAAATTTCAACAGCGCGCGTAAATTGAACAAAAATCCCTGGCCGGGACACTGTTGGGGAATAAATCATGTGTATTTAATTATTTTATTATTATTATTTTATATTATTTTATTTAATCTCCGACATTAACACGTATATTATACACTATAGTAAATGTAAAAAGGGGGACATACACGTAAGTCCCACAATTTTGGGTCTACGTTAAGGTACATTCTACTAAAATCCTTTGTTTTTCCTATCTGTTTTGTATGGCCTCAGCAAAGTATCAACAGCTTTCAATGCCTCTAAGAACATGGGAAAAAATTAGCTGCTGACGAATTGTGTACAAAGCCAGCCCCCAAAAATCCTTTTTCTTCAAATTTCTGAACTTAGAATAATCTGTGCTTCAAACATATTCGATTCCTTTGACATGCAAGATTGAAAGAATCGATCTGAAGTACGAAATATGAACTACTAGGCATCCGTGTCGCTAGTGTATCAAATCAAAGTGCTCATGTCGATGTTTGGTGAACGTCAAATATGGTGAACATTACTAGTCATATCACAATTGCAAGAAGCAGCAGCAAGTGATTCGAATTCGGAATTCACTACACTGATATAAAATATCTTGTTATTAGCAGCTATTGACTGAAAAAGAAAATTTTTGCAAAACCAAAATTGATAAAGCACGTTTATGCAATTTCCATGTGAACAATGTAGCATACGTAAATGGATAAAGCATTTTTCTCGAATG
Organism: Prostheceraeus crozeri; assembly: GCA_907163375.1. Classification (NCBI taxonomy): domain Eukaryota; kingdom Metazoa; phylum Platyhelminthes; order Polycladida; family Euryleptidae; genus Prostheceraeus; species Prostheceraeus crozeri. The sequence goes on along the minus strand of CAJQUW010001979.1, from coordinate 516,155 downwards.
TTTGCTTAAATATGTAGCAGTCAACGGCAGCAAAAAAGTGCATAATGGCTCCATTATCGACATAATGCACTTACATATTGAGATCTACTCCAAATTGATCAAATTGTCTGAGCGGTTTAGAAGGGAAATCTCAGTGATCGTGGAATGCCGAAATTCTCAGTGAATAGAGATCTATTTGCTTGACAAATATTGAATTGTATGTTTGGTAAAATAATGTGACTACAGAGCATTTTCTATCTACCATTGTCGGTTTTGTGCTCTATTCTCATTAACTTAGATTTATCTCACTATTAATAGTTTCTGAAACTTTTATCAGAGTTTTATCATTATCAAGCGTTGTTAATAAATGATAAAACTCCTAGATTAAATCAAACCCTAGGTCTTAATGGTAAATCTCTTTTCTTAAAAGTATTCGAATAATTGTTTTTGATGATTGTTATTGTTTTCCTTGAATCGTTTGTTTGTCATTGTCAGCGTATGAGCTTATTATCAACATATTGTTAAAGAAATATTCATTTATATTTTTCAGTTTAGTCTTCATGAAACGCAGCAATGTTGTAGCATTAAAGTCTTCTGAAGAGCTCTGGCTGCATGGATGCAATGTTGATACTTTGTTGTTCTCACTAAGATATGCCCTTTTTCATTCCCTGCTATGCCCATTACGGTAAATCTCGTTTTCCTACCAAATTTCTTATGCTACTTTATATTTATCGTTTGCTTCAGTTGAGCGATCAGATTCACCTTTTTGACAATGAAATTTCGAGAAGGACCTTTATGGCAAGGCAGGCTAATATTTGAGAGAAATGTGTGAAGAGAATAGCCTATGATAATGGACACGAAGCCGTTACAGTAACTACAATTGCCCATCATTACCGTGTAAAGTCAAACATGTGCCTAAAAAACGCTATCGCATTCGATACTATCGAAATATGTCACTTCATCTACATAAATTACGTTCTTTGCATCATAAAATTACCATCATTAACAGTTAAAAATTTGTATATAGGACTAAACAAAGTCACAGAATCCGTTGTTCATTTCTAAACGTTAGGCCAAGCTGAATGAAAAATGTAAATGCATCTCTGGAGTCTAGAGAGTTATGTACTTTGAAGCGACCCACTTGAACTGCTTGAATGGATTTGGGTGATGTGTTTGGGAGTAGATTTTGGGAGGCTGCGGTGGGGCGGCAACTGCCTGCATGCAGATGAAGTGTTTAGAAGAATTTCCATGATCTGTTACCAGCCCTGACGAATATGGGAATTTCTCTCAGACACGGGAGTCATGTTTACAAGGCATGTATAAGAATCGTATTGTTGTGTACTTCGGAGACATGGCCTATCAAAGCCGAAGATTTGGCACGCCTCACCAAGATCGAAGGCTCCATGATATGATAGATCATGCGTTCAAACTTTGCGAACGACACTCGATGTGCAACCTACTAGTGATGCTTGACTTGAATAATTTGGACGCCGATTTGCGGGAAATCGTTTGAAGTGGCTTGGTGGTGACCCAACTCCAAGTGACCGAGAAGGTTGATTGATCTCGAGATGCCAGGTCCGAACGTCAAAGGCGGTCAGAGAAAAAAAGTACATGCACTATGTCATGAAGAATATGTAGCTCCTGCATCCCAGCCCTCAGCTTTCGCAAGACCGGACGGTATGGAGGAGGCGCACTCATGCAAGCGAGAATCGACGCAGCCTAAATGTCGCACTCTCACACCTAGGGCTCAACCGACAATAAACGAGAAATAAGACTGGGACCAAGTCCAAAGCAAAGTATGCTAAGCCAAGTCGAGTTGAGGAGCTGAGCCTCCCATCGTCTTAGCAATCGCCATCAGATTGCTCGTATCGGCTTAGGCACATCTCCACTCAGAGTTGGAAGTGGGTCATGGGTCAGGTGGATCAAGTGGGTCACAAAATCGCGTGGGTCATGTTTTTCCGAAAAGTTGGTGGGTCATGTGGGTCGTGGGTCAGACTTCGTTGACCCACTTCCAACCAGCTTGACCCATGATAGATTTGACAATCTCAAATACTGTAAACTTCATATATTCGCATTCTTATAATTCATGAAAAATTATTGAGTCAGTGTCACTGAAAGGGGTGATGGATGCACACAGTGAAAATATGCAACACCAGTGACTTTCACACGCCTCATACAGTTTCGAAAGGGGGCGGAATTCACACAAATTAAAGGCTCGAAAACAATTGCTGCTGTCTACTGAGAGATGTTGGTTGTTTGAGTACAATTGTGTATGCTTGATTCTCGGTCGCTATGTCTGACGATACTCAATGATGTGTGACCTTGATTTCAGAGATACAGCTACTGAAGAAGTCAGATATTCAGAGGTATTATTAATCTTGAAAATTTTTATTGGAATGCCAGCTGACCTTCGTTTTGTTTGTTTCGTTTGATTTTGTTGGTCTTTGATACAAAATATCCTCTGGTAGAGATTAGAATGGTAAATCTCTGGTCAGATTGATCGGAGCCTAAATATCGTCAAAATGTGCTATTGATAAAAATATCTTGATAATATACATGCTTCATATCTAAAGTATTTAGCTGTTCAATCTACTGTCGCATCGTACATGTTCCCATGCATCTCAATGCTCATTCGATACATGATAATCTGAAATACGATAATTCATCATACTACGGTCATTGATATAGACTTATCTCTTTCAGACAGACTTATTACGACAGAGCTCTGTGAGATATTTCTTGACACTTCGTATAAATAAAAAAATTCGTTTTGATATTTGATTTGGTATCAATAAAAATAGGAATATTTACATGTTGTCGCTAGTGATTGTCATCACAACGTACTCGCACATGTAGCGCCACTCATATATATCAGTTCATCTAATGTGTGATTGTGTCATCTATGTGCATTGTAAGCTAATTAATGAATTATAATCTTGTCATCGCGCAATTTTCTATTCACGCGTTGCGCATGCTTACTCCATTTGCTTTTCAATGAATGTCATTCTTACATCAAATATACCTTCTACTTGAATCTAACATTAGCGGAAGTAAATGAAATTTGAATCGATTCCCATCAGAAGCAACAAAATATTAGTCTGACGATTTTTCTGGGATAATTTTCACGCATGTAGTATATAACATAATAAATGCATGCATAAAGATTTAGGCCTACTGCAGTCTTATTTTTTTAACTTCATTTGATTAAGAAATGTAAAATTTGAAATTTAGTCTGCTGGGTCCTCAACTTCGCTAATCATCTCTCTACGAGTTAAATAGGTAGCACTAAAAAGGATACTCAAGAATTATAACGAGAAACATAATCGTTTAAATTTTTTTAGAACCTTAGGCATTTGTGGTGCATGAACTTTGATCGTAAGATAATTTTGATGAGGTAACATGTCTATTTATCATGTGAAAAGTGATCTGATACACTTAAATAACAAATTTTAACAACTGATACTGCGAGGCCTCTACCTGGATAGACCTAGAATCTCGAAGGAAAATGAAACTAAAGATGATATCATAAAAGGAAATTGCACTCACATCATTCACCCATGCAGCATGTGGGTCAAATTGGTCAAGTGGGTCAAAGATGTGGTGGGTTAGGTGGGTCGTGGGTCAGGGTACCCTCTAGGTCAGGTGGGTGGTGGGTCATGTTTTCATGAAAAGTCGGTGGGTCAGGTGGGTCATGGGTCATGTTTCGTTGACCCACTTCCAACTCTGTCTCCACTCTCTAGTGTAAATAATTGTATATACCTTGAAATTCTTGTAAAAAGATTTAATGGCCTTCAGCATGAATTGTACAAATTCCCCGGAAACACAGTATTGGAAAGGGATTCATGATATTTATCATGATGATGTTTATCTGATATTTTCTTTAAAAGACGATGGTTATCGTCACAGTGACATGGAAATCTCTGATAGCATCAAAATCTTTTCGGTCATCTATAGGCTAGACAATGGTGAACTTTGCGATGGATTCTAATCTTGTTGATCTATCATCTATTGGCAATTTTAAGCGTGGAAAGAAGCAAATTATGCAGATAGAAGGGAAAATAATTGAAGATGAAAAGAAAACTCTTGTAAACGAAATATTGCAATGCCAGAAAGTGCTCAATGGAAAAGGATTTTGAGTAGCATGAAAGCAACGATAGTGAGTTGAAGAAAAAGGTCTATGTCTATTGGTTCTCCTTTTTTTCGACATATCCAGAGTAATCCAGCTATTTAAAGCTGGATGTTTATGTTGTTATGTCGGTCACGGTGAAATTTAATGACTGAAATCATCCTTTGCTAGTCTTTAGATGCATTTTAAAGCACTTTTCTACATTTAATGTATGGTACAGTATACTTGTCTAGTATATACATTTTATGCAACTTTGAAACACCAATGATTCAAGTCATGCCGACAATGTTTGAGTGACAAATGTCTGTTCATATAATATAAACGCCAAAACTATAGAATTCACATCATAAGTGTTCACGAAATACGGTCGTTTTGGTGCAGTGAATGTTATTTTGGTGTTATGAATGTTTTGAATAAACTACACTATTCTTCGACCTGGTTGAATTTCGTATTTTTACTTTTCAGGTGATTAATTTGTTAAACGGCTAATTGTGTTCGTTTATTCGCATCTGTTTAAGTGATGATTGAAATTCAACTGCTGATGTTCAGTTAATGACATTCTCTTAAACAACGATCTACCCAGCTGCAGCCACAGGAATCGTAATAGAAATCAGAATTGCATTGAAAATTCGTGTATTTCTAATGCACTTTCGCTTTCAATTTAGAAAAGTAATTCATAATTATGTTGACGATGTAAAGTAAATTCCAAAGTTAATAGCTCGTTGTTTCGGTTCGACGCTCCTAGGAGAGGTGTTATATTGGTGATCACGAACTTAATTGGCACTGATAAAACACTGCAACTTCCGAAGATGAACAGATGGTTAATGGCAAATTGTGCGCAAAATTGAAATACCTACGCCATCGACAGCCGAAAATCTGTATATTGTACCTAGACACCAATATTTCCTATTTATCACTTCAACTGAAGATAGTAGTGTTTTATGTGTCACTTGCATTCGCAAATAGTGAAAGTTTGCTACGAAGCTGTGATTTATGAAACTGACAGAAAACATCCGTGTTTTATAAATGTAAAGTGCTTGGTGGGACCACCTTAAACATTGGTAGTTGCAAAACTTGCCAATTGCGTTGTGACTGAAGCATGCAAATACCTTATGTATAGTGGATTAGTTACACTTAGAACTTATGTGCGAATTATGTATCTTCCTACGCGAGGGAAATTCACTGAACGAATGCTAATATATACAGAACATTGTGTGGCTAGTTAGTCACAGAATAATGGTCAACGTCATGAAGTCTGTATCCACAATTTATTTTTACTAAAATATGTTTTCCTGAAGTCAAGTATATGAGTAGCCATAAAAGGTTTCCAAAAATTCAAGCAGTCAGTAGGTGTTGTAAAGTAATTTGTATTGAACGGTCGTAGAGACCAGAGTATTGAGTGTCTTCTAAAATACGAGCTCGCACACAGAAGACTTCAGTTCATATATTGATGTATCCATTTGCTTCATATATTGATGTCCGACGAATGTATCAAGATTTCTAAATTGTATGCAGATTGTGACGCCATAATATGGAGTAGCCGCGAACTCAGATTTGGGTGATCATCGAAGAGTCCGTTATCGATGATTAAATGGCCGTGCGCACCTGGTAGGCTATATCCAAAGAGAATGTTATGATAGTTTAAGTTTCAGAGTAAGCATGATAAACATGATAAAGTTATGAAATCTCCTTAACATCTCTATTCAAACAGCGGTGAAATTGAAGTAACGATGGATTTCTTAATGGAAATCGACCGATTGGTGCAGCTCCTAGAATCCCCCATTTTTACATGTGAGTAGAGAAATGTTTCATTTCCTGAAAATTATTTGTTTTCTTCTATGTAGTTAATGTGACTGTTATCTTATTATTATGACATTTTTAATTATGACGGACAAGTCTTTGTGTCTTTTAGTTGAAGCTTCTTTTTGTTGGTATATTTTTGTGTGAAACGAACGTAAGTAGAAGAACTATAAGAGTGAATAGAAACGTTGTCAATTTGGATGCAACCTACATATTCATCATATGTACTGAAATCAGCACATGTAGCACGTGAAGTATATCAGATACAGCCTCATGGACACCTTATACTTGCAATATTCTCACTAGTTCCTATTCTTAAACAGAGTAGTCGGGATCCAGAAACAAAATTTCGGTTGCGGAGCGGGAGCAAGTTTCAAATAGAGCGAAGCAGGACGTTTTAACCGCTCCGTGCTACTGAAAGAAACAATGCAGAACGGCATCTTTCTTGCCATTGGAACACAAATCGTTGTTATTTTGATGATTACTAGATTACAGTATCGCCGGTTTTAATGTCAGTAATAATTCCTTTCACGATTAATGATTTCTATCTCAAACATTTAATATGCTGCAGAATTTTCTGAAGTAATTTTCTTTATTCTGAAGTCCGCAGTTACATTACTCATGTTTTGGATCAAATGCATGTTTGGATGATGGATAAATATCAGCATTCAACTATTATTGGTTTGTGACTGAAAAAATTCACGTTTCAATATTGACTTATATCTCCAAGATGGGCGACTGTACATATATTTCTCCCCTAATTCTGTTATTTTGCTCTCCGTCTTCGATTTTTGATATTGATTCCTCTATTTTCACAATCGTATTATGCTCACTCTCGTTTCATATCGCTAGACATTGAAACTGTTTTTAGCAATTGAAGCGAATTGAGGCTCAGTTTAAAAGAATTTGAGATTGAGATTAAATGAGCTTGGCTGCCGGTTCTCAGTGTGAAGATGAGAAGAAGCACTGTACTTATTTTAAATTGTTCGTGTATGTCAATATTAATACGCATAACATTTAACCCTGTATTTAATTGCATTTATTCTGCGTATGGGTGGCATGATGGGATGATGGCAATCATAAATTGAATTATCTCATTTTGTCGCTCCCTATCAATGCTGCTTCATATTTGCTATTTTGTTAAAACCTCACTTATCTGACTAATTTGCCCAAGGGTTGTTCATAAAATCGAGAGATTTCTTTGAATCAAATTGTGTTACCAATTATATTCAAGCAGTAGGGGTGAACATAACAAAATATGTGTCACAAGCTGTTTCCCACAAAAAAAATATTTTCCTGAAAATGTTACTTCATCATTTCTAAGATCAACTATTAACACAGCCCAACAATTAAAGCAGCCAGTGGGTATGTACAATAACTGAGTAAAAGCAACTGTCTTTATCATGTTATTTGAAAGTAGTTTTCCAACCAACTATGGCGAGCAAGAGATCACGTTTTAGACAGACAGATGCCAATGCTGCTATGTTTTTGTTGCAATGCAAATTTTTCTGCAGGTCCTGAAATGCTTGGAAAAAACCTGCAAAATGAAAGCTGCACCTGGAAAGTCTAACAATTTTTGTTAATAGTTCATTGTGAAATACAGCTCATTTCCAGAAATGCATGTTGATTGGATATTACTTTCAACGCCTTTGTCGTCATTCATTATACCTTAGACGTAGGTAAAAATATTTCCATAATTCAATGCGAATGTAAAACAGATTCAATTATCTCCCAAGACACATACATTTCCATAAGACTTAAATGGAAAATTTCGTCGTTTTTCGAACAATCTAAGCTTTTGATAGACCTCTTTGCATTTTTATCAAACATATGTCTTCATTGGAAACATGCTTTTGTGGTTTTCATGTTGTTTGTGGCACTTTAAAGCGAGGACACAAAGTTTCAGATTGTCGAGTGTACGCATACTTTGGGTTCTCTCTGAATTCGGGAAGCGAAATCCAGCATGAAGAGTGGAATGTACAAATCCCTTTTTCGAATGCCTTCACAAGGAACTTTTTCTCCACTCGTTGGACCGTAAACAGAGGAACCTGTCAAAGAGCAATAGAGATCTTTTGGAAATGAGGAAATTCTGTACATCAAAGCCGAAAACAAATTCATAAAATATGAATTTGTTTAAATTATCGATTATTATAAAAATTATCCCATAGTAAATGGGAGAACAACTTTCTTCCATTAGTTGCTGGACTTTTACCTTAATTGCTTCAAGGAAATACATGAGTATTTTTATATATCGGTATCATTCACATACGTATAGAACTTTTTCCTTGAGCATGTCTTAACCGCCCAAACAAATTTTGCTTTTTCATTGTTTCGTAAAGATGTATTTTTATAATTCTGGTAATTTTTGCAGCAAAATCGCTTTTCATTTTCTGCTTTGCGATGTACCTGTGCACTTTTTAATCTTTATGGCACTGATGAATCGAATCTTACAGAGGCAAATTTTGTGTGTTCGGTGATGTTCCTGGTTTTATCAGGGTATACGTTTGAATTTTATGGTATGTTTTGATGAGAATCCGGAACAAAATTGTTGTTGGATCGGCTAATACGATCTGCCGGACACTTCAATAATGGCGTAGTTATTTCAGTAAACCCTCGGACAGCTATGGTAGCGCAGCATATTCTTTCTTTTACATTATTTTAGTATTACGAATCCTGGAATTTCATTAAAAATATCCTGGATATGTCCTGGAAAAGTTTTATCGAGATTCTGAAGAAACCCGACTCCATGCAGCCTTTATTTTCAAGAATGAACTGTACCATATTGCTTTACAAAGCTTTGCGAATCGCAGATATGCTACCACAAAGCATAGATGTACGTATATTGACAACATGGGATGCCATCGTAAGGATTGCTATCCTAAAATATGAGATTAACAGACTCCGCATGGTGTCGGGATTGACAAGACACTCGAAAAACAAGTATATTCCGCTATAAGCACAAATAATATTGATAACGTTCAGAGTAACAAGGAAAAGTTGCAAATCCCAATTTCTGATCTTCAATTTTCAATCTGCAATTTCCCGAGATTCGGAGTTGGCATTGTGAAGTACTGGGTTTAGAGCCCGTCTGCAAAATCCCGATGTATCCTGAATCCAGGATTCGGGATTGTAAGCTCCTCCCAGGAACGAGATTGACAAAATGCAAGTACATGTATGCCATATACTGCTGCGGATACATGGGACTATGCTGTACATGGCACTGCTGCGTTGTGCATGATTCAGCTCGGTTAGCGAAACGTCGCACAATAAAATAATAGTATGTTATCCGAAGACATTTTTTCTCATTCTCTTCATGTATGCCACAGTATATAAGTATACCCACAAATCAAATGGCAAGTTAAGTAAAAGTTATAGCTATTTACTCCATGCATTATACCAGCAGATTGGGATTCCTAAATTCCGAAGAATCCCAATCTTACATGTGCCTTTTTACCGTACGGTATGCCAATACTGTGCATAGGAACAGTCTACGCCATTCTAAATTAGCTCGATTTCTAATCCCAGTATTGTGTATTTCGCCAATTTTCATGTGCAAATTAGTCATACTTTCAATATCATTGCCTCCGGCACTTCAGAATCTCGAATTTAATTCTCGACCTTCAGTCAAAAAGAAGGTTATTGAAAACATGATTTTAGCGACTATACTGGCAAATGAAGAGCCTATGTCTGTTGTGTATGACTTTGTGGTGGCTTTATCGTCGTCACCTTTCCTTACTTAGTGCGAAATGCTGCTTTTTTTGGTAGAATCTCAATCACGGAATTACCGGTAGGCCCAATGTCGGATTGGAATCCTTAGCTCTGAAGCAAATAACAAATATGAACATTAGTGATAATTTATGCCATATGAAAATACTGACCACAGAGATGAATGTTTTGAAGCTATAGCAGGATCGCATAAAATAATGGCTCCCTGTTCTCTTAGAAAATGAAAAGAAAAATCCAAATGTGCTTCTGTCCACTACTTATTTCTTTGATCACCTTCATCATGTGAAATTCTTCGTCTTTCTGTCTCATTCCACAAATGCTGCACTTAACATGTCACTGAAAATGGAATGTGAAATGTTGTTGCCATAATATTAAAGGAGGTCAAGCAAGTGAAGCATTGGAAAGGTGAGCCACAATCCTAAAAATACATCAATCACACACTCCGATTATCGGATATTTCAAGCTGTGAAATGGTTTCCATAAGGGTAGATGAATAATTGAAATAGCGAGTTACTTATAATATTAGTAGCGACGTTTGAATTATTTTTGTGCTAAATCGTTGTCGCAACTTTGACATTTAAGAAACTAATGAATTATGGACAGTGACATCGGTCGAGTAGGTTTAAAGCTTGCTGAGAAAACTATTGATGCTCTAGAAGAATAACAGCTTAAATAAGAATTCGTATGTTTTTCATAGACCTTGCATCATCAGAGGAAAGTTCAACTGTGTTTGTTTTGTGTAAAATCTCATGATCAAATTGCATCAAAGATGAAATAGGTTTAACACTAAATGAAGATTTCGAATGTATTTGACTCTTAACTAATGCCTGAAATTAACAACAATGAAATTAAATAAACGATTGATCAAATTGCCATGCAAAAGATGTGCGGCTGGTAGGATTCGAACCTACGACCAAGGTTAACTAGACCTGTCCTCTACCAACTGAGCTACAAGCCACTTACGCGACTGTGTCAATTGGTAGGATCAAACCCTCACCACCGCACATCAGTTGTCATAGCAATTATAATCAATGAATGAAAAACTCGTCACAATTGTAACCGCAGACATTCAGGCAAGTCTCTTCAGAAAATGTAAAGATAGTGAAATACGCAGATGACTGAAATTTGATTGAAAGAGTTGACCAGTCTCCCTAGCTCTCCAATTTGTCAACTACTCGGTCTTGGGTGGACGAAAAATGCATGGTCATCAACAAATCGAAAAGCAAGCAAATAATTTTCAATCGCTCTCTCAATTCTACCGTGCCAATCATACCTGACATCAAGGTAGTGAAAGTCCTAAATATTCTTGGTGTCATCTGGTCTGATAATTTAAGCTGGGAAGAGCATTTTAAATCAGCTTCGAAAGTATGTTCACAATGACTTTATGTCATTCGTCGTCTAAAGCCGCATCTATCTAAAAGTCAGATTGTTGAAGTATATAGCGCGATTATCTCATCTGTGTTAATGTATGCTGCTCCCAGTTTTTGTCACCGAACTCAAAGTGTACAGTATAAGATTCATCGCATTACGAAACGTACTCACATTATTATCTGCGGATTCAAATGTAACTGCAACATATTGTGCGATATTTTTTTCTTTTTTTACTGAAATGTGAAAATCCACTCCAACCATTGAGAGAAATTGATCCTCGTCGTCTACGATTTTCAAGACACTTTCCAATAGACGCTTTTCGCACCGCGAGAAGATGCAACGCATTTTTATAAAGGCGTGTATTGACTACAATATGTCCTTCCAACGCTGAGATTGAACTCTTGAATAACTGCAACTTTATTTGTATGTAAATGTCACACTGCACTCTTCGTTATTTGTGTTAGCATTTTTTCCAAACTTAGATACATTGCTTTATTTACCTAAGCTCCTGCAAATTCGAATGCGCTAAATCTTGTTTTCCTGATATTTTTGCAATACAGATCGCTGATGATCGTTGCCGAGCTTTCTAGGAATCAGCTGAAATTTCAAAATATCACTCAAAGTTGAGGTATTTATTTGAACGAATTAGGAAAATAAATCATTTGGCAATTTCCGCTGGAATAATTTTCACCGATTTTCTTGTGAACTAGAAAATGAGTTGCCACTGAGGAAGTCATTGTGTCAGAAGGATTGCTTTTGCTACTATAGTTGTTTCACTTCATCTCTATCAGCTGTACAAAAACATAGTTTAATGCCTCATGACCATTATACGGCCAAAATTTCGTATGCGGTGCAATGATGAAATAAGAGAAGTATTGCATATTTGATGAATCTTATTGCACGACATTCATGTGAGGTGTTACTATGTCTACATTTATCAAATGGCTTATCGTTGCATGGCTGTCAAAATCTCTTATTGCACTCTGGTTGTATATCATGTATTCGTTGTATGCAAACGTTTATTTCAGGACATAGAAATAGAACAAAGACATTTATATAAAGAGCGATTAGATATCACCCCCTTTTTGAGATTTCTGTAATCGGCTAGCCAGCATCTTGTTATCTCTAGGCATAGAAATCGAATTATTATCAATGACATTTATCTGCTGCTATTGTCCAGAAAAGTTTTACAGTAGGTTGACTAGCGGTTGTGCAAAACCACATTATTCCTTCGCGTCTTCAATGCCGTGGACAAGTACTCATCAATTGCTTCCAGTGTTCATCGCTGTAGATTCAACTGAAGTGCGAAGAATGCAGCGTGGTGTCATAATGCAGAGTGGCACACTGCCAGCAAAGCAAACGAGAGCGATTAATAACTTACGGACATACGTTTGCTCGAGACGCTCGGGACGCTCGTGTTTGCTTTGCTTTCAGTGTGGCTGAGGCCTTACGCGTCTCGACCGCTTCGCGGTCTCGAGGCTGTCGTGCATTAACCATTACATATTAAGCGAATCCAGATACACGCAATTCCTGTGTGCATGGAAGGAAAATTGCCGATTCCGAGAGAAACCAATAGGGAATTTTGCGTGTATTGAAGAAAATTAACTGATAATAATAATAAACGTTTATTTTCCAAAATCCTCAATAATGGAAATCGTGAGGACCAAAATTGCAATAAAGTAAGTCATACATAATCAGTTCAATAACAAAAGAAGACAACATGAAATCAGAAGAAAATTAGAAAAAGCCACTGTTGTGTAAGCGAATCATAGTGATAATGAAGGATCTGTCTCTCATTGATGAGTTACATTCCGGCATACGGTAGGAATGAGAGTACGTGTTGATTGCTGGAGCCAAATGTCTCAGTGGATGCTGCTCGTCATTGGTGATGGACGAGAATAATTTGGAGGCCAGAATCAATCGACGATAGTGCAGAGGAACGAAGTTCTCGCATGTGCAGCGCGATGATCCACAGATGATACGGTGAGCTCGGGATTGAACATTTTCTAGAGTGTCGACATGTTGTTGTCCTAGGTTGGCAAAAAGAGGTGCTGAGTACTCTAATACGCTCCGAATTGATCCATTGTATACCAAAGTGAGGTCTTCAGGTGAAAGGAATGGCTTGAGTCTTCTCAAAATGGACAATGATATGAGACGATTGCCTGTTTTGCTCTCACAAAGCAATCCAAACTGTTTCAGTCAGTGTCGATCAACTACAGATCTTCTTTCGTATGTCACTGAACATGGGAGTCGCGTTCTTGACAGACAAGGAGCGACAAGTGACATTGATTATTTCCAAGTCAAAAAACAGCTGAAGGCAACAATATCTGGTATGACTTCAAAAATATCAAAGCAAATCACATCAGTCACACATCAAATGACATCAGTGGGTACAGAAGGTAATGAAGTTGCAGATTTGCTAGCCAAGTATGCCACCAATCTAACACAAGATGAAGTTCCAATCAACTACCACATAGCTAGGAATCGTATCAAAAAGCTCACCAGAAAAAATAACAGTGTGATCCAAAATGAACACTACAAAAGACGGGAAAATACCTGGTTAGAGAAACAAGAAAAATCCATGACGAGAAAAGAAAAAGTTACTCTGGCCCAAATCAGAACAGGACATTCCACGCTGGCCGCATCATATCGTTGCCGAGTCAGGCAAATACAAGACCCTAACTGCGAGCACTGTGGAGAAGAAGAAAATATCGACCACATTGTCCGCACCTGCCCCAGATGGACCAACGCTAGAACTTACGCTTTTGGATGCCCAATCCCGGGGATGGAAGATCTCTCATGCAAGAAGATCATAAAGATCCTTCAGGACATTGGCCGACTGGCCAATCGTATGTGACGACATTTACGATCGAGGAGATAGAACAACAACAACCAAGTCATTCGAGAAATTCTGGTATCAGACACTTCTCATGAATAGTACTATATTTATAAATATGTGGAAATTAGTTAAAGCAACAATATCATGGAAAACGGTGCAAGTCTACGTAACTATGATCATGAAAATATGTTCATATGTTCCTAGATAATGCATTTCTGTTTGATAGTTTGGCCAAATAAGGTCTTAGTCCCTAAGAAGATTGATGGTGCAAATGTACTGTTACTTTCGTTTGACAAACTACAAATCAAATTAGTTTTAATTCCATTCCTGTCTTATCAAAGATTTCAATCGATTAAAATCTTCGCCAGGACCAATGAATAGACGAACTCGTCGACTTAAAGATAAAGGACATGTTCTTGGAGCACTCGAGCGCAGTGTTCCGGAGTTCATGTTTTCCATCGTCACATGAATTCACGTGCTTTCCCTCTCCACATTAGCAATTTCTTACAAACGTCCCAACTCCTTGAACTGAAAAGCGATCTAGAATTTCTTGCATAGACTTCAGACAGAGCGAGTTTCTGCAGGGAATGTGGGGTGCATGAACATGATAGGAAATGACCTGAAGATGTTCCTTGTCAAAAATTGCAACTCTAGACTTAGTATTTTTCACTTAATCAAAAAAGCATTTAAAATTTCATTTTCAGCAAAAACGTCAATCTGCGTCCCATCGGTAATTTTCATTGTGTCTGACGGGAAGAGCAACCAGGTGGAACTCGACAGGCGCGCAGATTCGTAGCAGGCATAGGGTGTAAATCATTCTGTGAAAGTCTCATTTTCGGCCTCGCTCCCTACAGAAACTCGCTCTGGCTACCGGACTAAGAGCTCCATCATTGAAAGTTGATCGAACAGATGTTTTGTCCAACCAATCAGCACGTGACCACTGATTCAACCAGTGGCTTCGTTTCATTGACCACGGTAGACTCAGTTTTTTTGTTTTCTGTGGTATTCGATGCCATTCTGATCACACATTCATTGCAAACCTTCCTTTTTCTCGTCTCAATTTAACCAAAAGCAGTCCCGATCAAATGCCTGAAAGTGGTGTGTCCACGCCTCAGTCGCGAAATGTAGTTCACAGATGATTACAATTCCCCCTTCCCACATTTTCCAATTTTTCCAAATTCATCAAATTTCGTCGAACTTAGCTACATTGGATTTAGAATAGATTTGATCTGTCACTGTGTGATAGTACAACACCACTGAGAAGTCTCACTTGAACCCTGGGATGAAGGATTAGTCCCTTGGATGCCGATTTAGAATACAACAGCTGTGATCATGAACTTCGTTGGATTCTTGTCTACATTGCAGCTACAGTGAACGGCAAAACAAGTGCTAGGAATTTTCTACAAACCAGAGGAATTTTACACACTCAACCCTTTTGCGACGGTAGTGAGCATGTACTTAGGAGCAAGAGAAGATCGTTGACGATGCAACACTCGTGGGTGTCAAAAGCGAAAATGTGGGGGGGGCGGAGAATAGAATAGAAGTACCGTATTTCGTCTGACTTCGAGACTGCTTTTACTACATAATATGTGATTGATATAATATCATATTATGAACATAACTGCATTACTGAGTTACAGAAATGATTGATTCTCATCTTGAGTGCCCACGTACGTGCCCCAAGTCTCAGAAGTAGTTCACTGACAAAAAAAGGAGTGCTCAAAGTTGGCCCTACCCGTGAGTTTTTCAAAGTAATGTCAATAAGTCAATGAACAGTTATTTCCAAATACCTTGGAAAATCATTCAGGAACAACCAAGAGACGTTGTGAAAGTTCATCATACATCGCACTAAAAAATGTAATTTTTACTTGCGGTCAACCTAAGTGAGAAAAATCGTGATCAGGAAGAAGAAGAGTAGAAGTTTTGCTTCTGAATGTCCCTTAGCTTGCGTTCACTCAGGTAGAGTGTCGTAACTCGTAAATGTGCGTGTACATCAACTCAAGGAGCCGGTGCTAGCTCCTGTCGTTATTTTTGATATTTTTGAACATTCAGTCATAAGGAACAATGGACATCCTCAGCAAAAATAGCATGCGGTCTCCGTGGCACAGTGGTTAAGTGCTTGGCCTAGCGATCTTTTGGTCTAGAGGTCGAGCCCCGAAAGTGTCATTGGAAGTCGGCAGGATGGGCATCCGGACTGAAAGTACTGCAACGCTCCAGAAAAGTCTGACTATGTCAGCGCCGTCCAAGCCCCAAGTATGGGGAGTAGTGACGCTAAAGCCTCAAAGTCATAAATTGGACAGTTTTCTGTCCATCAATTATTACATAGCTGAGACATCGACGTTCTTCATACCTCAATCGATTTTCGTAATTGCCAGTGACGTCCAGAATAGACTAATCTACAGCATTTGGTAATGTTCGAAATTTCAATATGATGTTGATGTAGTTATTATATTCGATAACATTTCTTAGCTCAGAATGGCTATTTTGCAGAAGATGTCTATTCTTCATTATGACGAGTAATCCTCACGCATGATTGTTTGTCAATTGTCGGTTGTGTAATTATGATAAGCCAAGTTTTGTAAGTAATGATATTTAAATCGCTGAGCGTGCTGATTATCTCCATATTAAACTGCATCTCTACATCTGCAGGAGGCCGATAAGTTGTCTGATAGTTTATATTAGACCTCGTGAAATGCTGCATTTGTGTGCTCAAGATAGCGTGCAGTGTTGTTTGTGTAAAACATGACATACTATTTTCAATGCTCTAGTCTCATTCTGGACTCGACAGGAAAATAACTGTATGAGATTATGTGATGGTTTTAGGCCGCAGGAGCAATGGAATGAATATGAAAAAGGGCATCAATCTCTCCCGAATAATTTAATACCAAAATTATGTCGATTAATGAATTTTTGAACAAAACAGCACTATCTCGCAAACGTTTCGCGGTAAGGCGCTTGAAGGGGCACTGTCGTGATACAAGCATTTTCCTATGGGATTTGTGTCGCTAGTTTGACTCAAATGCATCGACATCAGCATGTTTGGTCGATAGTTATCAGTGTTGGAATTTTCGATCCATGAAATTGGGAAGCATCATCTAACTAACCATGCAGATTAGGACAAATGGACATTGAATGAATACATAGTTATAGATATCAATCTCGGTATTTACCGTTAATTTAGTAACATTCCTGAGAGAAGTCGTTATCCAGAGATTATTCATTTGGAAAAATGCATTCACAGCTGCGATTTCTAAACGGTCATTCATTTCTCAATATCTCTGAAGAATTTTATTTACTAAAGGTTAGAGAATTCTCATGTCGCGAATTCCTTTGAAAAATGAGATATGATAATTGTGACTTACATGTATACTGTATATTTCTACAATACTATTAATTTAGAATTTTATCCAAATCTAAAATGCATGCGATAATTACTTTGTCAAGTGTTGATGAACCTTCTATTGAATAACTCTGTGGCTTTGATCAATTTTGTGATGAAGTATAAACAAATTAGCTGATTTGTCATAATCATTTCTTAAATTTCACGATGCCTTCCGCCCAACTCTTTTCAAGTGAAGCATCGAGAAGAGATCAACTTTGTGTGCGATGGTCTTATATACAAAATGAAAGAGAAAGGGAAATTGAATTAAAGTCAAACCCATGTCAATGTGAGGTGACGTCACGTCATTCTCAGCTTCTACCCAATCTGGAAGCTGTGGTCATCCGCGATCTCCGTCTAGTATTGTGCCCCCAAAGACAATCAGCATTGACTCCTACACTGCCATGAATTTGACTTTAATTCACTTTCTCTTTCATTTTAATTACAAGGTAATGGCGATATTCCCGCCGTTTTCTTTTGTTTTCATTTACTTGCTTTGAGAACACTCCGCATCGGGTGTTTTCTGCCTGATGTGTAACAGCAAAATCATAGATATTCATCATAGATGCAGAAATCACCATCTCACTTTGCATTCCAAGCATGTCTTATAGAAGTAGTTTGAGAATCTATATATACCAGGGTTTCGGAGCTGGAGCCGCAGCCGACACAAAATACCACGGCTCCGGCTTCGACTTGAAGCTTCATATGCATTTGAATTCAATCACTTAGCGAGATAAAGTGATATTCGATACTTTAGCTGAAATGAAATCTTTTGTAGAACTCCAAAAAAACTTGCTAGCCGTCATCTCCTCTCAATACATGACCTACTGTGAATCTTCTATTTGGATTTTATAGAAGATCGCGGACTTCCTTAAAATTGTGTTTCAGATGAAAACGCAACTGTCGAGCGAAAAGCTCTTGGCGAAGAACATATGCATACATTCTCGCGTCAAATTTAATGCATTTATTATTAAACCACAATACTGGTTCTTAGTATAGTTCTTCCCTTAAAAATGAATGGTTATCTTATAAGTGCCTCATTTTCAATGAAATACTCAGGAGAAGTATTCAAATATTTCTGATGAAATGCCTCTGATATAAAAAGAATTTTGGTTAAATTTGGAAGTATTCAATTGTTTCACTTGATTGATGAATACTAGAGGCGTTGACAGAGGCTCGACCGGTAGTACAAGTTTCTGCAGAGAACCAGGGTGAAGCTAGGAGTTTCGGAGAATACAGTACACCCTATTCATGGCTGCGACGAATCAGCGCGTCTGCCGCCCGTCGAGTTCTACCCGGTTCCTGTTCGTATCACACTGAATACAAAATACTCACATCCAACTGCATGCGGATTGAAGGGTTTCAAAACCATTTCACAGTGGCCGATGTGTCTGACTAAAATACCTCTTTCTAATTAATAATGCCTCACTATGGAAGAATGAAATATTTGTTCTCGCCCCTTATTAAGCGCTAAGAGCGGCCGCGGCAGGTACTAAATCAGAGACATCGATCAGTCTCCTAGCAGAAGATAAAATTTTCATGGCTCCCTCTGCGACTCATGCCTCATAAAAGGAGTCTTAAGTAGGAAGCACCAGCTAAGTCATTGGTCATTATTTTTAGCATGGAATACCTTGAGATCATTTTCTATCCTGCATGTGGTTATGTCCCCGATTGGTGATGCACAGGAAAAGGTATCTAAAGAGCTAAAATTTGTACATTTTAGTTAAAATTTAATCAAGATGCTGTGTTTGACGACAAAAAATAACGATATGATAAATCTGTTTATAGTTTCCTGAACAGTGGTATGCATATGAACTGTAAAAACCTAGTTTAGGTTCTACACTTTCCGTAGTACTTCTCACTTAATAAAATAAAGATACACAGACAAATGTAATTTTGTCGATAACCTCAGTTTGGTTCCTATTGGATGTATGTGCTTTCCGAAGATCAGAGGTACCGGATAGACCTCGACTATGCAGCTTCGTAATAGCCACGGGGTGTACATCACTCTGTGAAAGTCTATGCTGGTTGAAGGGCATGAAGGTTGTGGCCAGACTATCTGTCGGGGCCGCCCGACGGCGTGGTAGCTGGACCACGGTTCCAATACTCTGACATATACAGACTGTCCGAGAAGTCACCATACCCCTGATTGCTAGGTTATGTAAGTATAAATTATTAGATGGATGTATAAATCATCTGTCTAGACTAGCCAGGGCTACGGTGCACTCTGCAGATATCTACATTTCAATTTCCAAATCTTTAACTTCGTTGAAGATTTAATGCTAACTTACTGATAGACATAGCAGATGGAGTATCGGGATTTTGAGAGCATCGACATTGAAGACAGACGTTTTTGTTGCAACTGTGAGTAGGCTTTTTATTGAGAAATTTGGAAAATTTCTCAGTCTTAGTTCAACCGTGCACTTATTGACTCATTCTGCAGACAGTCGCCCACATTGAATGAAATCTTTTCGAAGCATCAGAGCTCAGAGTAGGCTTGTCATAGCAGTTCATGTCAAGCAGTTGCAAAGGATGTTTTGCATTTGGAATTTCAGCTTATGCCGCCTACATTATACCATATTGACAATAGTCTGATATAAACATCAGACTTCTGAAATTTTTTGAAAGCAACCCAATGCACCTACATGAGTTCGTTCTTTTATTTGACTTTTGTCTATTATTTCATATTTGCTACATTGAGCAGTGAGTCTATTCATTCATGTAACAATAGCGAAGGCAATACGTACGTAGCATCAAATGCGGCCAATAGATGCATTTTGTTGAAACGTAATTTTATCGTTGTCAGAACTGTGTTTTAACGATGTTTTACAATTGAATCATCATCATCATCAGGTCATTATCTCTCCCGAAGGAGGAACCCCTCTCTACTGTCTCTGGCGATACGGATCCAGTTGGGTCCCACATATCGCACCAGCTCTTCACACCACTTGGGGCTTGGACGGTGCTGACATAGTCAGACTTATGGAGCGTTGTAGTACTTTTAGTCCGGATGCCCTTCCTGCTGACTTCCAATGACACCTTCGGGCCTCGACCGCTAGACCAAAAGATCGCTAGGCCAAGCACTTAACCATTGTGCCACGGAGACCACCTAGAAAGATTATATTAATTAAAAGGCTGTGATGTCACAGGAATTGTTTTAATCCAAATTTCTGTTAACAGGCGAATAAAGGTAGAGATAGATGTAGGAGGATGTAAAGACCAGAATGCCACCGAGAAAGCCGGTATAATACATCGATATAGTACAAATAGCATGCTAGTGACACTACAAACGTGGAATTGCTGAAACTATACTTTTGACTTCACGATTTTCTTTTTTTTCTCATAGACTTAATTGTTATGAAACTTCCGTACCGCGTTTCTTCTGAATTTGATAATTTGTTAATTAAGCAATATTTTCTCAAGATGCCAACTATATCAACATTTCAGAGACCGAAAATAAGTGCACGTCTTGATGGATTTGAACCACCGTCCTCAGACTATTTAGGCTCTACCAACTGGGCTACTGACGAGCGCGACAGTCAGTGACTTTGTGCCTCAAGACAAACAAAGTATCCAACAATGTGAAGCAACGTTGGATTTGGTGTAGCCTTAGCCTCTCAAGTCGCTATCGATCAAAAAAGAACTCATTCATGATGAGAGCATATGCGGTGAATTTAAAGAAATACCTCGTAAATAGTCAACATGTTGCTCAGGATGCTCTATTTCACTCATTAATTTAGCCGTCATAGTAATCATTTAAAAGGTGTCAAGTTGAAATGGTCTTCGTGCAAAATGGTCTTGATAAAATTGTCCACAAAATTTTGGCCGTAAACCGAATGATCTCAAAGAGCTTGAAAGTAGGCCTATTTAAGCCTACTTCCGTGAACTGTCGGAGACTATTGACTTTCTGGCAGAAATTTTGATAGAGACCTAGGTTTTATTTGTTGAGGAAAGCGTTTCTGCTACTGGAATTCCTTTTTTGTGGCTTTCCCTTGTATAGATATATCAAAAAGTTAGTTTGTAAAGACCATTTTTAAAAGGATCATTTTGACCGACACGTATAGCAATTGAAAAACTGTTCAACAGGCTGGTATTTGAAATGCGCATAAAGACCATCCGATTTTTTGTTACGCAATATTATTTTAGCCATAATGTGGGAAATGTAGTTTTTCAAACCGGAACTGTGTGATTGTCATCATGCGTGAACAACTAGCTCCCCTATAACTCAATTCCTGCACTGATCTGAACAGGACTCAATAGGGGACTTGAATTTTCGGCTCTGAATTCATCATGAATAATTCACGACGATGTTTCCACTCTCGTTTGCGGATTTTAAATTGTCTGGCACAGTCACTAGCATGGACTTCTCGATATCAGACACCTGGACTTTCATTTCATAGCTTTTCTCTACGTGATAATGTTCAAGCTCACTGGCGAATAGAAGCACGGAAGAGTAATTTGAATTTGAATTTATTCAATTCGATGACAGCAGCATGTTGCCAAAAAAGTTTTCATCCGCGAATGATGCATAATAAAAAAAGTTACATGAAATATCTTAGGTTTCATCTAAAAGCAGGACATCAGATTAAACGTTGCGTTAACATACACTGTATGCTTTCAGTTTGAAAAATTCTCACATGAGACGTCAATGTCACTGAGCTTATTATCACATCGGACAACAATAAATCTATTAATTTGCATGAAAATGACATTGCATCGCTCTTAATTCAAATCATTAACTATCAGAATGATAACTTCAAACTTACGGCACATGCGGATCAGCTCATTTTTGCAACATGTATCCGTGTTTTGGTATAAAATTTATACCGAATGTGTTGTAGGTATCAATTAAAATTTAGTAATCTGAGATAGATCAATGAATGACGTTGACTGAAATGTGACTGTTGACCAATTTTCATTTAAGTACCAAAATGCCGTCTTATGTTAGACCAAAATATCAATAAATACGTGGATCATTGATCAATGTTTAAATGATAATAATGAATGGTGATAAATTTCCTGTAAAATAAGCAATATAAATAACAGCTGACTTAGTATACAATAGCAATGTAAATATACCTGTTTATAGTAAAGATGTCTTCAAACGATTGTGCGAATTTGCCACTTGTGGTAGCTTTATGCATGGTAATGATATGTATGTGCACGTAGATGGTGTTTCAAAGGGCTCTCCCCTTGCACCAACTTTGGCTAATTTATTCATGGCAACTCTAGAACAAACATGGATGAACGAATCCCATTCTCCTTTATACTACTCCCGATACGTAGATGACTGTATATGTGTATTTGATTCAATAAATAAAATTATTGAATTTCATAGTTTTTTAAATGAGCAGCACCCTAATCTAAAATTCACAACCGAGATTGGTAACAGCCAGATAGCATTCCTTGATGTTTTCATTAAAACTGATCCTGGTTTCGAAACCTCCATATATCGTAAACCTACCTACACGGGACTCCTATTAAACTACAAATCCATCTGTCCTAAACAGTGGAAAGTAGGTCTGATAACAGGTATGTTACATCGAGCTTTTATAGTATCCAGTTGTTGAAGAGCTTTTCATAATGAAATTAATAAGATCTATGACATATTTGAAAGTAATGGCTATCCAAAATGTATGATAGAACGTATTGTAGGCCTACATTCTTTCCTAAATAAAAAACAAAGCCGAGATTTAAGCATGCAAGTAGTCGAAGATAAGAGTAATGACAGCGGTAATGATAATGGAATAATCTGCACTGTCATACCGCACATAGGAGTGGTATCCGAAAAATTAAAACTGAATTTGAAAAGAATATATAAAAGATATAACGTAGACGCAAAAGTGGTTTTGGCACAAGCAAATTAAAATTGTATTTCTCACTTAAAAGTAAGTCAATTCCGTTGATGAAGTCGTATGTTGTTTATGAATTTTCATGCTTGGGCGATTCAAGTAGCCAATACATTGGCAAAACTAAACGTCGACTTCAACAGAGGATTGATGAACATAAAAAGAATCCGACAGCAATTAATGAGCATTTGCATAACTGTAGTAGATGTAACTCAGAAATTGATCAATAATTTAAAATAATGTACAAAGGTAACACAGATTATGAGATTAGCATTGTTGAGGCTCTTAAAATCAAAGATAGACAGCCAAAAATTAATCGCCGTGCTGAGTACAACGGTGGTTCTTACTTATCAAAGATACTTAATTAAAGTCCTTTGTTAACTTAATCTGTTTCATTGGTTTTCACATGCCGTATTGATTGATTTTGCCCGTCTAATGTCACGTTTCCAGAATTAATAAATTTTTGTCGAGAAAGACTTGATCTTTTGATCTGCATTGGAACCCTTGCAAAAAATGGTTAACCTCTTTAGCGTGTACGTCAACAGCTACCAACTTGAGATGGAAACTGTGCATCCAGTCCTTAGTGAGCAGGCAGCTCAACACTTTGCCATCCACTTCGAATTCTGACAATTACTGCTGACTCGACGCCGCCATCCTTTGATAGTATGTCTCCAAGGTAGGGAAATGTTTTGCACACTCGATCTCATGGCCGCCTCTTTGTGGAACATGGGATTGGCGAAATTTTCATAACCGGCTAGAATTTTTCTGCACATAAAATTCGGAGATCCTTTTGGAGAGACTTCCCTTCACACCAGTGAATCCTTGGTGAATCTATTCAGAGCATGGTGTGCATTATAGGGAGTTACTGTCGAACTCTCTACAACACACGCTTGACAATCGAAGTTTTGTTTCTGAGATCATCGTCTTCGGAAACTTTGACTCCACTCAACGTTCTCGTCGTCTTTGAGACATTTATTGTGAATCCCCTTTACACCAACCATCTTCTTCATCGATTTAATTTATTCTGAGATCAAAGCGGATGACGTGAAGTACCAAGTCGTCAGATTAGACAGCTTCGAAGAGCATCTGACTTTTTCTTTTGTGCATTGAAAGTGATTAAATTTTCTAAATTTTATTGAGCCGCCACCACTCATAGCCATTTGATAGGATAGATTTTAGTTCTGCAAAATAAGGCATACATTTTGTGCGAAACCTAATCAGAAGTTTGATGATCGATATCTTGAAGAATTATGGTCTCTATTAGCGGTAGTAACTGACTTCATGTTGGGATCTGCCATTTTTGTTCTTTAGCTTTACGAGATATTACTTTAAATCTCCTAACAAGCAATGAAATTGAGAACTTAGACATCGTCCTTTGCGATACCTGACCCTGGTTCTATAATGAATGCAAAATTCATAAAAATTAACATCTCAACCAAATGGATTGAAATATATTTCTATCATCCTGCAATTAATTTCAGATCTTCGATTACATCTTCTTGATGAGACAATCAATGCAAGCTTGCAAGAGGCTCTTTACGGGCTACTCATGTGCTTGCCTCAAACCGAAGCTTTTCAAGTTCTGCAGCGCCGTCTCCAATGCATTCCCAAGCTTCGATCATCCGGAACAAAGTAATTTTAAACCTCATTTTATATTTCTGCCTATTCAATATATCTGCCTTTCTTCATTCTAGGTCCTCTACAAGTGAAGATCCTGAGCAGAGACAATTATTGAAGACAATTGACTTTGAGCATCTCCTTAATCACTTCAGAACAGTTCAAGAAAAACATTATAACTATTCAATTAATCGCAACTTTATTAATGAAATTGATCAAGCTCTAACCATTGATCGACGCTAATTAAGATCACTGGATCCCTTCTCCTGAACTGTCCTCCATGTGATAAACTACTTCAGATATTGAAGGCGCTATTGATTGTTAAATCTTAGCAATAACCTGATGACGGGAAACTCGATATTACTGAGAAATGATTTAACGTCACAATTCGAGTTCTCTACCTCTGGTCGCGATGTCCCTAATTGTTTTCGGTCTCCGATGCAGTACGAAGCAAAATCACATTCCGGAAATACGTTTTGTGATACGTTCTTCACTGCAACATCTTTAATTTCGATGAAGATGTTTTCTGAACATAAATGGTGCCATTTTAGTTCACTAATCTACTGTAACATATTTCTGCTTGATGAGATTTTATTTTCATCAGATAAATGATAATGTATATCAAACAGATAAGTGTTTTTATTTTGAGAATATTGTTTATTATGTATGTACTCCAAGCAGGGCTGATGAAATAGGATTTGCCATGTTTTATTTGTGTCTGACGAATGAAATGGCAAGAATATTTCATATTTTGACTAGCTTGTGAAAAAGGGCTCCTGCATTGCATAAGAATTCCGCTGGACGTGCTTCCGATTCATCGTTTGATGCCAATTTGATTGTAATTTATTGATTGATCATCGGGATGAAAAATCGGCTAGAGGTGCATGAACACTGCCATTGTTCAAATAAATTATGCGGCATGCTAGAAAAAAGAAACATTCCAAATTTTTCTCTCTTTCGACTTATGGACCAGTTTGTAAGATAATTTTTAAAAATTAAAAACAGTGAGCGCTTCTTAGCCTGACACTTATGAAGGGGTAGGATAAATGAGATTTCGATGCCCAAGGTTAAATATGCATCAACGAAACGGAGCTCTTTTAAATGTATTCAGAAGTTAGGGAGCTCATGTCTGCCACTGATGCTTGGCTGTAGTGACTTTTTCAGGCGAGCTTTGCTCAACCTGCAGTCTACGACGTTCTGGCTAGTGTCGATGATATCAACTGTTAATACTGATGTCAATTGATATCAATGATGTCAATTCCCTAGTTACTACTACTTATTTTTACTAAATGCTTCTTTCAACGACACTGCTGAGAGTTCAATATCTCTCAACATTGACACAATTCTCTATTTAGATTTGCAGTCACACCCGGAGTAAATTTGAGATGCGCTGTCTGCGGACATTCTTTAAATACTACTTATAACACACTATTGACATGCCGTGTAGGCTAGTGTATCTGTGATTGTCAACCATTGCTGCTTTTTGCTTTTTACAATATAGCGTCAAAATGTAATTGGAAATAGGTTGAATTATAAATCGCTATAGACTATAATTAGATATGGAAAACTAAAGAGATTCAAATTTGACTGCCTCATTTTTTAATGAGCTATCTAGAAGACTATGTGAACATCGTATAGAAAGGCTGTTTCCACAGGGCATTACGGTATATTTGCCTAAGCAATGGACATTTTTATTTGTTTAAGCAATGGACCGGCGCTGTGGCCTTGTGGTAGAGTGTTCACTCTGCGTCCGGGAGACCTTGGTTCAAATCTTGGTCGGGTCAAACCGAAGACTTTTAAAATAGGTACAATCTGCATTCTTGATAAAAACTCAGCACAAAAAAGAATGAGTGGGATAAATGACATCTCGGCCACATGGAAGAAAGGTTCCGTGCCTAGTGTGCTTCCGATTATAAACAACCCTCATTTATTTTATTCAATAATATTTCTGATAATAATGTATATCAAACAGATAAGTGTTTTTATTTTGAGAATATTGTTTATTATGTATGTACTCCAAGCAGGGCTGATGTCCTGACGATGGTCGCGTGCAGTGACCGAAAGTACTCGATAAAGAGCTTATCGTGAAAAAATTATCGTTTTCAACGGGTTCCCTCAAAATGGTTGATAACAGTCAGATCCCGTTATTTCATGCAATAATATTTCTATTATTCGATTCGTTTCTAAATTTTCCACTTACAGGTCCACAGCTTTTCTTTCTTTCAATTTTCCTTTTTTGTTTTTCCAGCCCTAATCCAGAGTACACCATGTACTTAAGTACCATGTACCAGTAACTTAGGTTTTACGCCGGCTTGACAACCTTTGCTGCCAAGCATTGACGCTTTCCCCTTTCAAAGCATCAATGACGATTAAAGTGCAGTGTCTTGCTGATAAGTCCATAAAGCAACTGCTGGAAAACACTCCCTAAAAATATAGTAAGAAAGACGACATTTTCAAACTTGTACTTCTCCATGCAGTAATTTCGTTGTGTTTAACAAAGCGTTCGATTATTTTGACTTCGTAATAATTGATTGACTGTTTTCGCCTATTGATAAACAGGAAGATGATCTGTTGACAATTCCTGATACTTGCTTTATTTAGTCTGCTTACAAATGTTAATGGATTCTCATAGCATGACTAATAAGGGAACCTGAGCACTCACGATGGCTTGGAATGGGTTGTCTAAAGTTCTGAAGTAGAATTGCATGTGATGGGACAGTAAATTGCTTGTAATTTTGATAAATGACAGATCAGGAAGTAATAGAGCGGGCTAACGTTTGTGACGCATGCGTGGTGGGTCATGTAGCATCGAGTGAACATCGGATATTCGCTCACCCATTGCTTACAAAAAAATTGGATGAAATTGGCCAACCGGTGTTTGAAATATCGTAAACTCATGGGATTACAGTTGTAATGAGGAATCCCTCTCCCTGGTGCGCATTTGTTTAGCGTTGCATGTTTCTGCTTTCAGATAGCACTCGAAATGAAGGTCTTTAATTTTGACGCCAATATCAAGTACGACGAACTGTTGAACTTTACATTTAAAGACATATCATTCTTCGTTTTAAGTGGAAAAATAACTTATTCAGGCAAGCCTTTTCAGTGGCAAAAAAATCCGTTTCATTCAAAGAGCAGCGTCAACAGACGTCTTGCTACAGCAAGTGGCTTCTGTTAAACACAGACTATTGTAGTAATATTGTAGATATGGTAGATGTTTGAGGGCCATAACGCATTTGTCAATGATCTCAGATATCATTTTAAGTTAGTAGTTCTTTCTAGTATCCTAATTGTTTGACGTTTTCAAAGTTAAACTACATTTGGCTGCAAACTGTAATACAATAAAATTCAATATAGGCTACTATGTACCCTACAATATAATCATGTTCTAACGTGCACTCATGAGACCAAAATACATGCCCGTCATATCAAGTATATCTCTGTGCACAATGCATGTGACAAGGAATTTCGAATGTCCGTCATAAACCATGGTGCGTTATAGCCCATAGCTGGATTGGACTGTATTTATTGATGTGCATAACCTGTCTCACAAGTTTTAGAAATATTTGAAAAACCTGCCCTTCACCTGATGCTTTTTATGAAAACGACGTTGCATTTACAGAAGATCCAAGTCTTCGACTTCATCCGTTGTGATGCCAAAGACGGAATGAATAACTATTAACTACGACCTAAGCTCCACTTTTTAGAAATCGACAACAGGATAAAAAATTTCTTTGATATTTTATCGGCGCATATATAATTACATTTACTTGAAAAACACTTCGGAATACAATGACATGTCAATTTGAACTGAACAATCAGTGCAAAGGACATAAGATATTGTCAACTACACCATAAATTGGATTGTGCTGACGGATGATGAGTTTAATTTGCCAAGTGTTATCAATCAGCGGTTTAAGAAAGTTTTCAGTGTAATTAATTTAACTCAGATCAAATCATTTGGTAATTTGGAATCCATCCGCAAGGATCAATCGTCACGTCGAGTATTATATGACATTGGGTATTTGAAGAAGAGTTACTGAGTTTTAGATTATGATTGATCTCATCTTGGGTGTAGTACCTACACCAGGATCAACCAATATGCGGGTATAAGCCGCTGGGAAACAGTAAAAAATCAAAAAATTGTAGAAAAGAGTGAAATTAGATTATTCAACAAAATTGTGAAGAACCAAGACCACGGTCTTCATCGATTGCTTCCAACAGAATGCCAACATCGAAGAGACCTCAGGCCAAAGCAGCATCGACTTCAAAGATCTGCTAATAGTGCTGTATATGGAAAGAACACTGTTGCATGATCCACAGACACGTCCTCCTACTTTGACTCAGGGATGCGAAGTCCTATCATTTTGATAGGACTCCGACTCCGGGGGTTGATAGGACTCCGACTCCGGTTGGCAAGTAAATAAAGCCTAGCTTTTTTAAAAAAAATTAACTGGCAACCTACATCATAGATCATTACAGGCTTACCTGAACAATCATTGCTGTATCAATTATCAATCATTTTCGATGAAAGTTTATCAAATGTCGCTTTCAGTTAGATGCATGCGACTCGGCTCCTCCCATCTTGTTGATGTGTGCTTCACACGGCTTTTCGTCAGTTTCTACCATGCAGGAAAAGCCCCATCCTTCTCCAAAAAATATGAGTACACTTTCGATTCTAATATGCGCTTTAGAGGAACCAT
Source organism: Prostheceraeus crozeri (assembly GCA_907163375.1). Taxonomy (NCBI): domain Eukaryota; kingdom Metazoa; phylum Platyhelminthes; order Polycladida; family Euryleptidae; genus Prostheceraeus; species Prostheceraeus crozeri. The sequence continues at coordinate 486,769 of CAJQUW010001979.1, read as the reverse complement.
CACACACGATTAACGTGAGGGCAAGAGATAATGTTCTCAAAAAACTAGTATTTCATTTTTGTCTCTTATGTGACCTTTGGCGCGTAGGTGTGATCGAGGCTTCTCTACTAAATCACCGAGTGAAAAGACAATCCTTTTTTCACTATCACGATTCATTCCCTCAACTATTACAAGCTTTGCATGCACTGCTGTCTCTGTACCTTTGTTTGACGGAGAAAGTTGACATCAAGACAGTGACAGCCATGCACGAGAATAAATAATTTGCTTGTATTATATTTCGGGTCTAGTTATAGGCCGGATAGTTATAGGGTCTATGATAGGACTCCGACTCTGACTCCGCATCCCTGCTTTGACTTACATTCACTTTTCTTGTCTTTTCATTATAAACGTTGTGCTGTCATTTCGTGATAAAGCCTATTAATATTATTCCGTTGAAACATTGTGCTAATGATTGGACACTTACGCTTAATATAAGGACAATTTCTGATGTTTTCTAAAGCTTGAGGTAACGGTGTGATGGCAGGTTAATGGGCTTCAAACTCTTCATGGATAATTCTTATCTGAGTACTGTACATGTATGTCCTGATGCATGCATCATATCTTAACATTATTTTTAAACATGAAGAGGGTGACTATCTAATTACACAGACATATTAATGAAAACTGAAATATAGGGTAGCAATTGTCGATCACCGGGCACATCATCGGTCCAGTTTGCTGATGATTTTAACGAGCATCTGCTTTATGACCGACGGTGAAAATATGCAAATAGTGCAGGACATAGAATTGTTACTCGGCGAAGAACCTTCCTATATTTCTGCTAATGCCTATCAGTTAAAGCCTATTTTATGCGCCAACGAATGTACTCACTCACGACTGATCAAATCCATATGGGAGATTTCATTTTGAGCTTTAAGAGTAGATGTGTAAAATTACTGCCTCGGGCTGATGGTCAAGTTTGTCTTAAATCAAATTTGATTTAATGTTTTAAATTGTTTTCTTGGACATAGAGTCTTCAGGGAGCACATTCACATTCAGTGGTCGCAGCATTCAATATGGAGTTCTTAGCAATTCCGATGTCTGGAGGCGCATTTCCTCAACGCAATAATTGACATGACAGATAATTACATTCAAATTTTCATTCAAACACTTCGATAACCAACTTCTACATTAATCAATCTGCATTTTCTTTCGACAATGATCCGATCCGCGAGATCAAATGTCTATTGTGAAAAATTAAGATCAATTTATCCAAGTCAAGCTGTTATGCATGTAACTTTGTTCCACGCATTTCACTGGATATGTGGGCGAGCTGTTACAATCATTGTGAGTGACACCATTGTCTTGATTCCTTCCATAATGCCTGAAGACATCAATAAGAAAATAATCGTAAGAAGTGGAATCGTCGCTACTGAATCTAAATAGAGCAGAACAGATCAACTGGATTTGGCATAGTGGAAGATCTGCAGGAGGATGGACCACGCATAGACACAGTTAAAGCGAGCACAGCTGAAAATTAAGTGTAGCATAGTTAAAAAAATATGTTTGGGCTTTTATAAAGCTCAATCAAAGAGATAATTTGTGTAGCTCAAGCACACTCACTCATCATATTTTTGCTTTTGTCGAATCTTTCCTGAGCTCAATGCTCGACTTGATGTGCAAAAGAGCTTTTGGCATAATTTTCGTTTTTCACGTTCGACCAGTGGTGAATGATGCAGGCCTCATATTTCTCAACGCCGGAAGAACGCAGTATAAGTCGCAGTAGCCATTTGTAGAATAAATGGTTTTGTAGCATAAAGAGCAAACCACCGAAATTCAACTGATTCTCTTGCCTTTCAATCTTGTCGCTCATCAACGCGACATGCATCAATCGAGAGGAAAGCTTGCATTCACAGCTGTCAAATACAGTGTTGTGTGGCAAAATTGTCACTTCTGTTAATTGTTCACTCCAGCACTTCCCCTAGAGGTGGCTACACGCTCTTTTTACATTTTTCTGACAATTCTTACGAGACTGAAATGTTTGTTCAATATCAATTTTTATTAATAAATGTGTAATGAGGATATTCGTAATTTTTACAAATTTGATGGGGTGGGCAATTTTGCTGCACAACACTGTAAGCTATGATAAACGTGCATCTGTTATTCCGTTTGCTGGACAGTGGTCAAGATGTGAAAATCGTTCAATCTATTCGTAAATTTTCATTGAGAAAGCATGTAAGTGCTGAGTACGGTTTTCCTTCTAAAATTGGTCATAGTTTTAGCTTTAGCAAATGAAAAGCTCCAACTCGATTCTCGACCTTTCATCAAAAAGCCTGGTCAGTAGATTATTGAAATGTGAAGAACTTACATCTGCTGTGTGTGGATTTGTGCTAGTTTTCTTGCTTTAGGTAGAATACTGCTATTTTAGTAAAATCTCAATCCCGGATTTTGAACCTCCATTCCCAGGATATGCAATCCCGAATGGTTTATAGTTGAGCTAATGTTGTGAATAACAATTATGGTCAAATATTCTTCAATCTTCATCAATGGTCAAATATCTTTGATGAAAAAGTGAGGATATGACAGATTTAGCCAATAGACTAACGATTTTGTGATAAATTAAAACATGTCAATGTTTCTCTCCTCCTCCACCGATTTCAATCAACAATTTTAAAATGCTCAAAAAACGCTCGTTCTCATCGTGTCTGATTCACTATCATACTCACCTGTTTTCTTATTGAAAATTTACGAATATTAAATTGAGCGATTTTCAATTTTTGACCACTGTCAACGAACACAAGTTCATCATAGCTTACTTGAAGGCTGATGATGTAAACCTTTGAATGATACAAGGCGAGTTGATGTGCTATTCGATTAAAAAGCATGAGAATCGATTGTATCTCGACATTATTTTTGGTGATGCTTTTAATTGTCAACTCTGTGATAGCACTGTATTAATGCGGCCCGCTTCACGCACGAACGTCTACCTCGTAAATCTGACTGTCCTAGCCACGAGTCGACATCAGGCTGGAAACATCGTATTATTGTAGCCTAGAGATGCGTAAATTGATATTTCGTATGACCGCCCTTTACTGACACACAGGCAATCAATCTCTTTGGGATCGAATTCTATTTCGCGGTATGATACTCCATTCTTCAACAGTTACTCTCCAGAGGTCTTCACGAGTTACTGGATTCCTTTGAAAAATCTCCTTCAAAATCTGCCAGAGATTCTCGATAATAGAGAGATCTGGACTTCGACAGGCATGGGAATTCTCCGGCTTCTTGGATCCATTTTTTGGTGGGTCTCCCAATTCGTATAATAGTCCATAAAAATTCCAGGAGGGTGAGTGGTTAGTGAATCCGCTTCTGATTCGAGTTGAAAATGAAGAAAATCATACAGGTTTGTTTCACATGATAACAGAAGTCTCTTGATATTTTTGAATTATTAGAAGAACTGCTTGATTTTTGGGATCAAGTACTCATTTTATTCAACTTCTTAATGTGCATGTCATTTTTGCTATTCATTTCTATCTGTACAAGATCGCAGTCTTAATATCGTCTCGCGTAAAATTGCAATAATATAACAAAAAAGGTCTATCGGAAAGTTTGATCGAATTTCGAAAGAATATCGCAAAGCGTCCCTTTTCAGCCTAAAGATGGCAGATTGTGGTAGAGGAGAGAGTAATCATCAATTTCTTACTCTTCATTAATCCATTGACTTTGATTAAATTTGTACTTTTTCGAATCCCTTGTTGCCTCTCTAGAAAAGCTACCTATGTACATTTTTTCAGAAGAAGGAGCCATTGGTTCACATATTCCACGGCGAACAGATCAAACAGATGAAATGGTCCATCAGGTCTTACCTAACCTGAAGCGATTCATGATAATAATAATAGCTATGCTTTATTTCCAAAATGACAGACGCACATTGGTTTTAAACCAACAAGTTAAGTATGATTATAAGAATTTGGTATAAGGCAAATAAGAGTATTCAATAGATGTTGAAGTCAAGCATCTGAACTACAGTTTATGCAAACATCGCATGAAAAAGGTTCTTATGTATTTGTTGTACTAGATTTAATCTGGTAATTGTGATGGCGCTGCCGAAGATTATACGTCCACTTTCTTTTAAGTCTGGGAGGAATTTGTGAAGAACATGGTTCTTGTCTTTCATGATCTTAAATAAGTTATCATCCTGTTTCTCAATCATTCAAACCTAACCTTTCAAATTCAACCTTACCTATCCTGTTTTCAAAATATTTGCATCAGGTTTGTAGAAACCAAGTCGAATGCGGCGCTTTACAAATTCGTGATACGGGTCTACTAGCTTCTGAGGTGAATCCCCACCAGCTCTGAACCGCGCAGAGTAGTCCATTCATAATAAGGGCGTCATAGACTTGGTATACATCTTCTTTGCTGGCACCTCGACTTCGTATGATTTTCATAGCATAAAGACTATTATTACAATATTTTATCGTTTTTTGGACATGCGTACTTGTACTCAGTGTATCAGTGAAAGTGACTCCAAGAATGGTGACAGCTACCATCTCGTATTCACAGATATAGTTTTGCCTCAAAATCTTTTGAAGGAAATAGAGGGGTTTTGGGCACCAAAACGCGAACTCTGCTAGCCTCCCGTAGTGACGTCTTGAAAAATTCACGTCTGAAGAGGCATTCATGGCTTGTGGAACGAGTTTGAACTTAAAATGCCCATCCACAAGCAGTCAATGAAATTATTGATCCATGTTAGAGACCATTATGTTGCCCAGTCCCCCATGCTACAACGACCCAAATCTCCTGCCAACCGTTATCTCAGGCAATAACAACGATGCTTTTGACCTAGGAGTGTGCAACTAACTTCTCGTTTTCAGGAAGGAACTGCGTATCGACGATTGATGGTCATTACATCCTCTTTCCGCGCCAATTTCCCGTTATTATTGAAAGCACTTTTGCTGCATCATTCTGCTTTCATGAACCTGTAGGTTGAAGCTTCTTTGTGTGTGATGGAAGAAACTATCGGCAAACAGTCCTATGCACATCTTTGTTCTTCAAGCAACGGAGGGAAAACCACGATTGACCGGTGTAGTCGTCTTTAATTCAGCGACAAGTTTCGACCGGTGCTTCGGTCCTGTTCACGTTTTGCGTGAATCAGAATGATGCAAAAAACTGAGTAGATGAATTGATCTTTTTTTATTCGCAACAATGATTTCATAGAAATGCTTAGAACAAACTCCAGAATGTAAGCAATTTAAATAAGTCTATTTTTTAAATCAGAGGACGAGAGCTCAGATCAAGCACAGAGAGTTCGTAGAAATCTTGCTTATCCTCGGGAAAGTACTTGTCCAGAAAGTGATCGTACATCTTCGATGCCTTATTGTGAGGTACGTGTAGTAATTTCATCGCTTTGCAAATTCGGGGATCACACCAAAGAATACGTCCTTTCTTTTGGTCTCGACCTATGAACTGTATCACTTCTCGAGAGAAAGTCCTACCTGAAGTTATTGGATTACTACGAGGAAAGGAAATTGTAACAGTTGAGTTAAATCGGCTCTGATCATCATTCATAATTCATGTACGGTGGATCACCCCTGAAAATACCGGACAAATACAACATCGTACCGCATACCGGACGAAATACCAAAGTACTGGATGTTGGCAACCATAAACATGGGAACTACACCTTTTCCATTTATATTTCAGATATTTCCAAATGAATTTCAGGTATCTTCAAAGTTCAGTTTCTGATAGATATCTGAAATTCAATTGGAGAAATCTGAAATCGATTTGGAAATATCTGAAATAGACATGGAAAAGGTGTAGATGTAGCACTGATTAGATCCTTAAATAGTATTCTCCATGTGTAGTTTTAGGTATAGTTTGTGGCTCTAGTTCTCTTGTATTCGGTGTTGTAGAGTGTCATTGTAGTTATGTTTTACCTCCACTATCCATTTTCCATTTATCTACTTTCCATTATCCACCGCGTATAGTCTTAGTTGTTGTGTGTAGTGCTAGTTCAATTATATTCGGTGTAGAAGAGTGTCATTGTAATTCTACTGTTAACCTCAACTTTTCCATTTTTAACCATCGGTTTCCTACTCTATATAATATCCATTCTCAATTTCCTTAACACTTGGTGACCATTGTCCTGTTCTATTTCCACTACCAGCATAGTCGGTACAGTGCGTGTGTTGAACGTGTATGCGGCATTATTTGGAATCAATATTAGTGGCATATAAGCAGTAAGAATGAGTAGTGTTGCAAGTCTTGAGATTTCCACTTTTACCAGCTATTGGGTCAAAACCGATTGATGTCAATTCGTTGCTACGAGAAAGCTCCATTGACTTCTTTTAAGACCTGGTTAATCCAATTATAACAGGAATTTTTGACTAAAAATGGCATCTATCTTTTGCAGTTATGGCCCGCTCAAAGCAGGCATGAGAACTCGTCGGGAACTAAAAATATTGAATTTCATTTTGGTGAGCTGTGTTCAAGGCATATTCATTAGATAGGTTTATTAGCAGAAAACATGTTTCAGTAGGCAAGCTACCATCATCAGTGACAACGGTCAATAAACAAGGATGCAATATATACAGTGCGAATGAGACAAGAAAAATCAATATAGGAAAAGCGGCTGTGATTGGCTGCGGTTATTCATTAGGTACTGTGAATGAAGGAATGACTTTATGTACAATGATTCAGCAATTTTCGTGTATGTAGTGCGAATGAGAATTTTAAAATTATCTTTATTTGGGATGTGAACATAAAGAGATATTTCGGATGCTGGTCGACCTTTCACGTGTTCGTTTATCCTAGTGAAAATATGGCGACGGGTTTCACCGACGTAGCATTGACTGCAATGCTTACAAGTATACTTATACACTACGAAAGATAACTCACTGAAAGGAATTTTATCTTTATTGCTTATCATGTTTTGTGTTTTGTATGTGTTCAAGGCAATTCTTAAAATACTATTTTCTAAAGCACTATTTATGTGGCGAATATTACGTTTTATTCAAGAAAGAAGAGTTGAAACATAGGGGAGCTTCCAAAATATTTCATCTTTTTCGCTAGATTCTATTTTAGTCTTAGGATTATCACAACGCTCAAAGACTTTATTTATTCTATCCGGATGATATCAAGCAAACTAGCTTCTTTCCACATCAACACTGGTAACCGGGCAGAATTTTAGCAAGGACAGGAAGCGACAGGGAAACGGAGAAATATAACTCTGCCACTTGAAGGAGATTGAAAGGATTCGCAGGACATTGTTTAACTTCCGTTTAGTTTCAATGTCACCCGTTTCTTTACTGGAATATCATCGATTACAGATTGAGTCTGAAGGTCTGATCTATCAAAACAAATGCTAGGATGAGAGAAAGATCAGATTCTTCGAATTGCTCCAAAATTCATAGACGTAAGAGCAAGCGAGACGCGATGAAAGACAAATCTGCAACCTGAGATTTAGTTTGGAAATAATTGTCTTCTCCCATCTCGTGTCGAAGGGCTCTAGTTTGTTTGCAATGTTCTTAACTTCAATGTCAAGTTATTGGCATAGAAGAGCACGGTCTCCGGCCCCGTGCACCGCCTTGAAAGACGGGTTCTGGAGGAAAAGAAAGGTCCTAAATTTTGATATCACTGTCGAAAGCTGATGTTGCTAAAATCCTAGTTTATCAAAATTTCAGAGGAGGTTAATTTCGTCAAAAACGTCGTTTTAGGTTGAACCCCGAAGCCTAGCAATTGCATTTCTTTAACTTCTCTAGGTACTTTCTGGAGTCGACACATAATTGCTTCTGTGGACATATGCGACAATTTGGGGGTGATAGTTGAACAAAAATTTTCTTTTTATGCATATTGTGGTCATTTAACAGCACCGCTCCCAGCCTCGTACGATGCCCAGAACATCCACAAATTGCATTTAAAAAATTCAAGAATGGAGTTACTTTCATACTTTGAAAGGGTTAAAATTATTTAGTCATTCGTTTTGTACTAATTGCAGCACTCCGTTACGCTGACTCAATGTTGCAACAGTCCTTCGCAAAACTAATTATAACCATTACATTGCAAACTGTAACTGAGTTGAATACGTTGGAATATTCCTTACATGACATGATTTATGTCAGTACACCAAAGCAAATACTATTTGTTTTTCGGTCATTCTTTTGAATAAATCTTTTTAAATTAAATTAATATGCTCTCATCTGTCTCGGACTCAATGCATGGAACATTAAAGCATGCCTTGCTCTTTTGATTATCTTCATTTTTCTTTCTCATTTGCTTCGATGAAGCTTCTCCGGAAATCCGTTGGTGTTTTGAAGAGAAGCATTGAAGTATATTCTTCAGAATCATGAGCAGAACATCATAAAAACACATCATCATTTATTGACAAATCTTACTTACATTTGCCAGTCATTTCGGATGTATGAGAAGGTTCCCCTAAGTCACTTTGAACAAATGAACCATGAAAGTCCATCCGCTTTTAATTTTGAAAACCCTCAACATTACAGCAACCTATACCTCGTATCAAATCGTTGACTAAATGTTAAAGAAGTAAAGTCATAAAGAAAAGAAGATAGCATCAGAGTTGCCACACGACAAATTTTCATATTTTGCGCAGGCACACCAAATTTGCGCAGCTGCATTAACTTTACACAAACCGGACTTAAGAATATACAATAAGCAAAACTCGCACTCAAATATCTGAAATTATATGAATTTATAAATTAAAAATATGTCCTCGTTTCTGGAGCTGTCAATATGGGCTGGGTTTAGTCAGTAGCTATAATCGCAATTCGCATATGAATATGCTGTACAGGTACCACAACGTAGTTATTTCACGATAAGGTACCTTTATTCTTCCCTCCCCCCCACATTTCTGTTGTTGACACCCGGAAGTGTTGCATCGTCAACAATCTTCTCTTGCTTTTACCTGTTCTCACTGATGTGGCATAGCGTTGAGTGTGTAAAACTCATCTTATCTGACTTGTAGAACATTTACAGCCTCAGAATTAGACAACTGCTCGTTTTTGTCTGTAGACAACAATCACACGAAGTTCATAATCACAGCTGTACCTTGTAGCCTATTCTAACTGAGTAGCCAAGGGACCAATCCTTCATCCCAGGGTTCAAGTAAGACTTCTCTGTCGTGTTGTAGTGGCACTCAGTGACAGATGAAGTCCATTCTAAACCCAATGTGACTAACTTTGGCGAAATTTGATGATTTTGGAAAACTTGAAAAATGTGGGGGGAAGAATAGAAGTACCCACAATAATTTGCTGTGTTGTGAAGTGAGATGAAAACTAAGTCAACTCGTATACCATAAAAGGCTATGATTGATATAACTCAGTGATTTTCAACCGGGATGTCGAGAAGGGTCTAAAATTTCTATAAGTGGTGAAGAAAAAAGATAATTGGCAAAATTCAAATGAGAATTGGTTGAATTTGATAGAGTATAGAAGTCACTTCGAAAAGAATCACACTGCAATAAAAAAAATGGCTCCGCTAGCTTCACATACGTAGGCTGAATGAGAATGTTGCGAAATAGCCGTTTTGAACTGCATTGTTGTGAAAAATGAAGCATACATACATTTGTGATAAGCGCAATAAAATGGATCAGGTAGTGACAGAATGAAATTGATTTACTGCGCCTATCAGCGAGATCAAGAAATTGATTCATTCCGCTAAAGACAGATGGAACTGCATATTCTCTATAGATAGGGCTGCATTTGAGTTTTCTTAACACGAGAAATCTAAAAGTTTTGAATTTTGTTCATCAAGAACAAAACGCATAATCCATAATACGAAATGAATAGTACATGAAAGTATCATTTCATTACGGAATCAAGACATCTCGAACGACTTGCTTTTATCGGCAACATTAAACGAATTTTAAACGACTTTGCTTATTGTTAATTGACATTGTTGTCGATTATTATCGTTGTTTATTGTAAATTTATTGCTACATAATTCTGTGGAAGTAGCGACTACTTCAGCAATCTGAAGTGATGCTAAAAAGTGCCGCAATATATTGTCTGTCTTTGAAGAGACAATTATTCAAATCTAAAGATAATGATGTAATTTCGGTCACAAAGTGGATAGTTCAGTTTTTAAAGTACATGTGAAATTCTGCATTACACTTTGATAAAACTTACTTAGCAATAACTTTTTTTACATGAATAGCTACATGCCAAAGTATTTAAAGCTACATGCAGAGTGAAAATTACAGCATAATAGTGACCCTTTCTTCTTTATAACTTCTTTATAACTATGAGCCAACTTCTTTATAAATCATTTGATGAATCGTAGAAGCTTTTGAGCTTTGCACTAACGTCTATGAAATCGCGTTGGTGAACCAATGTCGAATTTGCAATATTAATTGGGAGTTCAAATCCAAAATATAAAGCTAACAGGTTCTAACGGAAAGTAGCAGATGTTTGTTTTGTTCATAAAATATTCAAGCTGATGGTAGAAAAAACAGAAATCATCAAAATGTTGGTGCTTTCTCATTTTTCGCAAATATCATCACGATTTTTCGCCATGCTATATATAGATTGAATGTCTCTACTCATTGGTCTATGATGAACTTGAGAGAAAAGGGAAATTTAGTGTTGTATGAGCCATCTCTATCAGGCCTGATTAGGGGCATCCACGGTTAAACTGCATGAGCTTAAGTTGAAAAGTATATTACAGAGTTCTGACTGTCTATCTTCCCCATATAAGCCTACACGTATATCACCAACATGATGAAGGTTCAGCGCACCGATCCTCTTCCACAAGGAATGATCCACATTATAACACATTGCATTTGTAAACCTACGGAATTTGGAGACCACAATCAGTCCTCACAAGGACTGCTTCAATTATTTCATCGAATTAATTGTTCGAATTAGTGAGAATTATGTTCTATTATAAATTATTGCTGGGATGACTCGCCTACGGCTTAGTTTGCATCACGACATAGCTAGTCAATAAAATGCAGTATAAACCTCAAAAGCTAGCTATAACCATATAATAGAGATGCTGCTTGAAAGCAAGCAATGTCAAGATGTTGACCTTCTTACATTTCTGGTGGGGTCGAGTATTTGAAAAAAGAATCAAAAATCATGCTCTTCCTTAGCTACATTTTTAACATGAACAATTAAAACCCCGACGTTTCGTCAGCCACTGACGTAGCAATGTAGTCATTGTGACTTTCTACCATTTTATCTGAATATTTATATTATATATTATATTATATATTATGCACTATGATTTATATTATAAATTTTGTATGAAATTCTAGGAAACATAGACTTTTATAATGAGAGATAGAAACCCTCCCTTCAAGATTTTAGTTGTTGAAGTTCTAATTGACTATCACAGGATAATCACGAAACTATTCAATAAGTATACTTCACTAAGTGCTTCAGTGTAACTTTTTAAAATTTTCGATGCACCGGGTCGATCCCTAATTATGACAATGGCTGGACAAACTGCAGGCTGCCTTACATCTATCTCTTGTGTTTTCTACGTGTGGCTCATGTTCATAAATGATTGCAAAGTGTCAATTCTCGAGATTTTGATATGCATATCTACATTTGGTGGGTTACACTTCGAACGTGTCTTTACATGGTCTCACAATTTCAGGAACGGGATTTTTGTCCATATCTGAAAATAATGGTCATTGATCTCATTGTGAAAAGAATTGAGCCCCCATTTCGAACTTCATTCCATGAATCTATGTCTAAGGTAAGTTGACTGTTTGCATTAGCTTCCATGTCAATATCTCACGGTTTCTCACACGGCTACGCAAAACTGCAATCAAAAATTTTGCGCAAGTAATCATTCACACCTGGAAATGGCGCGGTTGATCGTTTAACCGGCTGATTCGCCATCGGTGAATCGGTTAATTATATTGTAACCGCGCTCATCACTACGAGTATTCACAACCGGTTGCTACTTAGAAAGCCCTAAGTTCTGTAAAGCACTCTCAATCTGCTAGTGGAATATGCAAATAGCATATTAAATGAATTTCCTTTCATTAAGTAGTGTCCAGTGTTGCACAAAGTGCGTTACTCCGTTGCATAACAAAATTATGTGCTTTTTGCAGCAATGGAGTGACGGTGTTAAATATAGCGGACCGGTGTTACAGTATACGTTTTCCGTCCATCTCTTTTACCGGCGGGACATTGGAATGGTGTTTACATTTTCCGGTCGGAAATTTAAAGTATGTTTGTCACACTGATTTAGAGTTTCCGCTTTTCTCATTTACCCCCTCCCCCGAACTAGCTAAGACTGCATGTGTGTATTTTACCCCCTCATTAATCTGTTACCCCTTTCATGAGTATAACGTAGGATATTTAGAATAAAAACGAAATTCCATTATACATTGTATTTTTTCAAGTGACATGCATTTATCATTTTTTTTAAATCTTATACCATTACTGCTTACATAGTAGGTGTTTCTTCCCTTTATAGCGTCAATGGTATAAACAGTAGAGCTTCATGTGGTCTCCAACTTGTTTCCTTTTCTGTCATCTCTCCTCTTGTTTCTCATGAGCACTTTGTCGCCTACCGAGCACTCTGGTGGTGCATTTCGTCTCTGATGGTATTTCCGCATCTTCTCCTGAGAGTCCTTGATCTTCACCATCATCCTCTCGTGAAGTTTTCTCCTCGCTTCGTTCTTGACTGTCAAATATTGAGCGAATTCCGCGGACGTCATCGTTCGAGCATCATTTGCTTGGTCCTCATGAGTGGGATCAGAAGGGAGTGTTGGCTCTTGTCCAAACACAGCACGATATGGTGAAACCCCAGTTGTACTGTGACGGCTGGACCTAGGGGGCTATTCAATAACGCAGATATCTGATTCTCTGTTTCCGATCAGAAAAACAGATCAGAGGGTAAAAGCAAGTCTTAACACCGGGCAACTTCCGGTACTTTCCAAAATTGCTCACTGAAGGACTCCTGAATATTACCTACATTGAGCGAATACTGTAGTTCGTGCCATTAGTTTTAAATTGTCAAAAAGTTGATTTCTACGCACGTAAATTTTCAATCAAGGCTGTAGCATTAGCACTTGTACATTTTACATTTTCAAAACATGTTAGTAAATTTTCCATAATTTGTGTAGGTAGAGCCAATGTGACATCTTCATTCTCCAGCGTTCTTAGCATTTTAAGTTAGAAGTGATATAAGCAACGTAGAGGATAAATATGTCCACGGATCCTTGTGAAACTTGCACCATTTGGCTGGAGTTGCTGAACACGCCATTCAGCTTGGTACGTTGTAGTCTAACTGAAAGATAGGTTTTAATCCATGCAATGTAATCACATGAAAAGCTTCTGTCAATTAGTGTTTGGATAAGTTGGGAATGTGATATGCAGCGATGTGATCTGCCCTCATGACTGACTGGATTCTGTTGCCGCATTTCTCATTTCCTGTGACTGAGATTTTTTCGAATTTCATTTGTTGCTTGTAATTATGGATACAATTTTTCATTTGATACAATTTCAGTTGATACAGACCTAGTCCTTACTTCTTCTCTCAAGTCTATACATCCATCTTCTGCTCACTAAATGCACTAATTAGCAACAAGACTTTCTACCATAACTCAGCACGAATGGGCTCAACAAACAATTGTAACAAATGATTTTGAAAAGTCTGAATACAACACTGCAGCTCCAACAGAATCATCATCAAGCATTGTTGTAATGAAATTCATTAAATTATATTGATTGCGCGTTGTGGATGATTGTGGAAGGAAAGCATATTCGGAAGGAGTCGCTTCATGTGACCAATGATGCACGTACTGATGAAACGTTCCAACAGTTTCGACGGGAGTGGTAGCAATGAAAAGGACGCAGACTTTTGCTGGGGTGGTTCCCGGAATGGCGCAACGTTCCGAATTTTGACCTTATATTATTCCTCTTCTCTTGATGGTGCATTTATAGGGCATATCAGAGACTTATGTGATGGCTCATTTGACCCTCTGGTAAATATTGCGAACAGGGTCATTCCCAAGGATCTGGTGCATTCCCCGCAGCAGTCAGATTGCCTAGTGGACAGCATTAAGGCTGTGTGTGAAATATACTCGGAGCCTCTTAGAGCGAGAATGGTATTTCTTTTATGTCGAAACTTTTTAATGCTTCTTGAATGTGTCATTTCGTGATTTGTATACATTTTGTCTTTATGATGCTGAATAAAATTGAATTGAATTATGAAAGGATGCAGAAGCTAATAATGTGACAGTGGTTCGATATGGAAAATAAATCGCTTCTTTATAAAAATGTTGCGTTTTGCTTTTCAATCGTTGCACATGGGTTTCGAGCAAGCCAGCGAAATTGCTTCGCTTTCCCATATCGAGGGTGTGAGTTGCTGGGATATTTGGAATTTTCGTATACCTGCTTCCTACCTACAACCATGAAAGTCTCACATTCGCACTTGCCTTAATGTCGGCGGTCACAATTGTGACGTGTTATTTATTCATTGATTATTATTGCCTTGACAACTGATGTGTGGTGGTGGTGAGGGTTTGATCCTGCCAATTTACAGAGTCACGTAAGTGGCTCGTACCTCAGTTGGTTAGAGCACAGGTCTAGTTAACCTTGGTCGTAGGTGCGAATCCTACCAGCCGCACATCTTTTGCGTGGCAATCTGATCTATCGTGTATTTAATCTCATTGTTGTTAATTCGGAGTAAATTCCCTCCAGTTGAGAATAAGTGCCTGAAGGACACTTTATTCAAGCCTTGAAAAGCCTTTAGCATTGGTGAGTACATTTAATTTTCTCCAAATGCAAATCTCACAGCAAAAAGTATCTTTTGAATGGAACCATTGTCTGTCCTTCGTAATTGTCATCAGGAACGAACAGCACAATTTCTGTCGTATTCTTTCAATAGCTTGTTATTGGATCGTACATAAATAATTTCCTCTAATCTCGTTCCTTAATGAATTCATTGATGCGGCTGATCAAGTCTCGCTTGAATTACATCACCCATGTCATGCCAGACATCAATTCGTGAATTATGCAGTGCAGCTACAGTGATCAAAACTGTTGATAAATTTGTAATCAAAAATTAAATCTTGGTATTCGAATCCATCATCGAATGTATCATTGTCCTTCGACTTTCAATAGGTGTTTCTTTTTATTTTCAGTAAATCAATAAAATTTTGCTATTGTATATTTCCTTTTTCATGTTTCATTTGATATTCTTATTTCTGTCGAAAGTCGGGAACCAACATTATATGCCACAAACATGCTGGGTATATTGGCTTCCATTTCCATACCTATTCACGCGTTATCTTTTCTCCGGCTCTCAACATGCGATACAGCGGAAAATGAACTCCGAAATGAACAGACAGTCGATTTTAACATTATACATGATCATCACTCACACATCAACATCTGCAACTTCGAAATACACTGCTGATGAAAACATTTGCGCATACTAGTATTAAGCAAATAAACTTAAGACAGGAACAATTACCTCCAAATTTCAATTACGCACATATCATCGAAAAATGGAAGCTAAGTTACACGTATATATTCACATGTATCATTCGGCAAGCAACAATTAAGAATGATGAGCAGCTCCAGTATATCACGAGTTATCGGTGTGCAATTCTCGCATGCATCTAATGCATATAATCAGCTTTTAGTTTTTCGGAAAATCAAGTTACTTCTTAAAAAAATTTACTAAGTTACTAATTTCTTAAAAATTCAGCAAGCCAAGTAAAGTAAAACTCGTGTACTGAGTTTCTCTCTAGCACATGCGTTGCTAGTGAACAATTTTTTAAAAATCGGATTCTAAAATTATACAATCTAGCAGTTTTCTATATACGTTTAGGACGAAAACATAGTGAAGCAAATGCCGAATGGACAAGAAAAGCAAACTTGATCTTCTTGCGGCACTCTGCAGGAAATTTGTGCAAGTATGTTTGAAACACGTTTTCAGCCAATTACTCAAGCAATGTCTACCGGACTATCGGGTTGAAAAATAATGATGAAAATACTGTATCCATCTCAATGTTAACTATGCTTACCGTGATGTCTGATAATGAATTCGTGTGAAAAGTGACACTTTATTCCCTCTCTTTACCATCTCACTTCGTTAGGGTGTAAGATAGTGACATCTCGCAAAATTTGGACAGTTTTTATTCCCCCATTTTCATGATGTCGTAGCCCCATCGATCATTAATCTACTCCATTCAAAAAATAACATGACGAAAATTCATTTCTTTTATCTATTATGATCAACTATTTGCAGGAGCTCTATGCACTTCCAGGAAATCTCGGGACATTAATGGATGAATACGATGTCCACTTCTTGCTGGATGTCTGTCGAGTAGATATCCTAGAGCGTCTTTTAACTCCCTAGCACAACGAACATATGGAATAGAACTCAATCTTCAAAAGACTACCACAATAAAGCGAGGCAATATATGCTTTTCGATGTCTATTCTATTCCCATATACACAAACCAGGTTACGTGGTTTCATCATCAAGACGTGCAAAAAAATCTGTTGCATCTCGTGAATGGAAAAAAATGATGGTTCAACATCACTACTCCCCCTTACTGGGTGCTTGGACGGTGCTGACACAGTTAGACTTTAGTCTGAAACGTTGTGATCTTTTCCTGAAACTTTGTGATGCCCTTCCTGATGACTTCCAATGACACTTTCGGGGCTCGACCTCCGGAGCGAAAGATCCCTAGGCTAAGCTTCTAGCCCCTCTGTCACGGAGGTGAATGTCAGAGGCATTACGATTCGTTATGTTGTCCATTGGTCTCTGACGTTTCATTGAAAATTTAGTATATGACGCTCTTGTAAAAGTGAAGTGATTCATGCCAATTTCTACGAATATGAATTCAATCTTATTTAATGTAATGCACATCGAAGTGGAAATATCTTCGATGAAATTTCGTCACCTGTCGATTTCTTACAATACAACTTGGTGACAATATTCAGCGTAAAGGTCACAAGCCTCATACAACGGAAATACATTGATTACTTAACCGTAGGCGAGAATGAATCGTGTGTTTTTACAATCATTTCCACGAAACAGAAAAATAAATACAGAGTAAATGTTGACTTGGAAAATAATGATTTGAAGAAATGCCGTTGAATTCTCCGCATTCATTCTGATCTGGCGCAAACCGGAAGAAATTCTTTGATCAAAGCACATGAGTTTGAAATAGTTAGAGAACTTTTCTCGATTGCAACCGACGCATTCTTCGGACATCGAATGAGTGAAATGTAGAGCAACTTCAAACAGACAACAAATGTAAATATTTGCACTTGGTTAGCCACACAAACCGAACCTTTGTTCACAGCTCTTACTGCCATAGTTTTTGTTCGCATCCGACTATTCATTAGGCACCATTTTTAAGATTGCAATAAACAGAACAATCATTTGCTTAAATTAGATAGATTCCCGATGTTATTTATCATCAATACATACATTATGCGTGGCATTTGCAAAATTGCATTGATGAAACATTATTACAAATGTCTTCTTGACATTCACATGCATGTAGGCTACACTGCTACCACGTGATCGTTCATTTCCTCCAGATACTTTTATTCTGAGTAATACGTTTATTCAGCCGTCTATCATCATATTTCTGATTTGGAAATTGTTTGTTTTTAAAATGATTAGAATATAATAGAATACATAATAAAATATAATATTCTGACTCGATTTTTGTTCTCTCGTTTTTAGTATGTTTTCAATAACTTCTTAATTTCTTTAGATTTATGCTTGTTATGAGTGATTGGTTTTTGAAAAACATCGGAATTCCAATAGTAGTAGACTTTTATTTCAGACATCGTAAGAGCATTACGTACATGCAATTTTCTAAACCAAGCAACATAAGAATCGTCCGGGCCCTTTTCTCAGGCACGACCTTGCTGACATTACTTAACCATAATGACCTACTCCTATACTACTATTACCAGCTATAATCGGCAATAATATCATTTTATTTTTTCATAATGAAAATACACCACTTTTTAGTGAAATATACGTAGCCCTACACCGTAATTGGATCTAGTCATACGAATTTTTCGATTTAAACTGCTACCATGCTACTTTTACTGCTCTTAGCAATGAAATCAAAGTTCGATTGTATTCAGCATTGAAATATTCCAAATAATGGAAGTCCGAAGAGGGTAATTTAATCATACAAAGATTCTCGTATATCAAAACTTAGGTATGGCCTGTATATCAGACATCCCAAGTTGTGATTTAAGCTTTATACACTCGAATTACAGATATGCGAGTAATATGCAGTTGGTTAGGCCAACAGCATCTAAAGTACGAAAAAAGGCTAAAATATTTAGATTGCTGTACATCAGATTTACATTTAGATTACATTTACCGACTCCGCGTTATATTTGTGTGAGTCACATCTGCTTCTTAGCGTACCTGCAGTCTTGTATGGTTTGACAATCTGCGTGATAGACTGACAGACAATAGCCTGTTGCTTTTCGCTACTTGAATCAACCAGTGGGGAAGGACATGGGTGAACAAACGAAAGAGACTAAATTTGCTTCAATACAAAATGCGAAGAATCTATGAATAGAAAATATAATGGAACAAACATTTTTGATGATATCATTTCATATCATTTTTCAAAAATAAAATGATATTATTTTTCCTCAGAATAAATTGATATCATTTTATCATTGCCGATCTTTGATTACCAGGAAATAAGTTTCCATTATGAATCGAATGACTTCATTGTAGGCGAATCTCATTCCCTACATAATGATTGAAAAGTTAAAAAATGATGCAATGCGCTGATGGAGGTATTAGGTAAAAGCAGTTGTATGCTTGGGTTCTGAGATTCCCGATATTGACACCGATTAATACCGAATACCCGGGCACATGTCTGAGTGGCTCATTTTCACACAGGAATGTGGAGTCCCATCATTTTGATAGGACTCCCCGACTCCAACTCCGGGTGACAAGTATATAAAGCCTAATTTTTTAAATAAACTGGCAACCTACATCATAGTTCACTATAGGCTTGCCTGAACTTATCTTTAGTGATCATTGCTGTATCAATTATCAATCATTTTCGATGAAAGTTTATTAAATGTCGCTCTAAGTTGGATACATACGACTCGGCTCCTCCCATCTTGTTGATGCTTGCTTCGCAGTTTTTCTCCAATCTCTACCAGGCAGGAAAATCCCCCATCTTTCTCCAAAAAATATGAGTTCACTTTCGATTTTAATATGCGCTTTAGAGGAGCCATCACACACGATTAACGTGAGGGTAAGAGGTAATGTTCTCAAACAAACTAGTATTTCATTTTTGTCTTTGATGTGACCTTTGGTGCGTAGGTGTGGGCGAGGCTAGGGAGGCTTGGCTTATATTCTCTATCACCGAGTGACATAACAATCCTTTTATCATTGTCACGGTTCATTCCCTTAACTATTACAAGCTTTGCATGCACTGCTGTCTCTGTACTTATGTTTGACGGAGAAAGTTGACATCAAGACGGTGACAGCTATATGCTCGGGGATAAATAATTTGTTTAATTGTATTTTATTTTATTTCAGGTCTAGTTATAGACCGGAGTCCTCAGGAAAAATGATAGGACTCCGACTCCAGCAAAAATGATAGGACTCCGCTTCCGCATCCCTGCTTTCACGGTCTATCTGTTTGAGTATTCGGGTCCGGTCTGGTCATGTTTAGATCGATTGCCGGGATACTGGACGGAACGGCTAATTTTCAGGCTAATCCCTCAACACAAGTCCTGAGATAGGGTGTACATGATTCTGTGAAAGTCTCATTTTCGGCCTCGTTCCCTGCAGAAACTCGTTCTGGCTACCGGACTAAATGAGTTATTGTTTTACATTAAACTACATGATTTAGGTGAATTACCTGATGTAGGCACTTCGATAGCTGTCCAAAAATGCGTTAGTCGATAATCTAATTATCGTTCTCGTTTTCGATGAGGTGACGATAACTACATATACTCCATTTCTTGAATGCAGTCAGACAGACTTGTTATTCGTCCTGTTTTGATAATTTGACCTCTTTATGTATCCGAATCTGCTCAATGGCGTCGTTACTGACACTTCTGTTATTCATTATGCCGATCACCTCAAAATCTGAAGTCTAGAAGAAAAAGCTTGGCTCGTGATCTGACAAAAATGAAAATGCTACGTTCTAATCCATGCTAGTCACATCACTCCAATTACGGGACTTCAATGTTCATACCCACCTTTTCTGAAATTCTCAGCGCAGTTCCGTCATACATGGGAAGTTTCAACGAAGAGATCGACTATCCCACATTCCTTTTCTTCGCGACCACAACATCCATGGCCTATTGGCCATACATTCGATCACTATGAAAGTGTCCCCGATGATGCATCACACCGTTCACCCGATATAGTAGAGAGTCCATCAACACCAAAATCAAATGCCATGAGAAACTCAACAGCACAGTATAGACAACCTGAAGAGGCATGTAAAAGGCTTGCACCTGATTCAGTTGGCTTCAATTATGCATATAAGTCCAACAGAAGGCTTCAAGAGAGCGACTCAAAATGCAAGAGAATTGTCCGTCAGTGCAGAAATCGGTTCGAACCCTACAAGAAAATGTATCAAGGAAGCAGGGATGCGGAGTCGGAGTCCTATCATTTTTCCTGAGGACTCCGGTCTATAACTAGACCTGAAATAAAATAAAATACAATTAAACAAATTATTTATCCCAGAGCATATAGCTGTCACTGTCTTGATGTCAACTTTCTCCGTCAAACATAAGTACAGAGACAGCAGTGCATGCAAAGCTTGTAATAGTTAAGGGAATGAACCGTGACAATGATAAAAGGATTGTTATGTCACTCGGTGATAGAGAATATAAGCCAAGCCTCCCTAGCCTCGCCCACACCTACGCACCAAAGGTCACATCAGAGACAAAAATGAAATACTAGTTTGTTTGAGAACATTACCTCTTACCCTCACGTTAATCGTGTGTGATGGCTCCTCTAAAGCGCATATTAAAATCGAAAGTGAACTCATATTTTTTGGAGAAAGATGGGGGATTTTCCTGCCTGGTAGAGATTGGAGAAAAACTGCGAAGCAAGCATCAACAAGATGGGAGGAGCCGAGTCGTATGTATCCAACTTAGAGGGACATTTAATAAACTTTCATCGAAAATGATTGATAATTGATACAGCAATGATCACTAAAGATAAGTTCAGGCAAGCCTAATGATCTATGATGCTGCCCGTTGATTTTTTGAAAAAACTAGGCCCTCCATGCTTGCCACCCGGAGTCGGGGAGTCCTATCAACCCCCGGAGTCGGAGTCGGAGTCCTATCAAAATGATGGGACTCCGCATCCCTGCAAGGAAGTTTGATATATGCGTTCCAGGAGGGTGACATGAATTTGCAGGAGAGTGGCTGACAACCCGTTCACGAACTTTATGATCCAGGATAATCGAGAACTGAAATGTGGCCAACTCCTCAACCGCACGAAAACTGAATAAACTGCAAGTTGTACCTGCTATTGAGTAGAAGAAGGACTTCATACCTCGATTGACGCACTGCGTTAATGAAACCATGATCGAGATAATGCTTCTCAGCCAGGCTGACTATCGGCGACTGCAAGCCTGCTCAACGCTGGATGCTCGCACTAATCCATGCATCCCTAATAGGCCTTGTTGCACATTAGTCAAGAGGTTGACCGAACAATTAAGAGCAATTTTAGATGAAGACTTCAACATTTGCTGACCGATAACTTGCTAAGATAGTCAAACTATTACATTGTACTGATAATCCAATAAAAGAATGTCGTAATTTGGATTCACAACTCAATTTCAATCCTAATCATATGTAAACATTTCACATTTTTTATATATGTCTATAATTGAATTCTATTTTGGACAATTGATGGTGACAATTGATTGCGGAAAATAGCGTCTACTATTCAGTTCTTTGGCAAGTCTCAGTTTTTGCCGATTTTGATTCAACTGTAGGATGATGCCTTCATGAAGTAGGCCTAAGTTTGATTGACATTTGCTCCGAGGATTAGCTAACTGCACGATCTGATCAATACCATCCTAAAGACTAGGGAAGTGTCATGCAAGCGATGGTCGCACATTTCTATAAAGACCTTAGTGATTACCTCAGTCACCTTGCATATTTAGTACAGGTACAGGTAAGCTTGCGTCTCCATAGGGAGATAGGAGTTCATGTCACATGAAGACGTTTTAAGATCACCTTTCATATGGTATTTCCTTTCGTCCGTGTGAGTCCAGTCCTTGATATCTTCAGTGTAGATTCGTCCTTGTCTTCCTCTCGCTTTTACACCATTGATTTTACCTTCCACCATCACACGCCACATTTCGTTGTGTCTTAGGATATGAACAAAATACTCGATCTTCCTCCGTTTCACGATATTCAGCAATCTTCGTGTTTCATTCGCTCGCTTTTTTCAACTCTTCTTCATTGCTTAGTTTTCTCTTTCAGCTCATGTTGAACATTCTTCTCCAACACCACATCTCAAATGCTTCTAGTTTTTTCTCCAATCCTTTATTCAATGTCCATGCTTCTGCATCATATAGCAATTCCGATTTTCGAATTCGATAGGAACTTTCTAAGCTTTAAGAATTGCGTTTTCGCCATTGCTATCCTAATCCTCACTTCTCTCTCACATCTCGCATTATTATTGATCTCACTGCCCAGATAGCAAAAGTGTTTCACATTCTCTACCACTTCGTCATTGATCTTTAGCTGCATTTGTTTGCAGTGCGCTACTCCATTTAGTAACGTCCGTTGTGGTATCTTGCTAACAACCATTGACTTTGTCTTCTTAGCGTTCAGTCGTAGTCCATGCTCCTCACTACATCTTCTTACTTTGTCGAGTATCTGCTACAGTTCTTCTTCACAAGATGCCATTAAAACCGTATCGTCAGCATATCTGATATTACTCATCTTTTGACCTCCAATGGTAATTCCTAGATTCTCAATAGTCGCTTCTCTCAGTATCATTTCGGAATAAAAGTTATAGAGGCAAGGAGATAGGATGCACCCCTGTCTGACTCCAAGCTTGATTACAATCCATCCCGATAGTTCACTTTCTACTCTCATCGCTGATTTTTGCTTCTAGTACAAGTTTAAAATCAACTGTAGGTTGTTCTTTCCGATGTATTGTTTTCCAGCATGTCTAGCAGTTTATAATGTTGAACTTTGTCGAACGCCTTTTCGTAATCCACAAAGCACAGGTAGACAAAGACGTCTTGTTTTACTTCCATCATTCCTTCGCATATGGTACGCAGGACAAATATTCCTTCTCTTGTGCCTGCGCCCTTCCTGTAGCCAAACTGCATGTCTCCAATCTCCGTTTCCAGCTTCATTTGCATTCTTCTCTTTATTATCTTCAGGAGCAATTTCATTGAATGAGCCATATGGCTAATAGTCCTGTGATCTTTACATTCGCTCGCTCTTGTCTTCTTTTCAGAAGACTAATGAACACTGATCGCACAAAATCTTCTGGTAAATGTCCTGTCTTGTAAATTCGATTGAACAGTGTTAATAGTGCTTCTTTTCCAGCATGTCCGGAGTGTTGCATCAGTTCGACCACCACTCCATCGGGTCCTGCTGCTTTTCCCCTTCTCATTTCTTTCATTGCACTTTCCAGCTCGCACACCAGTGTCAGTGAATTTTCTTCCTCATCCATTATTATGTCTTCGCTTATTTCTTCTGGTCTGTCCTCATCGTCAAATAACTCATTGATATATTCCATCCATCTCCTCATTAAGTCATCCTTTCCATCACAAAGTTTTCCTCCTTTGAGTTTGATGATTCCTGCAGACACATTTGACTTCTTGAAGTGGGTAATCTCCTTAACTTTCCTATGGGCAGCTTTAAGTGCATGTCTTTCAGTCAATTTTTCAACCTCTTAACATTTGCTGTTCATCCATGCCTCCCTTGCCTGGTTACACATTTTTCCTATCATTCGATGTAATGCTTTTACTCGGTGTCATTCCTTTTCAACATTCTTCTTAAATCCATCATATCCAGCATTTCATTTGTCATCCACGATGAATTTTTGCTGTTATCACTTTTTCCACGATCTCGTTCGCTGTGTTACGCAGAATTAATTTTATGTTTTCCCACTGCTGATCTATTACCTCTTCTTCCGATTTTACTTCCTCGTCACTTTTCATATTCAAGAGCTTTTCAGTTACTTCAACGTTATATTCGGTACTTTTATTCTTAAACGAACTAAGTTGACATAAGTTCAAGCGAACTGTCTTCTTTCGCCTTTCTAGCTTCTTGAGTTTTATTCTGAAGTCCTACACGACTGTGAAGTCTACAGGATTGTGGTCTGAGTAACTGTCTGCACTGGGATAGGTTTTATATCTTTTACAATGGTTTTGAATCTTTTGTGGACTAGTATATTATCAATTTGGTTGCTGATTTTCCATTGACTATCTCCTTCAGTAGGGCTTTGCCACATGTAAAGATATCGGGGATTCTTCTCGAAGTGCGTATTCGCGATGCACAGGCTGTTTTCTCGGTAAAATTGAACTACTCTATCCCTCATTCACTTCGGATACCTGATCCCATGGCCCTTCTTCTGTTCCTTCTTTACCTCGGCCGACTTTTGCGTTCATATCTCCCAAAATTATCGATATTTCATTTGTTTTGGTCTGAGCGAGCAATCTTTCGATTTCCTCATACATCACATAGATTTCTTCTTCTACGTGTGAGACTGGGAGCACATACACTTGTATTACATTCAAGTCGAATGGCTTCCCTGCCAGTTTGATCATAATGACGCGATCACTTACGGGCACATAGCATTTAAGTCTAGCACTTGTATGTTTATCCATAAATATGTCAACTCCATATTCTTGTTCTTCACTTCCAGAATAAACTAGTACATGTCCTTTTTCTTTGGTTATCTTTCCAGCTTGAGTGCATCTTGTTTCCGCTAAACCCATTATGTTGACCTTCATTTTATCCATTGTTCCGTGTTCCTAAATGGATGAATAGGGTTCAGCAAGGGTCTACATGTTATCTCTCCAACTGCATGGACATGAATGAATGCGGTTGAATTCATAAATATCATTGCATGAATAATTACCTAATTGATAATTTGTTCATATTTTCTTAAATGAGATGTAGACCTATATTACATCAAATCAATTCTGTATGAGTGGCAAATAGACAATGCTTTGATGATTCGAAGAAATTACTATTCGTTGAATCTTCTACAGTAAACATTTCTATCTACTGTGCATATAATGTACATGTGCGAGTATAAACAAACTTTTTGTTTTTAGAATATCTAATCTGAAGAGCAGCGATTTGCTTTGCGATTTGTTTGAAATTTTGAATAAAAATCAAGGTGTTCAGACACGCTCCTCTGTACTAAAGAAAAGTATATCTAGTGACAAAACAGGCTTGCAGTTTGATACAGAAACCTATAGTGGACACATTTATGAATGATGTTTCTATTCATTACGGAGTTTTTGATTCAATTGGTCAATTCGGCCGGCAATATGAAGCACTGACAATGTTCTGGTTTTCTAGATCGTGTAATTTTTGTTTAGAGTTAAATGAATATTCTGTTAATAACTTGCTTTCATATATGGTTGGTTTGAACAACATGACTATCTCAACAAAATGTCTCTCAAACAAAATTCACAAACCTATATCTCAAACAAAAAGTCATATTATTTGAACAGAAGACAAAGGGTTTGACAAATCTCTGCTGATCGTTCGCGCACGAATTGTCGTAGATAATTGTTTGACCTAGTATTTTAAACTACTTTTTAAATGGTTGCAGTTCTGTTTAACATGACATTTTTGTGTTCGGTTAGTTCATAAAATATTAGCAAAGCAGCTACACATGTACTTCTCATTAGACTGTGTAAGCCATGGAGGTGTGAGCAGTGTAAACTGTCTTCATTGACATTTAAGTATGATAATACATGATAAACATGACATGAAGTTTGATTATCTACTGTGCTAAATGTTAGCTGAAAAGAATCTCCTGTACAAGAGTACTTTAGTACAGTTATCGAATTATCGCTATTGCCGAAAAGTTGTAGCTTGTTTGACTAATGTAGTTTTGATTTCATGATCGCGTCGTGTCGTGTCAGTGTCTCGGCTGAAAAATTTCGTGCTGTAAGGCAAATTCCAATCGCTGCAGACCTGTGACATACCTCAACGTCCGGGAGACGGGATTTTCACCTAGAGTCAAACCAAATACTTTTACAATAGGCAAGGTGTGCTGATAGGCATTCTTGCTGAACACTCAAAGCAATGACGGTGAATGAATAGTAAAATTCTGTCTCATCACTTGTCCAACAGGCTTCGATATTAATAATCTTTATTTATTCACACTTATTTTTTGCTTCGTTAGAGGGTTTTGGGAAGGGTCCCCAGACTGGTAGACAATCGTCTGGCAGCTAACCCAAGAAAATCCTTGTTTTTCTGTACTTTGGAAGCACCGGAACTACATTGAAAGCGTCATGGATTCAATTGATCATGTAATGATTTTACTATTTATATCCCGCACTTGGTACTTTTGTCGACGGATGTGAAATTAATATGTGATGTCAAACTTTGATTAGGGGTTCTGAAATAGATTTCTACTTCAGTTTTCAACATAATTGCTTCAAGGCGCTCATCTTTTATGACGACCTCGAGACAGAGTACAATATACTCGTTTTGGATGCATTTTCAGGTAATCTGTGAATGAATATGCTAATATTCTGTTGTTCCAGAGAAAAAGAATGTAACTGCAAAGCTTTTGATGATATTACTAGAGTTGCTAGTAGTGTTAAGCATATTTCGTTTTTCAAGGTTATGGTCTCCGTGGCACAGTGGTTAAGTGCTTGGCCTAGCGATCTTTTGGTCCAGAGGTCGAGCCCCGAAGGTGTCATTGGAAGTCGGCAGGAAGGGCATCCGGACTAAAAGTACTACAACGCTCCATAAGTCTGACTATGTCAGGACCGTCCAAGCCCCAAGTATGGGGAGAAGTGACGTAAAGGCTTCAAGGCGACAAGCACCGTCTCGCGTAGAAGCATTGGCTTCAATGTGGCTCTGTGTTCGCAGTGTGGAAATTTTCAATATCGATCTAGTAACTGCTAAGTCAAGTTTGAACTCACTTTCATTTTTTATATTCACTCTTTTGTTTAATTTATGCGCCATGCGCTTCAGCAAGCCACGAATATGATTTCAGACGATTAACAGTGGGCTGAATATCATTTCCATGCAATTACCAGCTGCAGAATAATTTAGAGGAGTTTTCATTAATTTTTACTTTCCTTTTTTCCACTTGTTCTCTAGAATGTCTCAACTTCACACTAATAGCGGAAAATAATGAAATGTCCCTGAATAAACATACTTATTCACCTTAAAAAATTTCACACGTCACCATACGAGTGGTAGGCACTGATAAACAGGAATGTTGGTGGTTTGGTAAATTTTCTCTATTCGAAGTTTGTCAAAATTGAGACGCTTACGTCTTAAGTCATTCGAGCTGTAAAACTTCCTGACATTCCTGACTTCCTCTCACACTTTGTCCGTGACTTTGCTATTGTTGTCTAATGTGATATCGCCTGTTCGTATAAGCTTGTCGGGAATATTGGCAAGTTAGGGAAAGGATGGCTGCATAGAATCGATACCTTACCAGCTACATAACGGCGTTGTGTTTGGGAATCTGGATTTTATTCGTACAGTGGCTTGCCTGTTTGCAGTTCGGTTTATTCATCACTCAGCCAACATTCCATATTTTTCGTATCATAAGAGGACAGTTTGTATTTTGAGAAATCATTACTTATTGCTGTCGTCCTATTACGATAGAAATGGGTGAGTAACTCTTCGTAAGAATTCTTTCAATGGATGTGCGACCACTAAGACCCAGTAAGGATTGAAAATTATTACCGGGGTTTTCCTGAAGTTTCCCTCAAACGTTAGCCCGTAGGTAGGCTTTCGGTATTTTTCCGACAGCTTTCGCTACTGATGATGCATTTTAAATAGTGAGTTAAACGAAGTCAAATGTCATTCATACGATATTAATGATTTCATGCACGTTGTGTGCTACTTCTTTGTGTGTAATAATGTAGAACCGAGCAAATTCTAACGTAATATAATACCATCACCATTTAAGCGGAGGATTGAAAAAATGACTGTCTATTAGAGGTAGGGATGTGGAGTTCGAGTCGGAGTCACGAAGTCCTATCAAATGGTGGGACTCCAGAATCCGGTTTCATGTGTATATGCTACAGTATTTGTACGAGTATATAGACTCGAAACATTAAACAAAAGAATAATTTATCCTTTTGAATAACTGTCACTGTCTTGATGCACGCCTTCATCAAAGTTGCAGTCAACGTAGCCATTAGCTAGGGAGTTAGACGTGAAGCGAAAAAGGATTGATGTCTTTCTGGCACATTATTAAACAGTGATTTCTTGGAGTAACTAATGAGTAATTAGTGTACGTACATTGTGCTATCAAAACATAAAGTGCATGTTTTCAGATTGTTATGTCACTGTTATACTGTACAGTATATATCGAGCAGAGCTAGTTTCCCGATCAAATAGGCTGCAACGAGCAGTAGACTTGTTATGTAGCTTCCAGCTTCAAAATATATGTATTCAGCTGCAACTAATATCTAGTGAAGATATGAACATCAACGACCTTTCAAAAGTTTGCTTTGAAGGAATATTTGAATAGATAATGTCTTCAATGCTTTTCTCACTTCAAAATTTCCAGATTTTCCTATCTCCCAACAACGACTCCTGGTCCGCAGTTATTTACTTTAGGGTAACAGGAAATAGCCAAGAATTTCTGAGACTAAGACAGAGCTACTGACACTATACAGATCTTCAGAATTTGACCATCTCTGTCTGATGCAGCGTGGAAGGGGAATTCCGGTGAATGAATTTTATGCTATCAGTTATTGATTAATAATCCATTTCATGTTTCACCTACATCCAAGTCAGCATGTAGCTGTTGTCAATTAACAAATTTTAGTGCAAGATTGCTCATAAGCTTCATTATTTGAAGAAGTCAGTTTTGCATAGAAAAGTAATTATATAATGGAGTATAGTATAATAGATCTCTGTATGCTAAAAGGAGAGAGCTTTCAGTGGTGGGCAACGCGTGGCACGCGATTAAAATTGGTGGCCTGCTAACCTTTTTGCGGGCCACTCCTTGTGGTCCGGTATCCCAACTTTCTTGCCCGCCAGTGCATATCCTGAAATTGATTGAATTATGAGGTCGATCGATAGATAACGCATTCACATTCATACATTTTCCATGTGCATTTGCGATAAATGCTAAGGGCAGTAGATTTTGATGAATTAATCAAATGTTCTGGTGTTGAAGTTTTGACTGGCATTTGTACATCAAGTTTGAATTCTTCTGGAGTAAATGCGTACAAAAGTTTGACTACGAACGATTCATCATTATCTGTTTCAGAGATGACTGGTTCACTTCGACATATTTGTTGTTCTTAATTAGATTCTCCATCTGTCGTCTTGGATATACTTTCAAAATCAGTTTGTATCTATGACTAGTGAAGATATCAACCGTGCAATCATTGCATAATTGATAAATTATATAATTTCTTACAGTGCAGATTACATAACGTTTTTTTCGTGACACAATGTCATCAAGTTTGCTCAAAGTAAGAAATTGAAAATGAATTTATGATAGAATTGTTAATAGAATTCGTCATGACGGTAACTCGATATCGATTATTTGCTTTTATTACGCTAAGTAGAACTATCAAACCCATCGTACGCACTTGAACATTTATTTTTATTTCATTATAGTTTCTTTTTGAAATCCCGGCCGCACTCGCCTGAATCGTGAATCGAACCGAAGTCCACGGTATAGGCGAGCTCGTGCCTTCTTCAGTGGGTCAACCCGACGGTACAAAAGGAGTGATAATAAAGACAGAAGTCATCTCCAGGTCATATCGACAGCTTATTGTCCTATTGACAGAGTGCTGGCAGCATTTATTGTACAGCGAGACAACATAACAGCCTGTCATTTGGCTACGTCACACAGCGCCAACATAAAAATAAAACTGATTTCCAAACACTGTCCAATCATCAATATTTGATGAATCCAACTGTTACTATTGATTACATCTTCATTCATAATATTCGTCAAATGTAATTACCTAGCCAGCTCATATTATGAGCATTTCTTTCCTGTCATTCACTAGCCCAGACCAAATCTAAACGATGCACTATTGGGCTGAACTCCGCCCGTTGGCTACTGTCTTTAGCCGGTACTTCTACACAAATATCTAAAAAGGATTTGTAAATGAAATTTTGAGATGAACTTGACTGCAATTCTCCTCTGAAATTAACCAACATTGAACAAAAGCATGAGCTGGTGGTTACTCACATGTTTTACACAGCTGCACTAGTTTATTTGATATTTTTCTGCTGCCCAATCGTGTGAAGAATAGCAGTTTAGCCATTGTGGCTGCTGGACGACAACTGCAATGGTTGGGACGCGAGATCAGAAGAAATTCCGATGAATTGACGAGGATCTCCATGCTCGGCTTCGTGGAGGGAAACAGATCATAAGACCTCGAGACACCTGGTTGCACTTCTCACTAAAAGAAGCGATGATGACAACAACTGGAGAGAGGACGAGGGTCTGCGATCAGTCCTAATGGAGAAAAGTTATCTAAATTTGCCTTACTTATTGACATTGAAGGTCTCTAATTATTGGAAAAATACGCTGAGAATAGCACGCAAATTATCCTCAAAAAAGGATATCACTTTGACTAAGGAAGCGGTTTCCTTGTTGACTTTTAAAATATAAAATATATAATAAAAAAATAACATATAAATATAAAATATAAATATATTTGAAAGTAAACTTTTAATCGCAAACTCAATGATATCTTGAAAGACTAGTCAAAATTCAAGTGATATGTTTACGACAAACACGCCAAGAAAGACCTATTTATTTTAGAAGAAGATCGTTTCAACAGAAAACTACATGCACTGAGCCACCCTGCCGTTCGATTCTCAAAATGAGAAATTGGTGCACTTCGAAATAATCCCAACGCCTGGATTCAGTATTGAAATAGTACATCCCTCAGAACTGTTTACATATATATTTGATTGTGAGCTAGAAAATTTGGTTCATAATGTGATAATGACAACTTCAGCCTCATTCTCCTTTGAAAATGCTCCAGTACTTCTATTCCTTCCCTCCCCACATTTTCAAGTTTTCCAAATTCATTAAATTTCGCCAAAGTTAGTCACATTGGGTTTAGAATGGACTTCATCTGTCACTGAGTGACACTACAACACGACTGAGAAGTCTTACTTGAACCCTGGGATGTAGGATTCGTGCCTTGGATACTCAGAAGTACCAATGCTTCTGTACGCCAGGTACCCATTGAAATTCATGCAATCATTTCTTTATACCAACAAATAGATGCATTTTCACCGGCTCTTCGAAGCAGTTCTAGATCCGGCTCATTTCAATATTGAGACCTAATATTTCAGATTTGGTGTTTCCACTGTGTAGTAAACATATCTGAAAATGAGCATAATCGAACACTATGTGCCACAAAATGCTCCGAAAATTGTGTGAATCGTCATCATGAAATGACCCCGCTATATATTGAAAAGGCCGCTATTGAACTGAAAGTGTCGTCCTTATTCGGGTGCGTGTCGTTGCCGATAAGACTTGAAATGTTATCTATATGTGTGTCTGTTATAGTCCTTCAATCATGCTGTATATAGTGCCAGATTTCTATGACTGGGGCCATCATTGACTTCCATAGAAATAAAATAATTCCCCGTTCTTCTGCTACATGTACTTCCACAGAGCTTCATTAATGGCAACACTGCACATGTGATGTACTTTCGCAAATCATAATTTGCCATCATGTGCTTGTGATAGATATGAAGCAAAACATTCTCAATCTGAGAATACTCAATGAGGATCTCTTAAATTCTGCGATGATGCTTTTTCTTACAGTTTATTTCAACATTAATCTTCCCTGCACCTAGATTTGATGTGTTCTAGTTTCTGTCATGAATGTCAATTTTAATGTAATTGTGTCAATGATATTTATTTGTCTGGATAATGTTTACAATCTTCAATAGACATCTGAATGAGCAGACGGTTTAGTGATAACTTTCTAAATGTCAAACATATTTTGAAAATATGAAATTTGATAATGTGAAATTCAACATGACAATTGATTTGCATCGTTATGAGGCGTTGACTAACTTCATAGTTGGCAATTACAGACAAAAGTGTTGTAAGGAGTCTCTCGGTAGCAGTGGCGATGAAAGATGAATTTGCAAAAATCCATTATGCAATTACATATAATTCTCAAGTGACGTTTCTCGTCCGCCAGAAACGCCTTCATTGTTTGAGTTATAAATTAATGAAGAAGAGTTAAATCCATATACTCACTCTGTCTACATCAGCCACTTCATGTACTGTGATATAATGCTTGCATTTTCGCCTTTGATATGTGGTTGACATCTTGGTGCTTCTTCTTTCAAGCAAAATAACCTGGAATGAGTGTGAGTTGCAGACTTCAAGAAAATGAGGAAGAATTCAAGTTGTAAATAGCAACAAGATTATATTTTCATATACGGAAGATTTATAGACATTTTCAGACATGCTCTACGCATGCTTAAATACTTCCTACTTACATTAGTTTCCGGTTGTCTACTCAAACTGTCTAGCTTGATTTTCATTATTTCCATAAAAATCGTGTAGACCTATTGATAAACAGAATCACTTAATTGGAGAAGTTTCATCAACTAAGGTCTGAAATCATCATCATCGTTCTATTTATTTTGAAAAGAATGTATATCAACTTGATAGAAGTGCTTGTTTAATCAGAAGGTGATTTATGCTTGCGCTCCGTTCTTGAATTGTGAAATCATCTTCCATAATTTGAAATTCCAAGCATCAATCTCGATTAACTGAATAATGATCAAGTTATTCTACCATTATTTGAATACACTTTGTGCATAGTGCATACACACGAGAAGTTAGTTTTAGCGGGTATTGCGTTATTTAAATTACCGGTAGTCATAAATTTTCACGGTCAACCATAAGTTTAAGTTACACGGCATTATTGTCTATAACTTTTGTAACATTGGCAATCATTCTGTTATACTTGAACGAGGCGGTCGACCTCAAAAGGTTATTACTTAAATTAACACAGGAATATCGTTTTTTGTAATTGTCTATTTCATTTCTCAACAGATTATGTCTTATTCATTAACCTCAACTACAGAAGCTTCGTGTCATACATAATCATACAAAATCGGATTGAATAAGACCCTCTGGAGCAGAGCTCGTCGTATCTGTTCCCCTGAAAATTTAGACAATGAGCTGGTGCATCTCAGAAGAGTGTTACAGAAATATTGCGGAAAAAGAAAACCACACGTCATTCATCGACCGATATAGTGTTGACAATACTGACAAGTCAAAAGTGTTCGGACCTCAGAAAGCATTGGTTACTCTCCGCGTGCCATTCAAGGGTGACCAAGAGCATGACTGGCTAAAGAAGACAATAAGGAGAGAAATCCTTTCGGTGTACTCCGCTGTTGATATTCGTGTTCTTCCTATAACGCGACGAATTTGGAGCCCCAAGCTCAAAGACAAGCTCCCACCTGCGACTGAATCCAGTATCATATACCAGGCAGTAGATACCTACATCGAACGTAGAGCAGATTTTCTCAGAGAATTGCAGAGCATATCCTTTAGTGACTTAGAAAGGTAATAACGTTGGTAAGTGGCCCTCCAGCAGCATTGCCAAACATCTCTCACAATGTGGTGAGGTAGCGAGTGCCAGCAAAGGCTTTTCAGTCCTCAAGTAAAGTAGAGGAAGCTTCATTTGTGTGTTCTCGAAGCCTTATGCATCCACTGGATGAAGCCAGACCTAAGTATACAGAAGGAGACAGCATTAGATCTTATTTTACCTTGGCAATTTCATTCCTTCCATTAAATTTTATCGTTTTCATTCTTTCTTCTGTCCAGGCCGTCACGGCGTCAACTAGGTCTGTCTGTACGTGCCTATCTTGTGTCAAATGTGTAACTTTCATTCCTGAGTGCATCCAGTGTAGAGACTCGGCGAAATATATCGATACCTTAAGACCTCACGCTTGCTGCTTACTTGCTTAAATCTCGTGCCTGACAGGCGTAGAGACGACACTCGACACGACCCTTCTCCAGCTCGCTCGGTCTGTTGTTCCGTCCGCGGCTTCATCGGGAGTGAGATGCAGGGAACGAAAGTCTTCCAGGAGGACGTCCAGATACCGTTGCCGAGGAGGTCCTCTCGGTCTGCGCCATCCCGGGGTTGAAGTCCCAGGCTACTCTTGCTGGAAGCTGTGGGCTACTTCGCATGAGGTGACCGAACCAGCGAAGATGGCTTTGAGCTAGTGTCCGCTCGAGTGTCGGGAGCCCTGTTAGTTGCCACAAGTTATCATTTGATATGCGGTTAGGCCATCGGATGTTACAAACAGTGTGGAGGGCTCACTTAATCTTTTCGTTTGAGACTTGTTGAGAGGCCACGTTTCTGCACCATATAAAAGCACTGATAAGACCTTACGCGCTGTTCTTTATTTACAAGATACCGACATCATGTTTTCAAAGATTTTCATCAACAGATCTAATTGTCTTTTCATTAACATGTTGCTCAAGGAATATTTCAACGGGATAGCGAAAGTTCTATGCATCAACATCTAAAACATATAATTTTGAACTACTTAACGAATGCCAAAGATTAAAAAATGTTGCTTCAACACGTTCCATGTACACTGTGCAGTTGTCACAAACCCAAATTACGTGCGCCTACGTTTTTCATCAAAAAATACTTTTAATTTTTAGTGATTTACGAAGCAGACAGTGGATGAGATGGAATATATCCGTTATCATTGCGAGTTACATAATCTATCTGAACAATAGAGGCTCCACTTATGAATAGAAATGCCATGATAATATACATTCATGTAATTGTAAAACAACTATACTGTAATACACAACACAGTTACAGTACAATCAAAATGTTATGCATGTCCTAATCATCTCACCTCCTGATGATGTAAGGACTCCGGACTGTCGTAAGCTCTAAATGGAGGTTTGCGGCCAAGCTAACGGTGTTGGAGCGAAGTCGTTTCAGTCGGACCCATTGCTTCCGGCGGATGTGAACTCCGGGTGTTAACAACTGATTTGGAGGTGGGCAGACACATTTGAGGAAAAGAGGACTGTCGTTGACTTGCATGTTCCACACAATCACATATCACACACAGTATGAGTCCCATGAAATGCGTGTGGAGCAATGCTTGCAAGGACCGGAAGGAAGATCGTTTCGGTCGGGCGTTGACAGACTGTGATCCTCATTGTGTCGTTGAGCTTTGTGTGGGCTGCGACACCATGCTGGAGATGCGTACCTTGCCGTACTGTATACTAGTAGAGAGCACCTTTTCGGACATGCTGCTCACCAACGATCGCAGTAGTCCATTTTTTGAACTTATCTTCGTTTGTGTCTTCTGGAGATGGAGTTTGTTGACTAGTGTGCGATCAAGAGTCACACCAAGGTAGGTAGGGCGTTCACTTCTTGCTCCATTCGCAGTTACCATTAGCTGGTGCAGTAGGAGTGACTTTATCTGTGCTCATTTAATTGAATCATTATTTTAGTTTTATCATTTTGCCCGATATTCTTACTTTTTTATCTTTACTAGCCTATCCTTCAAAATTGCTCATTCTGATGAAACCGTTTCGCATGATCTGCCGTATTCGGTTGAAAATTCCTTTACAAATTCAGGACGCAAATTTTCCAATTTTCTTCAAACTTTGCGGGATTAAGTTTGGTCTTGTATTCTGTTTCGCATTAACTTAACAATGATAAAACCTTTTTCAATTGTACGTAGCTGGGTAAATGCATTTTATATAACGACATTTTGGGCAATTTTTGTCTTTTCAACTTTGGAACTTCGTTTTCTTTGAAAATTTGCCTATTAGCCCGGGAGCTAGCGTGAAGTTGTGCAGGGAACGAGGTAGTGCATAAAACTTTCACATAGCATAGTACACCTCTAACCTACTGCAAAACTTCGCGTCTGCCGGATCAGATCATTTGCTTTTCAGAAATAGAGAGGATAACACAATCCTATATATTTCCAGTGGTAAAATTGTGACATTTAAGGTATTGACTCCATTTTTTCGAATTTTTGCTCATAAAAGTTACACAAATTGGTATTTTGTTGAACTGGTTATTATAGAAATCATCTACAGATCATGATCTTTCAAATGAGTTATCATTCAGTGACAGAGGATGAAGTAAAGTGTACAAACAGATACTTTTCGTTGGTGTAACTGCAAATTTTAACATAGAATTTTCAGGAAAATTGTTGATATACTTTAACGAAAAGTGTCTGTTTGTACACTTGACTTTATCCTCTGTCACTGAATGATAACTCATTTGAAAGATCATGATCTGTAGATGATTTCTATAATAACCAGTTCAACAAAATACCAATTTGTGTAACCTTTATGAGCAAAAACTCGATAAAATGGAGTCAACACCTTAAATGTCACAATTTTACCACTGGAAATACATAGGATTGTGTTATCATCTCTATTTCTGAAAAGCAAATGATCTGATCGGGCTGACGCGAAGTTTTGCAGTAGGTTAGAGGTGTACTATGCTATGTGAAAGTTTTATGTACTACCTTGTTCCCTGCACAACTTCACGCTAGCTCCCGGACTATATATATAGTCAATTTTTCATGCTGAACTCGAAAATCATAGTGGCGACCACACCAAAGGAGCACTAATTTTATGCAAAGGAGCACTGATTTTATGGTGTCGGTTAGGTGGACATTTTGGCCGTTTTATGAGATTTCGAAAATGATATCTATTGTCTCTTCAAATAGAGCTTCGCATGCATGATAACATTATGGTTCTTGATAATTTTGTGAGTTTTCATGAAATTCGGATAAAAAAATTGGTTTCAGCAGTAAATTGAAACTTTGAGAAAAATCAAAAGGTATGGTCGGAAGAATACAGGACAATTTTTAAAATTCGCAATTGGTTAATTGTGATGATCCATGGTTGATTTTTTCCTTTCGGTGCGATAACTAGACGCACAAATGATGGATTTCGTTGGTTAAAGAAAATAAAAACATCATTTCTAAGTTGAGAAATGTGCATCGGTCAGAAAACAAAAAAAGGTATCGGTCAGAAGACAATTTTTGGGTGTCAAAAGATGATTGAAAAAATATCCCAGATTAATGTAGATGCAATCTTGAATTATAGTCTGGTTGAAAGTACGGTTCATGCGCTTTCACATGATACATAACTTTATGTATAATTTATGTGGATCACAACGAAATTTCTTCCAGAGTACCTATGCTTGCGACATGCTTTTTTGGTGCTATTTCTGCCTTGAGCTAAACTTTCCATGAAGCAAACTTTGCTAGATTGATTTTAATGTATGATAACTGAAAAGAGGAGATCCTGAGGATTAAAATGATAAAAAATATGAAAATCGGCCCAGAACGAAGGATTTTGCAGACGAAAGACACGTTTTTTGACAAATGTTGTTAAATAAAATGAATTTAGCCAGCCAGTCACTGCACAAATGTATGCAGGGATGATCATTTTCCGCCAAAATCCTCTAGGGCCCAATCAGTCTACCTAATGTACTCCTTTTTTTCTTTTTGGGGTCCCTTAAAATGTGAGTTTTCGACTGGGCCCGTGATTCTCACCCTTGAGTATATATGAAGTATGAAAATTACATTAACAGTTAAGATTTGTGAGTCCAAATTTGCTTTGCGTAGTGATAGAAAGGTTCACCTAATGCTGTTTTAGATTTCATAGTAAGTGCTGTTTTACGTTGATTTGTAAAAAAGACCTAATTATAATTCGCATTGTTGGCTGTCTCATATTCGCACTTTTGAATCTTCAATCTGTGGAGTGTAAGCATCGTCGAGATAATCAGTAATAGTTCGGAATTGCGTGCAAGATCAAAATGTAAAGTGAAATGTGATATTTGTTTTGTAGCTGCAGTTGATTCAGTACACGCATTGTTATTTTAGGTCCATCAGTGATAAACTGATGTAGTGTGGAATAACAAATATCCACGTCCGAACTTCCTAAACTCTGCAGCGATTTATGAAGTTGAATGGAATGACACTAAGTAGGCCTTATTGATGTTTTTACTTCAAGTTCACAAATGCCCAACAGTTAACGATGTGAAGACAGTTTCTGTTGAAATGTATGCGAATCATGCATACAATTCTCGGACGTAATGTATTTCGCAAGGAAATTTCCCTACCAACGCTTAGGACGGAGGCGGTATCAGCTAAGCTATCGCCTAAAACAACGTGCCGGTTTCTAGGTAGATTACCCGCTCTGCTTGCAAACATGTGTGCAAGCGAGTGAAAGTGTGTGTGACTCCGCGCACGCCTCTCCGTGCGTGTCGTTTCGTCTGATGTCTATGATCATAGAGATAGTAGCGGAGCCAAGCGAAGGAACGAAATCATAGGCTGACAAAATCTACTTATTACTTCATTTGTTGGTTACTCCATTTATCGAATACGGTCGTCTTATCAGTATTATTCATTTCAATTGTGAAATTGCTGTGACTCAAGTACTCGTTGTATTGGTTGCTCATTGACATTCCTAATCTTTCTCCATCCTCGTCGTCGTCGACTTCGACATTTAGAGAATATTTTTCGATCAATTTTTTAATAAGCAAGGTGAGTAAGTTCGTTTCTTCCATCAGCGTAGACATTACTAAAGCGTCCATCCCAAAAGTGACAATTTATTCTTCGTCCATCAAATGGAGGAGGAAAAAGAATTCTGGATTGACGTAATTAACTTGAATAGCGGAATGGTAGGTGGTATTCAACCCCTGTTATGTGGTCTATTGATCCAATATATTGAAATTAAGTCATCTTTTCAACTCAATGTTTAATTATTCTGTTTACATTAATTCTTCGGATTGTTTCAGACCGCATGTGTTTGAACAGCATTTCCGACTTGATT
The DNA here is from genome assembly GCA_907163375.1 of Prostheceraeus crozeri. Classification (NCBI taxonomy): domain Eukaryota; kingdom Metazoa; phylum Platyhelminthes; order Polycladida; family Euryleptidae; genus Prostheceraeus; species Prostheceraeus crozeri. The sequence goes on along the minus strand of CAJQUW010001979.1, from coordinate 447,782 downwards.
TGACCAACAGATTTTTTTCTTGTTTATTAGCGAGGGTCCCTGTCATACATTTCATTGTGTAAACTTATTCTTGTATTTTCGGCGCCAGATGGTATTTCGCTACGAAACTACACATATTCTTCAAATTCCACCTGGAAATGGTATATATCATTTCTAATAGATTATACATGTCTTCTTCAATTGCCATAGTAGCTTGCACTGTGCACATACGTTATCTTTCCAGTAGTGATGTAACCGAAAGTATTAAAAACAAAATTATAAAACTGTGTGAATCTTTGCGATATGATAATCTTTCCTTATTCTTCTTCGTGACTTACCTGCTATTTCCAGTGAAATGCTTCACAAACTATCGTTCTAGGCTACTTATGATCAAGTGCTGAAGATCTCACATTTTTCTTCAAATGTTCCATTTTCACTATCACTTCTATCTTACTTCTAAATCTGTCGGTAATGCGTCCGTGTCTCTTTTACTTTGCCTTTATGGAAATGTAATTTTTGGGAGTGGCCATGTTTGGAGATGAAAACTAAAATAGGTGTTCTACGAAACGAGTAGGGCAAGAAAATGCAGAAAGCCGAGGCCGCGGAGCGGACGAGTCTTGATCATGTCTTTAATTTTCTTGTAGTGTCTTAACTATAATTGCAAATACATGGTTGAAAGTGCTTCAACTACAGGACTTAATCTTTTTCCACGTTTGATATTGCACTGAATTTGCTGAAAAATAAGTCTATTATTCTCTTTGTTAGAATGGGATAGATTACATAGCTGGTTGCATGCTTCCTTCAACATTAATTGCTGCTTCCACTGCGGTGCCATTTACAATGTCTTCATTTACCATCCAGTTTCTCCTGTGTTCTTTGACGAGTGATTTATAACTTCGGGTCGAATTTCCTGAACTTTAGTTTTTTTTATTTGTGATTATTCAATAAGTGAGGTTATCATGATGGTACTATCTTTCACCTGAAATTGGAGGCATGTGAAGCTATCGGATGATTGTTGATATTTGATCAGATTGACTTGTAATTTTCTTCTACGGACGAGATCTTTCAAATCAGCTCTTTTATTCCCTTTAGCTGCACTCGTTAAACATATTTATGGTCAATGAATAATATTCTTAGTCATAAACTTCAAGCTGCTCGCGTCAATAAGCCCCCATTATCGATTTAACTGTGTACTATACCTTCTTTGTATCAATATATTGGCTTGACTAATTACAAGTTTTCCATTTCTTTAAAGATTCTGCTTAAGCATAGTTAAATTTTAGCTCATAAGTCATGAATAGATGCTTTAATTCTGTTGCGATTATTGTTATCCATCTTATTTCTTACATGATCAATGACCAGACCTAGCCATGTTAGAGTGAATACTTTACACCACCAGTGGTAGAGATCGCAAAAGTTTTTTATCTCGGAAATCGTAATTAAGTCTGATATTTCAGTGGATACACGAATACAGTTACACTGCATAATGATATGTTCTCAAAAGGGTTGATTCTGGCGTTCCACGAAAACATTGTATGTGCAGTCGGTCTGGAGGCAAAACTTTGATCATTGCACATCCAGATTTTCTGGGAAAAATCGCAGTCTCGGGTATAGTCGTTCATACAATAAAGCTGTTACAAAAATCGCACTGATGAGTGCCGATATTTGAAACTGTAGCCATTTCGCATTTCACCTTCGCTCGCTTCTCTTCCATGTTAAGAATATGTGAAAGTGAACGCTAAGTTAGGGTTCTATTTTCACAACTGCTCCAGTAGACTGCTTCTTCTCAGATCGACTTTGTCGGCCGATAAGAAGACTATTTAAGTTGGGATAATCCTGCTTTTGATATCCGACGATGACTGAGGGACAACACTAATACCACTCATAATAATTTGATCCCACTTTGCCTTTGTCCCCTTGGTGATGGCGCTAGTTGAAGGCTCAGCTTTTGTCACAAGTGATCTCTAGTTTAATCTTTACTTTAGCGTGTTTTTGAAGTTTTGTCACAAACTCCTAGAAACTCCATTATGGTGAGACTTGAGTTCTGAGACAGGCATATGGTCTCCGTGGCGCAGTGGCTAAGTGATTGGCCTAGCTATCTTTTGGTCGTTTGGTCGAGTCCCGAAAGTGTCATTGGAAGTCGGAAGGAAGGGCATCCAGGCTAGATGCATCACAGCACTCCAGAAAAGTCTTAACTATTTCGGCAAAATTGGAAGCTTCAATTCTATGAAAAATAGAAGTGGGACTGTCAATATTTTGGCAAGTTTTTGTGTAACTGTGGAGTTGCTTATATCGATTAAATGTGGTTTAGCTGAGGGTCTATATTTGCTCCATATTTAAGAGAACTATTGCGAATTCTGCTCATTCTATCACTCTTGAATTCTATAATTATTATATTTGGACACAGGGATTGCAAGAGAGCGGGAAAGAGAGCTGATCAAAGGACGCATCAACAAAGATCGAGCGCTAAAGTACACAAACATCATGCAAGGTCAAGTTCACAGAAGATTCATAACTGGTGATGTGGTCGAAACTCGAGTTTAATCAACCGCTCAGTGAAAATCGAGTTGAAATGTTTACTATTCGCTTATTCGAGGTTCTGAAAAACTCGATTCTCCTAGCACATAGGAAGACAATCAGCTTTCGATGATCGCTTGCTTGTAGAACAGTAAACTGGAAAATCATCGGGCATGCATCTGCATTCATGACATTCGCTGACAGCCATAGAATTTGATAACAATAAAACCTCTAGAATGGAAATTAAGCTTCTTGCAATACACAATAGTGGCACAAAAACCTCACGCATTTTCCCGTAGATACACTTGTCAGCAGCTGAATCATTGGGTTAGAATCAGTCACATGTGGAATTCTAAGCCTTTCATTGAGGATTCATGCCCCAACTTAGTTCCCCCGAATGTGCCGCGACCTTGAGTCAATTTCTATTCTAGTCAACTTCATATAAACAATCAATTTCTATGCTGACAGCCGACTCTGCCACATTGTCACTCAACACATTAGATATCTATGCTAACTAATTGTCTACCTCTAAACTATCGGCTGCGGCTGTGAAGTGACTCAGTTAACCTTTCAGTTCGTCATTATTACTTGATTAGACAGAGACATAATTATCCATTCACTGAATGAATTCAATGCAATGAGTTAAACAGACCGAGATTGTCATTTAATCCGGCAGTCAGAACGAGTTTCTGCAGGGAACGAGGCCGAAAGTGAGACTTTCACAGAATGATGTACACCTGTCCCTACTACGAATCTGCACGTCTGCCCAGTTCTAGCTAGTTCCTCATCTTGTCAGACAGGATCAAAGAAAAACACTTGTAGATCCAATGGGACGCAATTTGCAGTTTTTGGTTAAAATGAATTTTCTATGTTTTCTCTGATTATGCTAAAAGTACTGAGCCATAGAGTCATGATTTTTGACATGGAATATCTTCAGGTCATTTCCTTTCATGTTCATGCACACCCGGTCTATAAAGCTAAACACATTTAGATTTGGAGAGCCTCTTAATGTCGGCAAATACCGACATGATGTCCCACTTCATTCACATTGAACCACATTCTCACATACATTGCCGATCAGATGCATGATGATAGCACATGCATATCATAGGAAATGACCTGAAGACATTCTATGACAAATATTATGACTCAGGGCTTAGTACTTTTCGCATAATCAGAGAAACCATTGAAAATTCATTTTAGCCAAAAACTGCAATCTGCCTCCCATTGGATCTACATGTGCTTTTCTTTGATCCTGTCTGACAAGAAGAGGAACTAGCTAGAACTCGGTAGACGTGAAGATTCGCAGTAGGGACAGGTGTACATCATTCTGTGAAAGTCTCACTTTCGGCCTCGTTCCCTGTAGAAACTCGTTCTGGCTGCCGGACTAATTGTTTGTTTGACATTACACAACTCGAGTATTGAATGAAACTCGAGTTTTGATTTCAAGATATTCGCTCTAGTCGAGTTGAATCTGTAGCTGCTGTACGATGACGAACAAATAATTAGTGAGGTCGTGTCTTTGTTCTCTCACTTCACCAACTGCAGATGTTCGTTGTTCATGTTCGTCCCATTCGTCATGTGAAAGGTGATAAAAGGAGCTTGAAAAAGAACTGCTGAACTGATTTGAATAAAACTTGAATATTCTTACTCCTGACGTCACAAGGACTCTGAAGATACCAAGCACTAACAACAAGCTATTTCAAATAATAAGAAACATAATAGTAGTCTCCGTGGCATAGTGGTTAGGTGCCTGGCCTTGCGATCGAGCACCAAAAGTGTCATTGGAAGTCGGCAGGAAGGGCATCCGGACTAAAAGATCACAACACTCCAGATAAAAGTCTGACTATGTCAATACCGTCCAAGTCCCCGGTATCGGGAAGTATAGACGTTAAACCATCATTTTTTTCACTTTTTGTAGGCCTCTAACTTTGCTTTCACATTTCATCGATGAGAAAACGTATGAGTATCGCAATGAATCAGGCACGAGGCGAGCGAGCATTTTCTGAGCTTTGTTTTGATGTATTGTTCATCGAAGTCGGAAGACTAGGAGAGAAATAGTGATATCGCAAATTTATCACATAATCTAGATTTAATGGCTGCAAATGTCATATTTTCTCAGCTTGGTGACGCACAAGCAAATAGCCTACCAACAATAGTCTTTGTTCTTCACCACACTGACTGCAGATGCTCGCTATTCATCACTATTCAATGTGTAAGAACCACAGAGATGGATTCATTTGTGTATGGGTGTCTAGAGCGGCCACAGTCCTATCCCAGCCATTGTATGCTATGGTGGCAAGCTATCGAGATTGACATAGATAAACGTCTCTCTTTGGATTGTCTGATTGGCCAAGCGCGTCTCTCTTTGACTTATGCAGAAAGTAGCTGTCATCATAGAATCCAAGAGCTTCAACGGTCATATTGCAGACAGACTGTCAAGTGAAAAGTACATATCTTTGACTCAATTTTTCTTAGTGATAAATTCATCAAATGGAAATATTCTTCACACCGCTCCACATTTCACGATCTAAATTTTACATTTTTCTAATTGATCTAACATCACAATGAACTTTCAATGAACTAACTAATCTTTGATGAAGAAATGAGAATATAATGTTTTCAGGCAGCAGTCGCGATTTGGTTACAACTTCACGATTTTAATGTTTTTTATTGCATTACAATTTTATCAGTATTCTTGGCTATTAAGATGTTTTCTGACGCTTCTCAATTAAACAATTCACCAGAAATGCCACTTTTGATCTTCAGCCTTCAAAATATCTATTCTTGTCAAGGAGTTTAACGTCAAATACTGAGAAGGCTGAAGCATAGCACACTCACTCTTAAAGTTTCGTTGGCTCTTAATGCTTTCCACAACTCCAGAAGGACAGCAATTATTTTTCTCTAACTTAGTAGGCCCATAAAAGAAAGCCATAACCATTTGTTATCAAAAGAGAGGCAATTAAATCCGTTACCCCTTTCATTTTTAAGCTATTTATGAATGTAAATTTCTCTGTGTTTTTTGGGATGAGAGCTTAAGTGAAATTCCCATTCTTATTATTAGTTTAGGGAGTGCTTCATGTTTGTATTTACTGAAAGTAATGAATGAATTTTTATAAACATAGATTTTTTAATGTCAATTCTTTCGACATTGAAATGCACTCTTTTTCTCTATCATCCCGTTGCTAAACGTTGTCAGTTGTCCAAAACAAATCCAAAATCGACAAAATCAGCTTTTATTAAATAATGTTGAATACCTTACAACAACAATGCTGCGCAATAATGCTGTAATTCACGCCTACTACAATAACTATGATCTCATGAACTCGGCCATTGTCGCGAGATTTGAAGTTACAGGTAAGGCAATGGGTCACCAAGTTGACCACATGAGCAGATCAGGGATCACATATTTCCATTAGAGAGCCGTGTCTGTGATATAAACATGGATATAGTGAGTAATTGATAAAATGTATGCTATTTTGATCACTTACCGGTAATTTGGCCTTGACGACTTAAGTGGACAAGATCACTTTCATTATTTGAGGTTATTTTATCAAAGAAACATATTAATTATTCAATTTATCTATTTCACTTATGAAGTAAAGTTTAGCACGATAATACACTTTCAAGACTGTTGTTACAACCTTTGAACATAAACTTTTTAGCTATTTCATGAATTCTAAAATTAGCATTTTCTTTCTCTATCAGAAGCATTGATTTGAAGAACTTGAGGTTTATGAGCACGCGATTACGATATATGAACAAGCTCAATACAAAACTTCTGAATTCAATAAATCAATCGTAGCCCACAGGGTGTTACTAATTGATATGTTATGATTGCTGAGATTTGGGTTAGTCAAGAGATTATGCATCCGTCAGTACAATCGTAAATGTTAAAATCATCTGATAAGTAATTACATATGTGACGCGTCTGCATGCCCGCATACTTAATGACAGACACAGCCATCGTAGATCGTCACACTAAATATAACAATGACAGGAAGTCAAGATAGAGGTAAATTTCAGTTTCTTACAGTATGAGGTACGAGTGGATCCATTGATCGATTCATATTAAGAAATGATTACTTATTGTGTGATTCACAATATGTTGCTCAAAACAGAATATTGGTGTTTGTTCTATGTTACTCTAAAACATGCCACCTCCAACTTTTGCTTTAAAGTGCCGCTTCGAAGTTTGATTATATATAATCATTGTACATGTAATTTCATGCCTTGGTGCAATTTCGCAACATATGGTAGGATATTTTTGGGAAAAGTAAGGTAGATGCTCCTCAATCAGCTTTCGGTCGTCTATATGATTTACTTTTTTAATATTTGTGTAGATTTATATGAATATCAAATAAAGTAAAAAAAAGTTGTCAAGAAAGGATTATGAATTTCAAATTACCATATATAAATGATCGCTGTAACCAAAAAGTTAATATATTTATCTAGAAAGTATGATCTACCAATAAATTCGACAAGCGAGTGCGGCTGAAATTCAGCGTCCTTTTTAAAAATTAATAGACCCAATATGTCAATCCTGTGACTGAAATATTCGTAAAGACCTGGGGCGACCGCACAGAAACACTGTTAAGCTAGCAAATCTCTAACAGTATCACTCACCCATTGAAATTTGCTTCTCACTAGCAACTCACTATCTGACACTTTTTCTGTGCGGTAGCCCTTCGTAAACAGAAAATTTACTTGTAGAGATCGGCTTGTGTTTTATAAATATATACAGCAGGCCGTAAAACATGGCCGCTTATTTTCTAAATCTCTTCTTTCTTGAATTTAGATACACTTCCTGTACAGTCACAAAATCTTCACTGCCTTCGGGCAATGCCCTGAAGTTGTCATTTAAGGCGTCAATTTTCAAAATAATGTTTCTTGGAATTGGTGGGCCTAAATTAGTGAAAACATATACATTTTCAACGGAGATTTTTGCATTGGCATACAGCGAGAATGTAGAAAAGGAGACATCAAGAGCATAAGAGAGCCATTGAGTGTAGCGCCTTATATCAACATTTTATAGACAAACACAACGAAGATGGCAGCATCGAAAATTTTCAGGTCAGTCTCATAAGTAAACTGTTCAACACACGAGACACAACAATAGCAGAAAAAAAGCCGATCACACAGGAAGCCTACAATAAACAGGAAATATGAACTTCCACACTACAATCTGACGTCACAATTAGACATGCATCCATGCAGCCAGCACAATTCTTAGTTCTTCTTCACAATTCTTCAATTCTCTGGTTTGCTTGCCTCGTAATCATAAAATAGACCACTGAAGGCACTGGGCGCCGAAGATCTGTTGGAATTTTCAACTTAAATTACATGGACAGTTCTTTATCTTTTGCTTTTATGATATGATAAATACTAAGATTTGCAATTAGTAAGTTAGTGAAATTTCGACGGGCATTCACTAAATATCACTTTAAACACACTACTGCCAAATCGCCTAAGTTAGTGCGCCTGAAATAATTACTAAATGCTGCTTTTGCAAGCACATCGTAAACAGAATAATTAAATTTTGAGTTGCATCCTCACTTGCAAAATGGAAGACGACCTGAATAGCTGCTATTCCATCCAATGTCAGGAATCAAAAAGCATCATTTATTAATTATTGCAGGCGCACTAACTTAGGAGATTTACCAGTAGTGTGTTTAAAGTGATATTTAATGAATGCTCGTTGAAATTTCTCTAACTTGATGATTGCAAATCTCAAATTAACCCGGGCATGGCTGCAACTTTAAATAGGGAGTTTTATCGATGTTGAGAGATGTGAACTGGGCCTGCTGATGATTCCTGATATTGGATGAAATAGCAGCTATTCAGGTCTGTTTCCATTTTTCAACTAAGGATGCAGCTCAATATTTAATTATTCTATTTACAAGATAAATACTAAGATGCCTATTCAGTCTGTCATACATTTTTGCAAGAGTTGAAGCTGCCGGTGAATTTAGCGTGCAGTTCTATGTAAATGAACCAAATAGCACAGTCCTTGTAAACCGACCAGTGTCAACCGGCATTTGTGAATATTTGTTGATTTCATCGAATCTCAAGTTTTCTACTGGTCTCTTGGTCAAGTGCTTGGAAATAGAAATCACGATGTTGCTGTGATCTGTCAAACTACCGAAGTAGAACTATCAAGCGTTGGCATTTATTGGATCAAGCGTTGATGTTAGGGAATGTTAACTATGCTTGGTGATTATTGCTGACATTTAAATGAAATGGATAATATTCAAGTATATGCATTTTTACCTTGCAGTGCATCTCAGAATTTCATAATTCTACATGATTACATTGTTCAATATCCAGATTGGCAGTTAATTATATCTACTTAATGAAATTTCACAATTTAACAATGAGTTGAACATCGAAATACGCAATTAGCATATGAAGCGTAATTAACTTAGACGACAACATGTCAATAGTTTTGAAATTATTATTATTATTTGATATAGTATTGTCTAATTACGATGTATTTAATGAACACCCACAGAAACTAACTTAATATGCTAATTGTGTATCTCAGATTTACTCCGGGTATGGCTGCAAGCTTAAACACGGAGTTGTGTTGATGCTGAGCTAGGCCTGCTGATGATTCTTGATATTGGGTGAAATGGCAGTTATTCAGGTCTAGTCCTATTTTTCAATTGAAAGTGCAGCTCAATATTCAACTATTCTATTTAAGTTGAATATTCTCAAAATTTTATTTTCTGAATAGTTTACATAATTTTGAACGTTCCATACTCTATGTGATTGCAACTGTTTTGCCAACTGTATTACTGTATGTGACGGTTCACTTCTTCCTCTGTTTCCTTCATGTATTTGGCAAATCTTTGAATCATTGAAAATTGTTGAATGGCCTGTTCAATCGGTGTGTCTACAGAAAGTAGTGTGTACACTCGAAGCCCTTTCTTTGTGATTAAGCATAATCCCTTCTCACGAGCAACAACCGTTCCATTCGCTGACACGACATATATACATTGTTGCAAGGTGTTGTTAACAATTATTAATTCTCTGATCGCTAATGTGTGTGTTGAGGAAAGAGGAGAGAGCTACAATTCATTCGCCATTCATCTGTGACATCGAGCAAAACACATTTCCGATTCACAATGAAACTCACCGCGGAGGGTACTTAAGGGTTATCTCCCCCCTAGGTTTCAAATTTGTCTAAAATCTGCAAAAAAATCATTACCAATTTCAGGTAGACGTACTTCAGCATAATTTCTACCAGCATACAAAAATCTATGCAGATCGGACCAGAGACGATAGCTTGAAGTGTGAAGATGTCAACAGCGCTTGATTTGACTTCGTTCGTTCGACGCATTATTGAACGTGTGGATTGTTCTCTCTCCCTCTTCGTCTCATCCACTGCTACGGCACGTATTTGAAATCTTCCCACGACTACTACCTTTCCACACCTTTTTTAAGTTGATAATGTTAATGCAAGGGATATGGAATGGTCATCATCATTTCACGAGTTGTCGAGAAATGACTTTGTTGACCTCAAGTGATATGTGGGTATAGTTTGGTGGTATAGATGTGGTATATATTTTGGTATGTGGGTAGAAAATATCCTCATACCTAAAGTTCTGTGACAATTAATGCATTTCTACCGATTTTAAACAAATTTGAAAACGTGGGGGAGATAACCCATAAGTACCCCTTGGAGGTCTCTTACACTTTTGCATCTCTATCAGACACTTAAACCGGTCGAAATGTTCGGGACGATGCGGTCCGGCGGCCGACTGAAATAACTGACCGGTTTCAGGGCTGCTTAAGGTTGGTTTAATGCAATATTCAGACCGGATTTAGACCGGCTTCAACCTAATTGAATGCAGGGTTCTGGCGGGTTATTTTAGCCCGGAAGTTTTTATTTTTACCTGATAATGCAACATGTGAAGCTCCGCAATATTATAGATAGCTTTCTTTGTAAAATTATCAGCACTATGCTATCTCATGAATTAAATTCATCTGTATGGGAGCATGTTATGTGAATAGCAAAAGTTATGCATAACGTAGACTGTTGACATATTTCACGGTTATCGAACTGTCTTGGTGCTGTGCTTTGCAGCTTGGGGGACTCTGTGGGGGAATGACGTTGACAAAACGTTCGTTTAGAAACGCATAGAATGCTATGGAGCTGTTCATGTCATTTGGCCGCGTCGCGCCTCGCCTACATGAGTATACCTCTGGTCTGCTTTCAATAGCTAGTGCGATTCTGTTGCTGTTGCTGCGTCATTGTAGTATATTTATAATTTGGATATTCAGCATCCTACATGATATATTTTCATAACTAATACTTTCTCCCAGAAACTGAGAAAAATTCCAATATAGTTAGAAGTACTGCTCACCCTTTTGTACTCAAGTTATTTTTAGCTTCACATGTTGCTTTTGTCTCATCTAAGTTTCTAGGATGTTATTAGTTGTTTTGATATCATTTTCTCATTTCATTTGAGATGAAATTGAGAGAATGAAATCATCATCTATCCCGAGTTAATTTAAGATTCTGCTTATCTTTCGAGCTTATATACGAAATCTTCCCTCGCAATATCAATTTCTTGAGAAAGGGAGGTGAGATATCAATTCTTCAGCTCTACATTACTTTTTCACTATGTTATTGTAAAACCATTGTTTTCTTTGTATTACTTTGAAGTATTTTCGACAGATTATTTTCAGCAACGCTCCGGTTTTCAATAAACTCTGAGCAACCGTAACTCATGAAATTACCGAAAGTGATTTTCACAAACTCTGTTTTCTTTTATTAAAATCATCATTCATGCAACACAATATGTGTTCCTTTGTGAGGAAATCCCATAGTGGCTGTTGTTACCACATGCTTTTAACTAAAAAACCAGACAAGTTGATCAATCGGTGGATATCTTTCGCACCATCATCGGTGAGTATCATCATGTGTGATAATATACGTACATTCGCATGATGATGTCCACCACTGGTGTCGCGAAAACAACTTATCTGAGTTAATTTTTTGATTAGATCTGGTGTATAACAGTCAGTACCTCAAGCCCGCTGTTCCAAACAACAGAAAATGTGATCGCAGGACACGCTTTGAGGAGGCATGGATAAGGATGAATGCCACTAATGATGGGGTTACATTTTTTCTTGGAGCTGTTAGTATCATATAAAGTATAGAATTGTCACAATTGTGCATGCCAAGTCCCTAATAGTCCGGCGCTTCTCTGCAGGAAGCGAGGCCGAAAATGAGACTTTCAAAGAATGATGTGTAGGCTACACCCTATACCTGCGACGAATCTGCGTATTTGCCAAGTTCCATCTGATTCCCTTTCTTGTCAGATGGAATCAAAATATCAGACAGTCGGAGGCTTGCCAGGTCTGAATGTTTCTACGTTCTAGAAGGGGCATATGATCATGATAGGAAATGACCTGAAGACATTCCATATCAAAAATGATGACTCTGAGCTTAGAACTTTTTGTTTAATCGGAGAAAACATAGAAAATTTCATTTTTACTAAAAGTTTCTATCTTCGTCCCATTTGCTTAACATGAGTTTTTCTATGATCCTGTCTGACAATAAGAGGAACCAGGTAGACCTCGGCAGACGCGTAGATTCGTAGTAGGCATGGGCTGTACATCATTCTGTGAAGGTCTCATTTTTGACCTCGTTCCCTGCTGAAGCTCGTTCTGGCTGCCGGACTGTAATGCATGCGTGTGTTAATACATCAAAGCACTGGGCAGTAATAGAATACTGTGAAGATTTGAACGAAGATAGAACACATTGATATGATAAACCGATGCTTGATCAATATTTTCTAGATGATAAAATGTCGTTCGCTTGACAGGCAGAAACTAAAGCGGATATCACATTCCTTAACGTTTTAATTGATGTTTCATCAGTGGATGATTGAGACATTTTTCATCAGTGCATTCACTCACTCTGCTCGAGAATTGTTGAAATAATGACATTGATTTAAAACTGGACTAGCATTGACGTGTAATGATAAGTGATCGTAAATTTTCCTTCAACACGACTGCAGACAAAGCTCAAAGCGCCCACATCCAACACTAAAGTGCTCACAAATTCATCCAAATAAATGTATATGCGGCATATAGACCTCATATTCAATTAGAAATCAAGGTTCATTGAACTACATCACATTTAAGCACTTAGAGTATTTTTGGTTGTATTGATCAGGAATTTTGTAGATAAAGTGGATTTCATATGTATATAGCTTGTCACATCGCTACTATCTATATTATGCATATCATGTCACCATGTTATCTCAAAAGTAAGTTTTGCAATGATTGCACAAAAATTAAATCATGATTGCACATGCAAAAGCAAGAACACATGCATGTACCTCTACCAAGAACTACATAAATCAGTTATCTTATCATGCGATTTCATTGCGAATAAATGAAAAACTGATCATCAGATATATTATACTTGAAAATACATAGATGACTTGATTAGTTTTCCTCCATATACGGTACATCAAAATGAAGTCCATATACATGCACATGTGCAGGGCATATGTGACGATTACTGTATCAGCATTGATCTCATAAGATAAACATCAGTTGCTTGGCTTTCTTTATATTTTGCTTTCTGTTTTTTTCGTATTTTGAATATTATTACTATTGTTTTTTGCTACTATCCCTCGGTATGGATTACTCTAATTCAAACTCCTCTTTTCCGGAATGTCTATATCCCAGGAAATAAATACTGTATGAACCACTATTCATTATTTTTATCATATTACTACTTCTGTAGAATGTGTGAAATCACGGTAAAGCAAAACTAGTGTAGAGACTGCGATGTTTTTTATATATGCATCTACGTTAGTTATCAAAAATATTCTATATTCAGTTGCTTTCATACTGTTTTACTTACACCCGAATCAAAACATCAAGGAAAATACACAAATATGGCTGGAAACAATATAATCGGTCTATGTACTCCTACACAGTGCATTCTCATAAGTCTCTCGTCGTTCCCTCAAAGAATGATCGCTTAGTTTTTTGACAATGACGTCAAGGTCGACTGCTTCAATGATTGTCTCATCTTCACCACCTGGTCACACTGCTTCTTTACAGAAGGAAAGTGACCAGTTTCAGATCCCCTGAAACAAAGCGATCGCAAAATAATGTCTATCGCCCCAAATACAGCACCCGTTGTGACTGATAATGCAGAAATAGGCTTCTGTTCATAATCAGCTTGTGAAAAATGCTGCGTTTACCTTGTTTGTGGGTGGTTTTGAAAATTTTGAATATCTGTCCAGCAAACAGGTTTGTCCGCCAGTCAGATGTCCGTAACTCAGGAGTTTGAGTGCAATGTGGAAGTTACTGCACGAGAATATGGCTGTCTTGTTGAACGTACTAGGAGATAGCAAGTATGATATATTTTTACCTTCTATTGATTGAATGGTATAACGGCGCTACTCCCCCTAACTGGGGGTTGGACGGTGCTGACATAGGCAGACGTTGACTGGAGCGTTATGATCTTTTAGTCCGGATGCCCTTCCTGCCAACTTCCAATGACACTTTCGGGGCTCGACCTCTGGACCAGAAGATCGCTAGGCTGAGCACTTAGCCATTGTGCCACGGAGACCACTTTGTCTTGTCAAACACACACTCAGATTAGCAAACTACAGCTTGCAGCGAGGTTTAATAATACGAATATATATGATATGAGCAAGTTATAGCACTACGGAAAGCGGTCAACTAACTCTATCGTACTCAGTAACCCTATCCGTACTGGAGGTGAACCACTTTGCCCGCTGCTGTTTTTATGCCGTGGTCATCTTAAAACTAAACCGCATTTGTTGCTTTCTGGTTTCTAGCGTGTTTTTTCAGTTTAGAGAAATATTGTTGGATTTGGTCCACTCAAATTTGTGCCTATTTTGAAAAACACTTTTCGGAGGTTTGAAATTTACTACTTTTAACAGGTATGTTATTTGATGTCTTCCAACGTAATGAATTGATTTTGATTATGAGTGTGAGTGATTTCATGAATATATGTCTATGAGTCACGTCACGAACATCTATTGTGTCATAGACATCGAATAGAAATGCTATTTATCAAAATCTCTATCGACGGCACATTTTAGTAGTTATTTTTGTGGCTTTTCCGAATCGTTGAAATTCTTTGGCTGTCAGCCATTCCATCTTCTCCTTTATAATTACATTTGAAGCTACTTAGAATTGTAGAACACAATTTCCCAGATAGATTGAATGGCTACTTTTGAAAGAAGCCTTGCGCATTTCACGTATATGTACGTATGTTTGAGTTGCATCCCATACGCAGATCAATTATATCAAGGACCTTTTGGTACTCACAAGTGAATTTTTAGTTCATTCAACCAGTTTGGCATCTCAAATGGCATTCATTAGGAGGATCAAAAATTGATCATTTTGATTTTTGAATTGCCATTTAAAGCACAAAGACGAGTGAGCTAGAGCAAATGAATAGCACCTTTAGAAATTTTGAACAATACGTATGCATGCTTTATCGGGAACCGATTTATTTTTGCATACAAATCGCTGTTTCGCCTTGTATACCGATTTTTTTTTTTTAACCGGATTTTTTGCACTTTTCCGATTTTGTCCCGATTTTTGGGTGTACTGTATTTTTTTTTTCGATTTTTTCGGAATTCAGATTTTTTTATGTGGCCTGAATTTCTCAAATTGTTATGGCTTCCCTTCCATATATCAGATATGCTTTTTTGCATTAAATTGAATGCATTATTTTTTTTTTTTTTTTGGTTAAAAAGCAAGCACAATTGCAATGATGTGCGTGCATGTTTTGCTCTCCCGGGAGAACCTTGTCGTGCGCATGTGAGAGCCCGTGACTCCGTGGGGGCGCGCTCTGCCCAGTACACGTATACTTTCTCCTGTTGGCCCTACTGGATACATAATTGATATTTGTTAAAAATTAAAGAATGCACCAAACTGAATGCTCGATTAGTCATCAAAGTTACATCTTCGATGAATCAAATGCATGTAGGGCATAGACTTCTGTGAATCAGAAATATCCAAATCTCTGTTTTCACACATAATCAAGCCAGAACTAAGTTCATCATAATGCTCGTTTTCTATTGAACGCCAATGTGCCAACAAAATTGATTTCTGTTAATTAACTCCTTCAATTATTTCATTTGCAAACTATATCTGGCTTGCGATCGAGTAATGCGAGTTTTATCTCATAGCTGTAATCTGGGATTCTAGATTTGTAATTTCAACACAAATTAATACATACAGCATGTCAACCGTTCATAACTTACTGCTGTCTGCGAATTTGTGGGAATTTCGCCAGGTCGGGTCTAACATGGACAGCTTCAGTGCATGTAGTTGCGTAGAAAAATGAGACATTTTTTTGTACCGATTTTTGTACCGATTTTTTGGGGTAGGCGTACCGATTTTCCCGATTTTTTCACCTGGGCGTACCGATTTTTTGCCGCCAGAGGTTGGCAGCCCTGCGTATGTAGCAAAGTGAATTTCATGAAATTCAGAGCGATGCTTCAGATGTTAAGGAAGGGAAGTCTATAGAGCGGTGGAGTGAATATTCTCGGTCTTTTGGACCTACTAATATTTTTTCTGAAAATCAATGATCAAGGTGTTTCTGCCTTACTGACGGATAGTATCATGGCACCATGGCTCTAGACTGACTAGCTAGCAAACATGCTTTATACTTCAAGGTGCGAAAATTTCAACCGCTTAGTAACTTTCCTATCAAACTGTTTCCTGACACTGATATTCATCATAACTCTCTGTCATCGCTCACAACGTTGTTTGCAGTCATGCTGCTACGTCAGTTTTCTGAGACTTTTTACAGTTCACTCAGCGAGCAGAATCTTGTTTTTTTCTGTTCGTGGAATTGACCGACCTGTGTGTCTATGAGGCATCAACATTTCTGCCAATATCCTTGAAGTCAGTGAATTACACTCATTGAAATGCTGTTTTGCATGCGACAGTCGGAACGTGTTCTATCTAATGTTAAATTTAGTAATGAACATAATTCGCTCAATTCTTTTAAGAATTAGAAAGTTAGTGCTGGTCGAATTCCTTCTTTGCGTGCATCGAGATTTGTGAAATGCTGCTGCTCCAGTGATGGTGGTCTCCGTGTCACACTGGCTAAGTGCTTGGACTAGCGATCTTTCGAGCCGGAGGTCGAGCCCCACCTTGTTGTGCTCGTATGCCGAGGAAATTATAAAGCCGAAGCAAATACCATTGAAGAGACGACAGGTTATGCGAATTACGGGTGGTTTTTCATTGTCAGTGACACATCAAGCTTCGACTCGACATTTGAAGAAAACGCACGTCATTAACTGTATGCACAGAATGCATGTTCACTGCTGGAGGTTATTATGTCACAATCCGATGCCGACGGAAGTTCGCAAAGAAAACAAATACATGTGTTTTATTTACTGATTTTATAAGGTTGGTGACGTGAAGGGAAACGGTGAAATTTCTCACAATTCTCAAAATTCTACCATATCACAGAATTCGCATCCACTACGTTGTATCTCTTGTTTTGTCATCGACGCCGACACACCGGTTGGGAACTTAGTCCCACTCGTCTTTTATAAGCCGTTAACTGTTAAATTAAACTGTTAATTAGGTATAAACAAGACTTACTAGCATTTTGCTGTCTCGAAAAATGTGACACCGCTCGACCGCATCCACTATTGTGAAGAACATTTTATTTTCAGTGTTATCTGTCCTACTATTGTTTTGGTTCATCAAGTATAAACTTGCATTTGAAGGCGCAACAAGATGAGGAATTGTCATAAAATAGTATGAAAATGGTATGCCGATTAAGTTAATTAATACTAGTAAAACCAATAAATTCATCCAAACTAAGTCGTTGTTTTCTAAAACACAAGGACATCATAGATCATTACTAAGGAAGCTACATCTGTTTAAAGAGAATATTTAGAAAATTACTTAAAAGTAGACCTCATTTAAAAATCGGATCCGCTATGTCACAGTAAATTCAAATGAATACAATTTTTTTCTCAAAATTCAATCTCTGAACAGAGAAATCTTCATAGCTTCTAATAGTCTTAAATTCTCACCAGAAACCGCTGAAATTTTGAAAATCCTGTGGTACTTCTATTTCCCCCCCCGCGCACATTTTCCAATGTTTCCAAATTCATCAAATTTCGTAAAACTTAGTCACATTGGATTTAGAATAGACTTGATCTGTCACTGAGTGTTAGCACAACACCCCTGGGAAGTCTTACTTGACCCCTGGGATGAGGGATTGGTCCCTTGGATACTCAGTTAGAAAACAGAATACAGCTGTGCTGTGATCATTAACTTCGTGGAATTGTTGTCTACACTGCAGCTACAGTGAACCGCAAAGCAAGTACTGTGAATTTTCTATAAACCAGAGGAATTTTACACACCCAACGCTTTTGCGGTGGTAGTGAGGCTGCACTCAGGAGCAAGAGAAGATCGCTAACGATGCAACACTCATGGGTGTCAACAAAAAAATGTGGGGGAAAAGAATAGAAGTACCAATCCTGTTAATGAGGGAGGGGGAATTTCATCCGAAATAGGACCACTGATCCACACACAAGTTGAACTCGTATTGTTTATGATATTGATCTTAGTTTGTTTCCCACACCTTAGTAAATGATGTGTTGCCTATTTTGGTATTGTATTTATCTTAAGTGATTTACCTGACGTGGAAATAGTGCACGATTTCATTATATCATTTTCAAATCCGTCCTTCTTAGGACTATCTGTATCATATAGAATGGTGATCAATATTTTTATAATCCTATTTCGTATGATAAGCATCAAACAGAGTAGGAAAGACCACTCAATCCATCCATTCGTGATGGTTACCAGTGACATTAGCGGCACAGTGGACTTGTGATATTTTGTTCATGAAGTCGAACCTCGGGAGTATTACCGGATGTCGGCGGGAAGAATATCCGGAGCACAAATATTGCAATATTTCAGCTTACATTTGAGTATGTCAGCGCTGTTCCAGTCCCCGTTGAGGGAGGAGTGATGCTAAACCTTAATTTATTCATAATTGTTGTCAACAGATGTCAATCTTTTTTGGATGCAAAATTATTAGCTTACAAAACAAGTCGTCTGGTGGGCTATTTCCACAGAATGAAGTACATTCAATACAGATTCAATTACTCAATTAGATGAAAACTGCAATTCGAAGAACATATTCACAGCATTCAATTTTTCACTCTTGCGCTCAACCGCTTCAAATTCTGCTTCTTAAGACTCATGAAAGTTGGCAGACGATTTAGATTAACGTCCAAAATCGACTTCTTCAATATGTTTTGTATTTCTAGTCAGTAGCACGACATCTGTTTGAAGTTGAAAAGAAAATATCATATTCTTATTCCTTCCCACTACTTCCCTATCAACCTGAAAGTTAGATTTTCTTGCTTTGATCAAGTTGGAAAAATCAATGGAGTCAGATATATTTCTACACACTCATTTCGAAATTAATGAAGGATAGCTATACCTGTGTAAAGTAAATAGTTTTCATCACGTGTAAGTGCTTGTATTTGGTAACATGAAATGTGATAATAGTGTAAGTGCGTTGATTGAGCGTGCATTTTTGTGAAGTATGGCTGGTTTTGATGCTGATTTTGTTGAATTTTCTTAAAGTAGGCTAATGTTTTGTTGAAGATACACAAATGTCTGTTACCTCAGGCTATTTATTGATAGAAAAGTAGTAAGGGGTCTTCGAAACTAGCATTTCACATTTCAGTCAGCAGGATTGCGCATGCCTTCTTCGAAACCGAAATTCATTTTAAATTTTTAGTTTTCCTTTTCACCATGACTCTTTGTGGGGCTGTTGATGACGGAATCAGTGTGATATTTGTCAAGACTGTCATGTCTACATCATATGAGTAATGAACGATTGTTCACCAAGCTACATATTCAATTGTGCATGCCGTTCAATAAAATATCACATTGATGCACACGTATCAATTCATTTATTTCATCTCCATGCCACATTCCTTTTTCAAAATAAAGCATTGTTAATCATTGCTATTATGTCAAAAGTTAAAACGCTTATTTCCAACTTTGAAAACGCAGTACAAATATACATAACATTGATGTGATGAGTGATAAAATGATAGGAATGCCTAAATACAATGATTGATAGATGGAGGATGAGAAAAGGCCGTGGGTAAATCATTACACGCATTACACATCAATGTCAAAATTGATCATGAATAATCTGGAATTGAAGAACAATGTTCAATGATATTTACATTATCTCACGTCTTAGTATTCATATGAATGAATAAATCTAAGTTGTGATTTTGCATCTTTTCCTGGATTAAATTCTTGTTCATCTAACAATCGCAATTTATCTATAAGTTTTGGAGAGCCGGTCAATATGTAGTCCAAGGACGGATATACAGGTAGCAAGCATTTAATCTGATAAAAATATAAAGTTTTCAATTAGGTACCTCACCTGTAATCAAATTGACAATAACTGAGAAATATGAAGTTTTCTGTAGCAATGACCGACTCTCCTTGTATTTCGTTCGTTAGTTATGCATTGACTGGGCAGAGATTTGGCTTGCAATCTACTTCAATCGGCATGAATACTCTTAACATCGAATCGATTTTGCTTGCTTTTGTTGGTACTTCCATTGTTAGAGGATAGGGACAGGCTCATAAGTTTCGCACATAGTTTCAGTAGTGCTCAATCCGGTTCAGCATAGAAATCAAACAATAAGAAGCATGAAATATCAAGGCAGACCTTGATTTTTCATAGAAATCGATACGACTGATTTGGCATAAAATCAAGCTATTACATTAAATCAGATTGGTGACTTGCTTATCTAGAACAGTATGTGCTTGGCAATTTATTGTGATTTGTCTTTCTTCCTAACTTTATTTGAATTATTTTGATGTTTGTAGATACCTTTCATTTCGGAGATACTGGGAGTAGTTATTTTATTGTAGAATTCTTCTTTACAACTTATGTTTCTCAAGAATGGTGCAAATTTCCTTCTAATTTTATCATCTGCAGGACATTCAACTAAGAAATGATATAAAGTCTCAACTTTTTGACTGCTTCAGGTTTCGCATAAACGCTCATCATACAGAGCTGACAATAAAAAGCGGACCACCTAAATTTCCGAGATTTTATCGATTCTCATGTCTTCCAATCGTGTCACACATTGACGTGCCATACATCATTCGAGAGCTTGCATTCTCAGCTTTAATATTAGCTGTGATGGACTTGTATCCGTTGCTGTATTTGCTGAGCAGTGCTCAAAATATGAAAATCGCTTAATTTACAAATCGCAATTTTTCAGTAAGAAGACATGTGAATATGATAATGAATCAGGCACGGGAAGAGCGAGCATTTTCTAAGCTCTCTTTTGACATGCTATTCATCAAGATCGGTGAACTAATAAAAGATAGTGATATTGTGAAGTTATCACAAAATCAAGACCTTTTTGATTGAAAATGTTATGTTCTCACTTTTTCATCAAAAGTGTTCATGTTTGACATCCTCTGAATCCTTGCGATGTGAGGAGTGCGAATATGCAAGTTATATTCATATCAGTTCGATAGTTCTTTTTCAAACTTCTTCAATATTTTTTCTCATTTCCGCAAAAGGACGGAAACAATGAAGGCAAACAATCGCAGCTGCTATGAGAGAACAAAGACATTCCTTCGCTAATTGTCTTGTTTTGAACTTTCGTTCACCTTACATGGTGTTTGTTTGCTTTTGCGGAAATGAGAAAAATATTGAAGAAGTTTGAAAAAGAACTATTGAACTATGTGTATATGACTTATATATTCGTACTCTTCACATCGCAATGATTCTGAAGATACCAAACACTAACAGTTTTGATGAAAAAGTGAGAATATAACATTTTCAATAAAAAAGTCATGATTTTGTGAAAACTTCACGATGTCACTAACTTTTTCATCTTTTGAGCACTGCTCAGCAAATACAGCAACGGATATAAGTCCATTACAGGTCATTTTAAAGCTGAGAATGCAAGCTTTCGAATGATGTGTGGCACGTTGATGTGAGACACGACCGGAAGACATGAAAATCGATTGGATCTCAGTGAAATTTAGGTGGTCCGTTTTTTATGATCCGCTTTTCCTACTTTTGTATGTACCAATTCCTACCATAAGGACGTTGCTATTAACTCTATAGTTTATCAAGGCATATATTTCCACTGGCACGTCTATATCTAAATAGGGCTTCAAATTCAATTCTAATCTTACTAATTCCAAATAATTTCCTTCTGTAGTACTCTCTTTGGCACTATCAATCCATTGAGTGCGAAAGTATTCAAACAGAGTGCTACGTGTACATTTTTCCATCATTTTTTTTATCTACAGTATTTTGATTTTGCCATAAGTGTTATAGGTTGACTTTTTTCAGTAACATCTTCATTTTAGTTGTCCATGTGTAGGAATATTGAGAGCCATTCATGTGGTTATAAATTTCATTATATATTTCTTTAGCCAAAATTCCTGTTTTTGCTATTTATTACTTTTATCCAGAAAGTGATCGCCGCCTTAGAAACATAAAATTCTATTGGAAAAAGTCCAAATTCTCCGATCAAGCAATAGTTTAGGGTAGATTTTACCAAATGATAGTGATTCTTATAAAACTGGTACTGAATTTTATTCATGCGATTTGGATTGTTGTGACAACACAATTCCGCTCAATATTTCATTTTAGTTGACATGGGTGAACCATGAATTCAGTCTTTCATTTAAAATCTTTGTAAAAAGGTTTTCTAAACATGAGGATAAGGTGATCCAGCGATATGAGGTTGTGTTTGCATTTTCTCCTTTCCTATATATAGGAATAATCCAGTTTCGACTCCATGGTATTTCATTACAAATTAATATATTATCAAACATTTCTTGAAGGATGTCTACGGTTTCTGTTGAATTTTCTTTTAACATTTCATATACAAAGCCATCTGGTCCACTTAATTTAAAATCTTTTGAGTTTTTTTATATTTGCTTCAATTTCGTTATATGTAAATTTAGCATTTAATAAGTCTGTTAATGAATTTGTTTTTAGTGTCACGATCCTGGTAGGATGGATGTTGCTGTTCGCAGCATCATTTCTGTCATAGCAGTCTTGAAGTGTTGTGCAGTTAGGTTATTTTCTATGTGAGTCTCAGTTTTCTTTGGGTTGAGTATTTCCCAATATCGCTTGTGATCATCATTTTGTTTTGCGGCTTGAAGTTCACTATATTTGATCTTTCTTAGCCACCGTTTTTCTTCTATAATTTTTTTATTTAAAATTCTTATTTGTGTCATTAGATTAATCAGATTTTCATTTGATTGATCAGTTTTATATTCCGTAACTATTCTTCTGTAATCTCTTCGTAGTTTTCTTAATTCATCCGTGTAGATGCGCTTATTATCACATGCGTATTTATTTTCAATAGTTTTTGTTTTATTTTTGTACAGTTCAGCATGAATATTCGTTGCTGACATTAGTGTTGACTTAATACTATTCTTGAGAATTGCACAATCCTTAACGAATTTACTCGAGCTGAAATTGTTTTTATTTGTGTCAGTCCATTTGAATGGTTTTATTGCTTTTATCTTCGATGCCTGATGGCAGCTGCAGTTTTCGTATTCATTTCAATCTCAAATGCTAATGGCGAATGATAATTGTACGATACAGACTCATGGATTTCAAAATTTTTCAGTTTATTCACTAATGATTTAGATAGGACAAGATAATCAACTACAGATTTTCGAAATTCATTACGCTGCATTCTATTAAAAGCACAGTTTTCGATAATGTCTTAAGTCTCAAATCTTCCATTTGCAATTACCAAAGATGTTACATTACAAAATGAAATTATTTCACGACCATTAGTGTTTATAGTTTATCTTCAGACATTCTATGAGGCAGGTCACTGTTTTTATTGTCACTTTCATTAGAGACTCTTCCATTTAGGTCACCAATTATTATTATATGTTACATATTCTGCTTTATTATATATCGCTTGATTTTCTCAAAAAAATCTTTATATGTAGATTCTCTGCTTTCTCTGTATGAAATCATGAGGAATATCTTTTTTAAATCTGTCCATTTACTGTTCACCAACACGAGTTACTAGCATCAACACGATTCCTTCCTCACTATCTATGTATTCAGTTCTATTGTCATTAAATAGATTTTCATACACAGATACTCCTTTTATATCTACTTTTCGTATTTTTCTCGTCTACGTTGATTTTAAGTCGTTGTCGGGTAGGTACACACAATGGATGTGATAAAATTCAGCACATTTGTCACAATTCAACTGCATCTCACCACTCTTGACTTCCTGAACACAGTGTTTGCACACTACTTGGGATGTTTCGACAATTGATGATGCAAATGATTCCATTTCTTAACTGCAATCAAATTGACAATAATTGAGAAAGATTACGTTTTCTGTAGCAATGATCGGTTCTCCATGTATTTCGTTCGTTAGTTAGGTATTGTATCGAAGAAGTATGAATTCGTGATTTGCGAGAATATGATCATGCAGTTATTGCAATAAACACCAAATTTTTGAGACCGTCAAACTCACGCTTTGAATGCATTTCTTGATAGTTGCTGAAATAAACGTGTAAATTTCATGAAATTACAAAGATGTATACTTTTTCTTCTATCATCTGCGAGTCGCGCCCCCACAGACAAATAAGGCCAAAAGAAAATCATTATTTCTATTCATTGTGAGTAAGGAGACTTGTGATAAGTGCCTTGACTTGACGAAATAACTACAAAATAATGTCATCAGCATAATAAGAAAAAAAAGAATTTGTCAAGGAGATGCTCCTTAGCAAACATTCTACGTCAAATGTTCAACGTCTTCAATAGCCTTTACCGAATCTCACTTCTGTTATCAGCACTGATGCATTCTTATCATGACATAATTACTATCCAACTGACCTCTTTTGTTTAGAGAAGAAGAATCAATTCTTCTACGATAGTTTGATATTCTATCTAATTTGGATTATTGAATTTAAGATTCTGATATCATATCTGATGAAGCTTTTCACTTTGTAAAGCAGATGATTTTGTGATTCCACAACGAATAAAGAAAAACACATTTAAGACATTACAGAAAAATAAGAAGACAACGAAAAGACAATTTTTCTCAACCCTGCTTTCGTGTAGCCGACTTTCAGCGACATTATTTTAAAAATGGACTTTGATATGTCATGACTTTGAAAAGTAAGGAGCAGACTAAATTTTTAAGGCAACAAAATTTACAGGTACTTTTCTTTTCCTAATTTTGCAAAGATGTGCCCTGGAAAAATGTGTGACTATTGTAAATTGTACCAATTAATTGCCTTTTTACAATTTAATGTTGAATCCTTCAAAATCAGGTGTTTTCAGGATTAATAGTTGATTTTGAAAATCGATAGATTGGAATTGGACTGGAACAAATCTTTTCCACATTTGCAAATGGAATAAAATTTTCTCACTATTTATGAAAGACTTTCAGTCATGTACGACAATATTATGTCAATATTCAACAAATGCTTCATGGGAGTAAAGCTTGAGAGCAAAATGTCAGTTAAGAATGAAAATAGTTTTAAGCAATAAACTCCATGGGAACTTGTCTTCTCTATGGACTTGGCACCACAAGATTTCGTCTAAGTACATTTTAAACAACATTAATACTGGTATCGCTCACACCTTTATTTCAATTATTCGGTCTATTCCTTTCTAAGAACGTTGCATCTATCGTGACTGTGATGATGATTGGTGATTGGCGGTCCTGAGTTAAAACGGCAGTTGCACAGGTAGAGAGAATAATGGCAGAAAGATTGTTGGTGATGGTGTTTATTAGATCATCTCTCGTCTCAATTATCTGTGGAATATCTTCTCCCTTACATTATTCTGCTGATTATCCATAACAAGACTTGAGGTCAGATCACTCCATAGAGCAGTGGTTCCATGCCCAAACTGGGCAAATTGTCCCCTCGGGTCCATTTCAAATAATTGGACTTCAAGGACTGCTTTCTGGAATTGGAGTAGAGGAATTACACGTGGATCGTTCACTACATTCTAGACCAGTGGTGGGAAAATTAAAATTCATTTATTCCTTTCTTTAAAGCGTATATAAGGACTTCTAGTGGTCGCATGGCCTTACATGACATAATCGTGCATGTAAAATGTACAAAGCAGTATTGTACACAACTAACTTGTTTAATTAAGGAATTATTAATCTACATTATAAAATCCATGTGAATATTGAAAAGTGAGAAGGCCTAGCTGATTACAGAGGCTTTTTCTTTGTGCCATTAAGTGGTAATATGATCTTATTTCATCGAAAAATAGCGGTCTGTAAGTGCACTGCAGCCATCCGCAACATAAAATAACAGAAATTGATTCAACTTCATGTCACCCGACCATAAGCGACTTTCAAAAACTAATGGTGTTCCGAATAATGGTTTTCGCATTCGGCCGAATACCGAATATTCGGCCAGATGGCGCCGAATATTCGATCGAATAGTTCAGCCATCATCGAGATCATGTCGTATCTGATATAATCAATTCAGGTGTATTTACGGTTTTATGTTTTCATGTCAGTTGTGCAATATACAATTTGTGTGTTTACATGTGTGGATAGGTGATGTAAAGAACTGTTGAGTAGCGTCCCTTTTTTTAGAAAAATCAGTCGGCCAATCCCTTAAATCATGTATCAATGGAAATTATAAGGTTTCTTATAATGTTTTTGTAATTGTTTTCTTAAAAACAAGCCTAGGTTACACTGCGTGTTCCACGTGAAAATGATGTGTTGACTAAATATCCAAATCAAACTAATCGAAATCCAATAATTCAGAAAAACTCAATTAAATCAAGTTTTGTATTCGTCAACTATTCGGCCGAATATTCCATCCCTTATCAAAAACCACGCATGTAGGCCGTACAACGATACTCGTACGATAATGCAATTTGAGTGAAAATTTATTGTTTAAGTAGCATACAAATAAAATCCAGTAAGATTAAATGTAGAGGAATGCATTGGCTGCAGTAAGTTTATTGCGAAGATATTAATTTGTTTTTTCTCCACTAATGAAAAAAACAACTAGCTGACGATTTAATTGGATGTTGTAAATTTTGAAGACATTTCTGCAAACAGATTTGCAAACACATTTCTGCTGTTATTAATGGCACGCCTTTAAGATGCGGTTTTAGTTTGGCAGCCTAAATATAAGTGACGATTGCAATGTAAGATGTTTTGACGATATGGCTAATGCTGAATTTTCTGCTCCTTTTTTTCCAGAATCTAAGTTGACTTGCCCCATCACATATTGCTAAGACATTTACTAAGTTGGACATTGAAGGATGTGTTCAATAAAACGAAAAATTCTGTCTTGTCAGATTGCCTTTTTCCCACGCAAAATAACAAAATTATTCAGCTTTCCACTAAATAACTGAGCATGTTAAAAAACCAGAGGGAATCATGCAGAGTCACTGAAAGCACACCAAGAATTAGAATAATGTGTCCCACTCACTGGACAATGAAGGATACAAGTCAATTGTGGACGATTTCTCACATAATTGAAGCAACGAAGTGAGACATTTGTCTGAATTAAACGATTTATTCTGGACCAAAGCTTGAATTATTCGTTTTACTCCTGAGAAAACAGTGGTAATTGCTTTATTATTAATCATAACTCAGTGAATGGTGGTCAATCATTAACATATTTTGAAGGACTGATTTACTCATTGATCCCAACAACGACACCATTTCCTTATCAACAGGCAGAGTTTCAAAATCGAGCTGGGTCTCATCATGTTCAAAATATGTATAGATGCTCAAACATTACCATATACACTGGCTGTCACAAATATAATGCCAGACGCGTCACTGATCATCACTTGACAGAAATTGTGAAATTAGCCCAAATCATGTCGTATAGGCTGATGAACTAAATGTTTACATTCAAAATACAAACAGCGAACAAACGAATACATTGAATGTTTGCATATTTTAGCCACAATGCACGTGAAAAATCACATACAATGCTGACAATTTCACAACAGATCACGACGTTTGAAAATGTCATTCAGCTTCCTTTTGAGCACATGCGCGTTCATTTCATCAGCAGCAAAATCGTTCCCTAGATAAACAGCATATGTTTGCATTGTAAAACAGATTGAACGAATGCTGTGATGCGTGTTAGACATTGCCACAAAAGGTCCTTGAGGAAACATGAAGAAGTATTAGGGATTCAGATATGTGACCTACATATAGAAAGTCGCATATTATAACAGTGTCATTTTGTACCTCATTATTCGAAAGTCAAACGTTGCCGGTGATCAAGTTTTCAAATGTGGTGATCGCAAATGAAGTCTTAGGTTCGATGTGTAAGGATTTTATGAAATGGACTTGGATTTTGATGAAGAAATTACTAGGCCGCAAGTAATTGATAAAGATTGTTATATACGTGCTTGTAGATTTACAGCACCTACACACCATACTCATGAACATTCATTATCTTACTTTCTGATTCAGTTTCTCTCAAAACCTAGCAGATGCTATGATTATTACTGTCAATTTAACTGACCGAATATTTCGTAATTCTCAAGCCCACGATGATTAACAAGCTCTGAGAGTCATATTTTCATCAGCAGATGACGATGAATACAAATGCTAATAGGTTAAAGACAAGAGATATTCTACTAGATGTATCTATTATCTATTGATATTGGAGGTCACATGAATTATCTCTTGATCACGCTGTGATATACTTCTGCTTCTGGCCGTTCCAACGGATTGATATAGATGTTGAATCATCTGCTTAAGATTTATGTGATTCAGAGAGATCAGATACATGATGAGATAACTGAAAGTCCGAATTTCATGCAAATGAGTATTTTAGTGCTTTGAAGATATCTGGTGACATTTATCTCCTCTCAACTTAACTTGCTTTTAATCAAATAATTATCATAAAATTGCATCGTGTGTAATAGTCTAGAGTAAAGTTGAAGTGTATGACAAAGTCTCCAATGTCTCTAATTCTTTTACTTTGAAATCGGGAACTTGTGGCAAGCCTGTAAAATTCTTGCCATTAATGCATTCCTAAGTAAAAATTGGTTTTTAATGTGAGTGGGAGCTCTAGCCATCAAATCTGCTTTACGATTTTTAGAGGGATTTTGAAGATTAACTTTATTCATAATTATGAAGTGAGAATTGCTTTGATAAAGTATTAATGGTGAAAAGTAGATTACATTATTGTGATGCACCTATCGAATATTGCATATACATTAACAGTGACTCGTATATATTGCATATGTACATGTGCTGTACAGTGTATATGTAAATGTATATACGTTATTCAGAAAACCTCAACAGATGTAACCAGTGCAAGACATGTTTCGGCCTATTGAGCCTCATCAGTCGTGGGTAGGTTCGAACCAGCGACGTTAGCGCTAGAGGACGTGCAAGAATATCCTTTCACCACAGGATCACCGTAACATATGTTGAGAGCATGATGTCTTGTATATAAAAATGGTAAAGGATTAATGCAAAAACAGAAAAGAGCACTAAACTACATAAATTGTAAGTGACAAAGTAAGGTAGAGTAAATGTATCAATGTCTCGCATCAATTTACCGAGCTTAAGTAAAAAATGACAAAAAAATAACAGAAAGATAGAAAGGTAAAGAAGAAGAGCTGAACGAATGGACAATATTTAGAAGGAAAATATACATAATAGCGACAAGCAAAAGAGAAGCCGTCAAAAGATCACAGGGTCAAAAAGCGAAGGGAGTTAGAATGTTTCGTGACTGTTTTTTTCTATTGCTCCTACCCCCTTCAATCATTTGTTTCACGAAACCTTTCTTGATCTTCTATTACAAAAGATCAAGTAAGACTAAATCTTTTATTTTTCGAAACTAAGCATATATTTACCATTTTCCACTCGTACACTTCCGACAGATTTGACATGCCTTTCTTGTGATCCCACTTCACGATTAATGACTAATTACTTGGCTTGCTTTTTGCAGAACAATGAGGATCTGATTAAATGGGTAACATATGCATGCCAAGGAAAAAACTTCCAAAGGAAGATTACAACTTCCTTATGAACAATACCAACTTCACACGAAGACAAATCAAGCAATGGTATCGTGGTTTCATTGTGAGTTGCAATCAATATTCAAACTTTCAAATTTATACACGTATTATGATATGACATCTACCACTGTCTCCATCCAAACTTTACAGATACTTTTCCTCATGTTAGGATAATCATATCTTATTTGCTTCGGTGTAAAACAAACTTTGGTTCTGTCAATGCATAAAATCTCGATAACAAACAACAAAATCAATGGCGCCCTAGCAGGAGTGTTGACCCCTTGAAGTGTTGTGCACATGTTAATTTAGACAACGAATCGATGTAGTATTTTATCCATTCTTAAATATTCTTGTGAAAGTGCAGAGATCTGCGACACGCTCGCAACAGTGAAGTGCTATTAGTGACTGTGCTGCCATTAAAACTCAATCGGAAACATGATTTGATGCATTTTATTAGTTTGGCTTGTATAGAAACTACTGCAAGGATACCTCACTGAGAGTTCAACACATTCGTAATTGCTTTTTTATTTTCTAATCGCCCTCCCTTTAATTGACAATGCAATCACGCCTAAAACTCCCATACCAAATATGGTCAACTCCGGATTCAATCAAGGAATTTTATTGGTCTATGAAAGCTAAATTGGATCTGGCATTCAATGCCGGATATAGCATAATTCGTTTAATTATGCGTAGTAATGAAAACGACATACACGTAGAATGCTCGGCGCTTCGTTCGTTCTCCATTAGAGCGTATACGGAACTGAATGAAATCACAAGGTGGGCTGTTGCAAAGCCCGTCATGACAACTACTCATGCTAGTTGGCATTGCACACCAGATACAAAGGACAATAGTAGCTGCGTCACAGCATCACGGATCAAACATGGAAGTCAAAGTCAAACACGGAGGGTAGCAAAGCATGAGATAAGCAAATCAAAGTCAAAGTAAAATTAGATCATGTTCTGCAGTAATGCAGACAATGAAATGATGCTGATAACGCAAGTAAAATATAAAAAATCAATAAAATGTAATCCTGAAGAAGAATATTGTGCTAAAAATGCGCAATGAAATAATGAATAAATAGAGTAAATAAATGATAACAATGAAAAGTGAAAAAGAGAAAAAATAGAAAGCAATAGAAAAAATATCACAGAATGGTAGAAACGAAAATACGATCATTCTGGACACATAAACCCGACTTTAGCCACTTCATGGCTAAAAAACCCGGTCGACTATAAAAAGTTCGCACTGGGAGCAACACTTTCTGACAGACGTAAAGACTTTGACGGAGGCAGTAGTTCTATGCGAATACTGATGAAGGTGCTTATTAACACTTGACGACGGATCATTGGTAGATCGAGGTCTCATCGCACAATTGGCCAAACATTTGGGCAGATGCTCCTTGACACGAAGTCGGAGGACCATCGCACACTTCCATATGTAGGTCGCTCCGCAACCACAAAAATAACTGTATACCACATTGTTTTGATAGAGAAGTGGGATGGGATCGTTAGGAGAATTCGAACACAAATGAGGTCTCGTATATGACACACAAACATGAACTTGGCAATTACAGCTTTCCACTGCTTTCACGACACCACGAAATCTGAGTAGACTGTTGCCCGTATGATCGCGGAAGACGAAAGAATAGCTGCTTCCTTAGTGTATGAACCTTGTCGGTTGCAGTTGAGTATTTCTGAATAAACCAAAGCGGGTAACTATTCTTGACCAGGATATTCTCCAAAATTACTTTTCTCTGACAGGAACTGCGGTGAATTTCCTCCTAACCTGATGAAATAAGGTCCGAATTATAGATTGACCTGATGTCTCGTAGAGCAAAGTGATGAGAAGAACATGCACCAGGGTTGAATCCGGGCATTCCGGATCGTCCGTGTCCTCAAACCGGACGACCCGGAGGCTTCGGGTTAGGTAGACCCACGGACCCGGACAAACCTGGACCCCTAGAACCCGGAGGCCTCGGGTTAGGTAGACTCGTGGGTCCGGACAAACCTGGACCCCTAGAACCCGGAGGCCTCGGGTTAGGTAGACCCGTGGATCCGGACAACTTTTGACCCACAGGGCGGAGCCGGAAATTTTTTCCACAATTCCACAGCTATAAAGAGAATCAATACTTAGGCCTATGCCTACACAATGGGCGGATCCGTGTCTGATAACTCATTCAGAAGATTCAGTACACTTAATAGGCTTACACGTTTTAGGGCCGACCGATTGTGTTAATGCAGGCCCATAAGCGATAGACCCTGATGCATCGGTAGTTAGATTGTAGGTCTAGGGCCTAAAAAACGTAGTGTATCCTATATAGGCTTGCGTCAAAGACCACTAGACCTACATATAGCTATATCTAGTCTTAAACTCAGCACTTGCAATGTGTGTGATAAGTGTGTGCCTGAACGCTGTACGTTTCAGTCGGTGCGTCGAGTAACACACTGAAAGAGATCCAATTCCAACGCAAGTTCTTTTTGAGAAAATGACATTTGTTGGTGTCATGCACTTTTCTGTAATACAATTTGTGCATACAAATCTACAAATCTCCGGATTCCTCGTAACAATGTACAATAATGTTACAAGTAAGCTACAAAAAAGCGACTATAGAAAATTTCCAATCCAGGTCCATGAACCCGAAGGACACGCAAACCCGACCCGGATTCAACCCTGACGTGCACAGATCTGAACATGGAGAAATTAATCTTCATTATCCTGAGAGTAGGCCAAACTAGGATGCATTGCGCTGAGATAACTAAAACTTGCCGCCAATTCTTCGATGCTGTTGGATATGGTGTAAACGTCACTAGCATATTTTACATACAGCTTGGCTTTAGTCGAATAAAGCATGTGTTGATCGTGAAAGCTCACAAAGATATCCGCAAATGAGCCAGATAGAGGTCTGCCCATTGCCACCCCATCTTCCGCTCGTGCTCATCACCGAACAGGAATTTGACTTCAGTTGAAACCTTCTTCAGAAGCTCCGTCAGACTGGTCTCACTGAGAACTTTAGGACCGATCTTCGGCGCATTACTGATCGATGCAGTTTATCACACATCATCTCACGCATGAGGATATTCTATCGTGAAACGACTCTTGCTGTCTGCTGTCATCTGTACGTCAGCCTTTGATGCCGTCATCTCAGCAAGTCTATCACAAAAAGTGAAAGAGTCTTTGACGGTGTATTTGCTTCAAAATGATGCAATCTGCTTCAAGATCTCAGCATCTTAAAAGCCGAGCCTCTTCGTGATTCAGTGATCCAGACATTGACAAGACAGGTCGCAGGGGACACTCAGCTTTGTGCATTTTCAGAAGACCATAAAGTCTTGGGATAGTGACTCCAGAAGGTAAAGCATCGATGAACTTCATGTCCAGCTCTCCAACACCAACCAGTCTTTTCAACAATTGCAAGCATCTTGACACGATTATTTTATTCTGTTCTATTCTATCAAGTCATAGGTCACATTACATTAAGAGAATACCAAAGGGCATGCTTTTCATGCATGCAGGCAAATTGTCATGTCAGAAGAAAGTTCGATCTCATAGGTCAGATGATCAAATCGTTTTAGTCCATAATAACACTAAAATAGTGTTCTAAGGATTTGTCAGACAGCGAGTCGAAACCTTGGTTTGCAACACATATATATCTGCGCGCACGTCTTAAAAAACATGATAAAATATTATGTTATAACCGGCAAATTTGACTGCCGGCTATCGACAATCTTGTCTGTCTGACATGATTACTATGTGAAGATGATTATCGATGGTGAAGATAACAAATATTTCAATATTTACTATATTTACAATGTACGTACCATGCCGTAGCGCAATTATGTCAAAAATATGCCTTACGTCGGCTCGACGCACTGCTAGTATTAAGATAACAACTTTGTAGTTGATGCAAACATTGTCGGTGAAAACATTCACATCATTTTATTGCGTTATGGAGTTCTTTCGAAGTAGACCAAGAAAATTTTAATCAAGTTTCCTAGATTTCGGCTTAGGAAGAGAGTCAGTCCTGTGGTTGATTCGAATGATGCGGAATTGTATGTATTGTGCAAAATATGATAAATGCCTCCTATTTTATTTCCTCAATAAATAAAATTAGTTGTGCACAGGAAGAACGAGTATCTAACGTTTTCCATGTCTACGATATCTCCGTTTTGTACCCAATTATACGTTTAAAAAACTCAGAACAAGAAGAGATAATGGATAATCGATTTCAATTCCTCCTTCTTATCAAGAAACTCTCGTACACGGCGCAGCTGAATTAGCCATTAGCGCAGCGTCACCATCTGTTCTTTGAGATATTCATACACAAGGTGATTCCATCAAAAATCGATGTCAAAATGTTGTCTGGACAATCGCTTTCAAAAGTCTGATAGAGTTCCAAACTTGAATTTTCTGTCACATGGTTTCGAAATATTGAAATATTTCTGAGAACGGATCCCAAATTATCTTCCATTATTCATAGTGTAATTCCCTACTTGACATATTAGAAAGACGGTATTGAGAGAGCTTGCAATACTTTAACGATTTTCATTTATGTTGTCTGTAGAGACCATCGAAGTGAGTCATTATCACAGGGCGTGTTATAGTTATCTATAGACATCTGGAGACAACTTTTTCGATGATATTTTTGATATCACAATTCAAGTTAATCGAATTACCCTTTGATTTACTCTTTCCTGTCACATCTGATATATTTTTGTTATAGGTGAAGATGCTCCTGGATGACAATTGAGTGTCAACTCTTTTGTTCGCAAGTGCTAATAGGTATCTGCCGTAAAATCCACCAATTATCAAATAATAGTCAGCGTGGCTTGAAGCTGTGATCTAGTTTGAAAGATCAGTTGGTACTTACAGCTAAATATTTCTTGCTGTTGAATGGTGCTTAGCTGTAATTCACAAAGAATTGATTCAGTCGTTGCAGGAAAAATTGCGGTCATCACTAATCAGATATGACTTTGGATTGCAATTTCAGTTGGCTCATGACAACCCAAATCACAGATAAAGATTTGATAAAGATTTTTCTCAAAGCAAAAATGATTATTTTTCTGAAGAACATGCACTGCTTTTCTCGACAAGAGGTATGAAACTTATTGTGCTAAAATAGCTTCTGTCATGGACCACGTCATTTGTACAACTTACTAAAGTTGCTTTGCCAATTTTAAATCCTGAAGTGGTTTTTAGTTCGTACTTGAACAATGCGGCCCGCGGTCATCATAATTCATTTGAGTTAGCAAGTTGAGATCAATATTCAAATAATTGCGCAAATTCAAAGGATACAGTGTCGAAAAGACATTGGTTAATCATTTTGTTTAAGTTAAGCAGATGATGATGGCCTAAGAGGAGACCGAAATATATAAAGCATATTAGAAAAAGAATTATTGCCATCTTGTCTACTTGGTTTCCCAACATCAACTTAATCAAAGGATACAGTTCAGTTTACAATTACATGTATATCACTTATACTGTGTAACTTTAATTCCATTACTGTTTTTATATTGAAAATATAATTCATTTCGTGGATGTTATTGGTGGTATCTCTTCATGAATTTCATTAAGTGTTTCCGAAGCTATCTTTAGCTCTCACCTCACTCACTGATAGGAGTTCTCCATCCGTTTTCTTCAAAGTTGACGGTCTGATTTTCGAATTAAAATCATTTTGAAACAAGACGGAACATGCATGTATATCTTAATGCATATTACTCCTGGCACAATCACGAAAAATGCCTCGCTGGGCTGGGAATCGAACCCAACCATCGAAAAGTGAAAGCTGCTGAGCCCAGGCCAGTGATTCACGTCTGTGTCAGGAGCAAGTAGACATTTACGCACTTTATATTACTTTCCCAGCTTTGACAGTCATGAAATCCGCGATGGATGAGGATCAGGTTTTTTCAAAGGTCTCAAAAAGTCTGGTGGCGAAGGAGCTGAAATTTGTGACTTTCAGTTTCAGCGTATTTGGAAGCTTTCTTTCGAAATTTAAGGATATTTGGCTGGCTACAAGATCGAAATTTGAAGTCGGTTTTAAAAACTACTTTTCGAATGACCAGCTTTCTACATGCAGATGGCGTGCTACTGACTTTCTATCATGGATGTCACATGACATCGTTCTGACATTGTCTGAACATAGGTGATGGCGGCAAACGTGTGGATCAAGAGTGAATGGTTATGTCAAAGAAAAATAGTTCATTTCCTAGTTCCGTTAGGGTTCAGTCCCTTTTTTCACAGATTTAAAACAAGGGCTTTATGCAACCATTTAATTACTTATAGAGTAGTTAAATATTGAGTTTCTTCCTCATTTGAAAAATGGGAACAGACCTGAATACAAGTTGCCTCATCAATTTCTGTAATGAGATGTCTTTACGATTCATGTCACTCTCCAATTCCGTCATATTGTCTCTCAGCGCACAAGAAACCGGTAATATCGCAGATTTAAATGATTTTATTTTTCAAAATTGTTTTATTTGCCAACTTTTTTGATAGTGATGAAATAAGTACAAATGAGTAATATCTGTAAAGAAGCTTAAAAGCAACTGGGATATACTTATGTATATTATACTTATATATTATATTATGTATACTTATATTATTACCTATTATCTTTCATTTATTGATTTATTAAATTATTATCATATAATATACTGCACTTGCATCTAGAAAATTAATATCTGACTCCCCCAGTTGTTAACTAAGTAAGTAATAAGTAAGCAATAATAATAGTAATGAATAGTAAGTAATAATATAAATAAGTAATTATATGATAATAATATATTAAAGCAATAGATTAATAGCTAAGCCTTTTTTAACGCCACTACTCCCCCATACTGGGGGCTTGGACGGTGCTGACATAGTCAGATTTTTGTGGAGCGTTGTAGTACTTTTAGTCCGGATGCCCTTCCTGACGACTTCCATTGACACTTACGGGGCTCGACCTCTGGATCAGAAGATCGATAGGCCAAGCACCTAACCACTGTGCCACGGAGACCATAAATTAATAATAATAAGTAATAATACCAATGTCAATACTGTCAATGTTAGAAGTAAAGGGTAATTATGCAGCACATCAATGCTCGCAAAATACTGAGTAGTAAAGCAGCATTTCATAGCCATTCAAGATTTCAAATTCGTTAAAGTAGTAACGAAATTGAATATTTAAGTTGTTCTAAACTTTCGTAAACCATTATACAATATTTGTATGTGTAAAAAACTGTTTTATGTGATTGTCTTTGAGATGTGACGAAATTTCTTATAGTCTAGATTCACATCATCAAATCAGGTTTCGACTGCTACGTGCAAGATGTATTCATCTGAACTTTCGTAATCAAACTTATGAAGATGAACGAGTTGGTCAAAAGCAATTCCATCACTGGAAAGAACTTGCGCCCATCATGTTGCGTAGCCAATTTCTGCAAGATTGAGTTATTTTGAGGATCATTATCCGAGGAGTTTCGCACCCTCTCAGATTCCTCGCCACCAAATAGGGTCAGGCCTTTGTAGGATTAAGATAGACCTTGACTGAAGTCATCAGAACATTATTACTTTTATTTACATTCAACAAAGATGTAGATCATTCAACGTTGGATCTCAATAATGTATAGAAACTGAAGATTTCTATGCCGTAAAATTGAAATCTTCAAATAAATTTCAGAATGTAGGTAATTTTACGAATTTTACAGTAGTTGTGTATTTAGTGGATGTAAATTAACATTGTTATTTACGAAAGCTGCACAGGGAAGAGATCAAGGACCTTCGACATCTGATAGCTTATTCTTGACGATGAAATCTTAGCTTTCGTTTTGACTTAATCTTGACATTTTCTCGGCGAAAAGATTTCGATATTATAGTGCCTAGTTCGGAATCAAACTTTTGACGTCTTTTGCTGTCGAGTTGGTATAGTGAAGTGATTGAATAATCATTCCTGGCCCGCACTCGTTGTTTAGTTCAACCTACACTTGGACTTCGCTGCATCTTTGCACTAAGTTGTCACATTTGTGGTGACACACACTTACTTAATAAAGAATGATCAATCACTAATTGCTCTGTAAAACATTTTGCTCGATCAAAGTAATAAATTCAAATATTTCAAGAAGACCTCGTTGCGTGTAATTTGTAGGCTCAAGATAATTCAACAAGTAGTTAAGAAATAATTTAAATAGATCTATATTGTTGATGTTTGCCAACTTCTTAAAATGTATTATGGAGTTTATGGAGTTTTAATCACTTTTTTCCATTTTTATGATGTGCATTTTGAATGCACAAATAAATCATGTAATTCAATCAATTCAACAATACTATCAAGATAATTGATAGCAGGGATGGTCAATTTGCTGGCTTCTGACATTTTAACATATGCTGCAAAAATAATGCATTGCGCCCCAAGTACAGTAACATACATATATATATATATATATATTTTGATTTAATAAGTTTTTATATTTATTTCCAAATACCGAGTTAATTATTGTTCTACATGTATATATATATATATATACAAGGTGTTTCAAAAGTAGGCTAACAGTTGATTTTGCCCTAGGAAATCTATGTTGACCGTTCTATTGGCGATTTACACCTGAATCAGTCGATGGATATCCATGATCAGTCCAACATGAGCCATAGACTTCGAAGTAATTGCTACTATCATTTAGAAGTCTATGCAGTAGCATTCCATTGGCAAAGGAATTTTGAAATCTATCATGGACAAGATATAGCACCAATCTGACATTACGTACATGGATATGTTCAATTAATTTGATTTGAATCAAACACTGTTAGTTTGACTTGAAGTGAATTAAACAAGCTGAAGCTTTTTTGAATTTGCTGCTTCTGTCATGTCAGGTCATCTAAAAGATGATCAGAGAAAATGGATTTTGAAATCCTTTTGGAAAAACAAGAATGCTGAAAAGGTGCGAATGGAATGGAGAGATGCCTTTCACAGCAATCCTCCATCAAGATTTGCTATTTATCGCATTCGAGATAAATTTGAAAAGACCGGTTCGGTAGAGAATGCACCGAAGTCAGGACGCCCTCGATCAGTTTCAATAACATCAAACGAGGAGCTAGTGGCCCAAACATTTGTTCAAAGTCCGAAGTCCGAAGAAGTCAACAAGAAGAGCCTCATTGGAGTTGGACATTTCTCTAAGCTCTACTTGGAGACTGATGAGGAAAGTTGAGTTGAAACCATACCGACCCAGACTGTTGCAGCACCTTCTACCGGATGATGCTGAACGACGCTTGCAGTTTGCTGTGCTCATGTTGTCGGAAATTCGGGAGAACCCAGATTTGCTTGACAAGATAGTTTGGTCTGACGAAGCCAGTTTCAAACTATCAGGTCACGTAAATAGACATAACTGTGTCTACTGGTTCCCTGAAAATCCGCACATGGTATCAACAAATGAGCTGAACCAGCCTGGCTTAACCGTCTGGGCCGGTATGTCAAGCAACGGTGTGATTGGGCCAGTATTTTTTGAAAGAACTGTGACGGCTGAGGTGTACCTTCAAATGCTCCAATCCTTTGCGATTCCTGAGATGCAGTCATTGAACAACTTCAATGAGCTGTACTTTCAGCAGGATGGTGCACCAGCGCATTTTGCAGTGAGTGTCAGAAGCTATCTGAATGACACTTTTCCAGGAAAGTGGATCGGGAGATGTGGTAGCATCCTTTGGCCTCCTCGCTCTCCCGATCTAACTCCGATGGACTTTTTCTTTTGGGGCGTTGTAAAGGAGAAAGTGTACGGACGAAAACCTCACACACTTTCTCAACTCCGCTCCTACATCACAGATGCCTGTCAAGAGATCAGTGATGACAGGAACTTATGCAGAACTGTGTGCCACAGTGTGGCCGAAAGACTACAAGAATGTGCCGATGTCCATGGTGGACATTTTGAGCATTTGCGTTCGTGAATTTTTGCAACTTTAAGTTGATTAATTTTTTGATATGTTGAATAGGCCTTGGTTATTCATTTGTTCATTTTTTTGTTAGGAAACCAAGCAAACAAAATGGTAGTTGTTTTAATGTTAATACCTTTATTAATTTCAGCCTCCTCTAGGCCATCGTCAGAAGCTTCTGACGATGGTCTAAGAGGAGGCTGGAATTAACAAAGGTGAAGGACATTTGGATGTCAGCTGTTCTTCCTTCTTCGCCTCCCTCTCTTGTGTTGACGACAGCGTCTTCGTGCACCAGGCTGAGGGGCGCGGAGGACATTCGAATGTCAGCTGTTCTTCCTTCTCCGCAGTAACACTGAAACAACTACTATCTTGTTTACATGGTTTCCTAATAATTTTTTTTGATAGATGTTGGATAGTTATTCGACTTCTCATGATCGGTATAGATTCAAATTGGGTTGTAGTGAAATATGTAGGCATGAAAACACTGGAGATCATGAGATATTTTAATATGATTTACGCGATGTCAAAGAGTATTGAATTTTTGCCCCTTACGAATACAAGGCATATTAGCTATCTGTGGCATCGTGAAAAAGATTATTATGACATAGCTTATTAATCTATAGCATTAAGACATAGCTTTTCAAGGCCAATTTCTACTGTTAGCCTACTTTTGAAACACCTTGTATATATATATATATATATATATATATATATATATATATATATATATATATTGTTTGTAAGTTTTTTATCTCAAGGCCTACAAGGTTTGATTGAAATTTTTCTGCTAATTTGTGATGTTCTTTGTGTTGATTCTTTTTACTGATCTTCGTATAATTTGGTAATAAATTGTTTTTCTTCACATGTGATGTTAAATTGAATGTCTTTTTCCAATTTGATACATTTATTCAGTAGTTTTTCCGCTCTTTTATATTGTTGTAATTCTGCTGTTGTCAATGTTTTGATGATGATGAATGATTACCATTTTATTGCAAAATATTTACATTTTATTGACGGCGACGTTTCGGTCTTCTGTACATAGACCATTTTCAAGCTAACATATTAACAAAATCATTATTATTTTTTTATTAATTAATTAATTATTAATTAATGATATTAACAGAGTCAATAAAGCTCGTTTTCATAACTCTTTGTTTGCGGTTTTTTGCAATAATGTTATGAATTTATTAAGAAGAGAAACATCAAATATTACGTACTATTTTCTCATTACCGCTGCGAACTGGGTCTGTGCAGTGCATTCTTTTGTGGCTTCTAGCCGCATGTTAACGCCCATTTGTTTATGTAGATCCAGGTGCTTCCGATTTGGTACACTTAATAACGTAATGCAATCCAACATTCATTTCAAAACTCAAAATGAGATTTGTCATTTTTATGATTTTGATTGCACTTTTAAGGCAGACTTCTTCCAGACCTGGCAGAAAAGTGATATTCCCCGCAAAAGTGATCATGAGGTCTTGAAGTGATCTTGTGGTCGCGAATGTGATTTTCGGATAATTGATAAATTGATTTCATCGGAATTAACATCATGATTGACGTATAATCAGCAGTATATCCTACAACGTGAATTGAGTAATCGTGAATTCATGCTACGATTCAGTACAGCAAAACTCCGCTATGCGTGTATGTGCAAACAATGCGTTCCAGGAAAATCTTATGCGAATCTTCGCTTATCAAAGCGAAGAAACAATAGGAAATTAGCGGACACGTTCCTAACTCCATGCCTTTAGAGGTAAATTTAGCATATATTCCTTTCAAAAATCGCTGTTTCAGACTTAAAATTAAAAGGAAATGAAAACAATGCTGCGCAAACGTTGCATGTGCAAATTGGGCACATTGGCACAATATTTCATAGTGCCAGTTCGCCTGACATGGACTTGAAAAGTGACCTCAGACTTGAAAGATTTACACACCAAATTCCTTTGCAGTCGCAGATGCTGACAGCGTCTCATAAGTGCCAATCAAGTAAGCTTATGCATGCATTACATCCAGAGGAGTTGAACAACTGAACAACAGGGCGACCGCATAGAAACATTGCTAGACTAACAGATCTCTAACGGTATCACTAACCCATCAGTGATCGTTAACAGTGCGAGAGCTGCTGACGTGTTCTTCTTAAATTCGCGCACTAGCTTCTTGTTATTTTCAATTTGTGGATTGTCACCAGGGACACGAATTTTCCGCGGGAAACCGCGGAATATGCATCATGCCGCGGATAAATGAGAAAATGAAATTTTCTAAGCTTTTATATGATATATCGAACGTCAAAATTGGTGATTGCTTCAATACGTTAGAATTATTTCAAATACTTCATTTATTTCACTACATAAGTCAATTTTATTTTAATTTCGTTGCATTTAATAAATTTTTCTATTGCATTTGTGTTAGCATTTTTTGTAAATATCTTGTCATGCTAGTACCTGTTTCCGTATCGAATTATATGCTATAGCAATGATTGTTGTCATTTTTATTTTCTAATTGGAGAAGAAAAGAAAAAATCGTCCTAACTTTTTTCTTGACTTTGCGCAAATAGCAGCATTTTTATTACCGCGGAATTTCGAGTTTTCTACCGCGGAATTTCAAGTTTTCTACCGCGGAAAATTCGTGTCCCTGAGTCACCCAACATCAGTAAGACGACGATTCTTAAGTTGTACCTCCAGTCTTCTTGCGAGTTACGAAACGTCAAACATCGCAACATCCCATTTGTTTATGTAGATCCAGGTGCTTCCGTTGTGGTACACTTAATAACATAATGCAATCTAACATTCATTTAAAACTCAAAATGAGATTTGTCATTTTTATGTTTTTGATTGCATTTTGAAGGCAGACTTCTTCCAGAACAGGCAGAGAAGTGATATTCCTCGCATCGCAGGCTTGATAAAATTGCTGTTGAAGATAATGAAAATGTCACTTGGCTATAATCATCGCTATAAATCAACCAACGCTTGATTGCTTAATTTTCATATCAAATTCTATAATATTGCATTTTGTTTTACAGCGGGATTGTCCTTCTGGTCAACTGAGCAAAAAGAAGTTTATCGAAGTGTATTCAAGCTTCTTTCCTGATGGTAACGCGGAAGAATTTTGCACCCATGTATTTCGAACGTTCGATAAAGACAATTCCGGTAAAATAGACTTTAAAGAATTTCTTCTTGCTATCAATATTACCTCTGGAGGGAAACCTAAAGAGAAGTTAGAGTGGGCATATCAGATGTATGACATCGATGGAAATGGCACGATTGAACAAAGTGAAATGATAGAAATAATCCGGGTAAGTTCACGTTGTGTCTCATGGTAAATTTAAGTACCTTTCTTCTCCTATAGTAAAATATGTTATACCGAAAAGTGTTCTGATAAAAGACATTCTCAAAGGGCAGAGATGCGGAGCCTCTTCAAATTTGATTCGAGACAGAATATGGCATAGAATGTGATCTGACTTACCCTTCTTGTGCGGTGTTGCCTGAATAGTATTCAACTTTTAGATCAAATTTCCCACATCGGAAAAACGATTAGCTACTTTCGAGTTAGAATTATAGA
The DNA here is from genome assembly GCA_907163375.1 of Prostheceraeus crozeri. NCBI lineage: Eukaryota > Metazoa > Platyhelminthes > Polycladida > Euryleptidae > Prostheceraeus > Prostheceraeus crozeri. The sequence goes on along the minus strand of CAJQUW010001979.1, from coordinate 404,757 downwards.
ACTTAGAACATTATTTTAATCTTGGACTTCAATATACCTGTCTTTTCATTCTTCAATGAATCAATCAGTATATCGCGCAGTGAGAAAGCCATCTCTTAACAAAATTTGTTGTAAAATGGCTTGCAATTTACGGTGAAATTAAGTCAAAAATTGAGTAGGCTTGTTGTTTTGTTGTAATTATTTTGACTTATCAATGAGATTGAGGCATTCCTCTGTTTATCCATGTACAATATTAATTCTTCTATGATATTTAAGAATTTTTGGCTGATCTTGGATGCAAGTGATATTTAATTTGAAGAGGAGTTATTTTGACATTCGTTGATAAAGAAATCAGGAATTTAAGATTACATGAATTTTAAATCTGGGGATTTCCTACAATCACGGTTTCACAGTCTCTACCCCATGTCCAATCTACTGATATAGATATCTCAATGGTTAATTTGCAAGTCATCGATAGACTCAAAGATCATTCTTTTTTTCTGTGCTCAATATTGCACTATTTCTCTGAATCCTCTTTTATTTTGTAATTTGTAATGGAGCAATATTCTGAAGTTTTGAATAGCATTTTATTGATATTAGAACCAACTGCATTTAAAACATGTAGTCCACCGACTGAATCTGTCAGGGGTGTAGAGTAGACTGAAATGTGCGTATTTCTTCTTGCTTTTGTACATTTGAAATATGAAATCGTGTTTCCTTAAAAAAACAAAATTTTAACTTGATTTGAAACTAATGGTTTCACTTATGCTCTTAGCTCAACATTACTCTATCCATCATTATTGTGAGAGGAGCAAACAATTTTTTCATTGTCAAGGAAAGTCACCAAATTTATCTGTTAAGATCACGCGAAAGTTGAAGAGACAGTAACTTTTATCTCATTTCCGGACGAAGAAGGAATAAACATTTCTTCCCTTTCGTAACTTCCCTAATCAACAAGAAACTGAGTAACTGTAAACAAAGTAACTGTATTTTATGCACGCTTGCATACGATACTTGTGTCCCCAGGAAAGATATTCGGTTGTGATTTCATAATTTTGTAATTTCGATATTCGGTATCGCAGCAGCAAATATCAAGGTTGCCACAAAGATATATTTGCCACTTTCTTCGGCAAGCATATTTTGGATTTTGATTGCCACTTGCAGTTATCTGTCATTTTAATGGCTTCCTTTTTTGGTTTTTAAGGCATAATCTTTGAATGCAATTTGCAAATTGATCATATGAAAAATCTTAATATCAATGAAGGTAATAGTCTCCGTCTTACAGTGGCTTAGGACTTATCTAGATTGATCACTACTTTAATGGAGTCATTAAACAGCAAGCTTGATATTCCATGTTTGCATTTAGCCCACTATTCGAGTGTTTCGAATAAAGTTCGACGAATCTTTAAAATGGAAACGACATATATATGATATAACAAAGAAGGCGTCGTGTAAATTATCAGTAATTCGGCAGGTAAAGCCTTTCCTTGACAATCCGGAACTTATAACGATTTACAATACCTGTGTTCGAAGTGTCTTAGAATATGCTGCGCCTCTTTTTGTGAAGTTGCAAGCTCAACAACAAAATTCCATTGAAAGAATTCAAAGAAGAGCTCACAAAATCATATGCGGCGATTCTGATTGCAAATGTTCCAATTTCATTTCACTAGATTATCGTCGTTTGATGCTAGGTATGCGTCTTTTCAGAACGTTAATCAAAGATGAGCATCATCCGCTTCATTACTTGACACCTGCACAAAATCAGTTTTTGAGAACTTGCCGTCTTCCCATCATTAGGAGTACTCAAAGAGCGAAATCATTTGTTGTCAACATGATTCATCTGGCGAATAGCGGTTTTTAATGTAATAATTTTTTGCTTGTTTATTTTGTTTATGATGATGTCTTCTCGTATCGGCTTTTCACTTTGTAATTTTGTGGCCGCACGATTTTCATTTTTGTGGCATTCTATGAAAATAAACGATTATTATTATTTAATGCGGCTTATGAGAGAAAAAAGGGAAAATAGCTGTGTTTTCAGTTATTAGAATGTTAGGTAGCATACTTCACAATATTTGAAAAATGATGCAGCCAAAAAGTGACATCTTTGTTGATATGTAATCCTTTTTTGTAGTAACGACTGGACTAGACTTTGCAATGTGCCTCCCACAGGCATTTTTTATGATGTTTGCTATTTTTATCCGAACCTTAAAACGAGAAATGACAGAAAACGGCGAGTTTATGTGCAGTGGGCCTAAGATGTTTTTGAAAGTAGTATTTGACTGATTAATAGATATTACTCATGCTACAAGGTTTGACAGAAAAATGAGAATGGAACATTCAAGCAACTATATGATGATCCCGAACCTCATCCCGTTCCTCCTTTATCTTCAACTTCGCAATCGTTTTTTGAATTGCCTCTTTCATATATCAAATGATGCATCTTACTTGTACGACACACATTTATCTGCCATTTTACTTCCTATAAACCGTACGTGATGTGTATATCGTAATTCTCTGTACTTGTCCAACTGAGATGATAATTAGAATAAATAAGCAGCATGCTTATTGCTGTACAGAGGATATTAGACTGATGTCTGTTAAAAACTAGAGCGGTCAATAAAAATACAAAAAGCAGATAGGAATATACGCATTTTCAAAAATGTGATGTTTCAATACTTGTGTATAGAAAATTCCGATGGCGATTTAAAGATACCGAATGATACATCTAATTCTACAAAATATTCATCTGAAATTCCTCTCGTATTTGAACTAGAAATAGAAAGTAATGCACATTCATGTGCAAAAATGAATTTGTGCCGAAAATGGCATCATTCAGTAGAACATTTCCAAAATTTTGTCTTTCAAGAAGATGCTCTTCAAATTTTTTTTCAAGGAGTATATCTCATTTTGTTTAATCAGTCCGGCAACACCAAATGCGATTTCGACTAGAACTGGCGTTGCTGGGGTCGACAGAAGCAGTTTTGCTAGCTCATACAGTTCTGGAAGATTGTCTCTGTTCTGACTTCAGGATTTAAGAACTGGCAGTCAATGTTTTCGATTGTTAGGAGTCCGATGCAGTCCGAGTTATTCGGCAACTCTCTTCCGTGCTTCTTTCTCCATGGTTGTGGATGTTAGTACCCTCCTTCAGTCTCAAACTCGAAGCTTCGCTTGGCATGTGGTCAATCTACCTTTTCTTGTCCGTGATGATTGAGTGATTAAACAGGAAGTAAAACATCAGAAGCACACGTTTCAGGATATCCCGATCCCTGAATCCTCATCCCAATACACGATCCCGAATCCCGAAAACTCCTAATCACAACGCTCCAACTAAGTATGATCAAGTTAGACCCGCCACATAGGGATTCATTGCATCCGTAGATTGCGCCCATCAATTTATGACACATCTATTTATGTTACATTATTGTTTCATTATTTGTCTTCCATTTATATCCACTAAAACAGATTATAGGCTTTTACTCAAAGCTACAATAAGACACTGAATAACTGTGAGGCTTTTACTGCGTTGTAAACATTTTGTGTGGGAAATACATTCTTCATTTTTAACTAAGTAATCTTCAGGGGGAATTAGACCTTTTTGTTAATGATCAAAACCAAACAAAACTACATTAAATAAGCAACCTCTCGATGCGAGCCCGAATGCAACGAAGGAATATTATTGGTCTGTTGAGCTGCAGAATGAATTTTGTACTAAATTCGAATATAGCTACCTTTTCGGTCATCATAACTAAATAATTTTGCTCGACATCGATAATTTTGCAGCCAAATAATATTCATAACGAGTTATAATAAACGCCGTCCGTGGTGAGGAGCGATCGCTGACGCAAACTGCAGTTGTAATCAGACCTGATGGCAAACGAGCATATGGTTGATCCAAGCTTCGATGAATGGACGGTCTTTAGGCAGGTATGCGGCTAGCCAATATAATAGCCGATAACCCTTTCGATCGAGTGGAATGGAGGAGGGAGTGTAGCCTGTAGACTACGAACCGACAGGAACAACAGCAAAGATGATGCATTAAAGTATCAATCAACTTTCAAGACAGTGTGTTGCATCCGTTTATGCTTGTAAAGATGCGTACCTACTTCCCCGTTTTTCGTCCTTCTGCACGTTGAGCGGGCTCAGACATGAATATATATTAAAGTTTGCTAAACGCCTTTCCGGATAAATAATATATAATTGAGAACAGCCAAGTGTCGGGACGTTTCGATTATCTTTGTCAGCCGATTTCTGACTTAAGAACATTCACAGAAGGAATACATACATGTACAAAACACAAACATCAAACAGGCACTTCGGATGTCCGATAGCCACAAAGTCAGAAAGTCTTAAGTCAGAAATCGGCTGACAAAGATAATCGAAACGTCCCGACACCCAATTATACAGTATATTATTTATCCGGAAAGGCGTTTAGCAAACTTTAATATATATTGATCATACCGGGTATGGCCGACACTTTTAAGAAACTCCTCAGACATGAAGTCATTTATGTCACTGCTCCCCCATACTGGGGCTTGGACGGTTTTGATATAGTCAGATATTTCTGGAACGTTCTGGCACTTTGCCCGCATGCCCTTCCTGACGACTTCTATGACGGGGCTCGACCTCCAGACCAAAAGTTTGCTAGACCAAGCACTTAGCCACTGTGCCACGGAATAATAACTAATTGATTTTGAAATTCCTCACACCTCCAATCTCAGTGCATAGATTCTTACATTATTTGCTGAACCCTCGAACAGCTGACCTTCTGAAGTTCAATTTCCTGCAGATTCTGAAGTTTTTGATGTTTTGATAAATAAAGTTATAACGAATTATTTCAGCATTTTCAGCATGTATGTGGTTTTACTCTATGTGTTGCTTTTCAAAATTATCCTCAGTAATGAGTTTGTCAACTACCCAAATATAATATACTGCCATTTTTGAACTTCAATTTTGCACATTTCGAACGCAAAGAATTTCGTTGATAAGGAATCAAATTTCTGTGGTCATCAGAAATTCGCTATAATCGTGAGTTAATTGTATATATTATGCGTTATGATTGTCCTGTTTATCAAAAAAGTTTAAATTGACTGTCAAAATTTCATTTCAATTTTTGATATCATTACAGGCCATCTACAGCATGCTGGGAGCTGATGAGAGCAATGTCGATCACACACCTGAGGAAAGAACGAAAGAAATTTTTGCTAAAATGGACCTGAATAAGGATGGTGTGTTGACAAGAGAAGAGTTTATGGATGGATGCATGGCTGACAAACAACTATATTCTATGCTTCTCGCCGACGATCCAAACGCTGAAGAATAGTTTCATTGTTCACTTTCGTGTGTAGGAAATTATCTTTTTTGTGAAAATATATGTTCATTATCCTTTTCGATCTTCTCATCATAAATTCGAAATACTTTATGTAAATATTTTCTCTATTCGGATGTTTGTCTGAATCTTTTGTTTCTAAATTGAATTACAACACCGAAATTATTCTCAATGATTTAAAATAATTACATTTTGTATGTCTATTGGATTGTATATAGAATATATATTATTCACGAAGATGTCTTCTAAAACATGTTCCCAAATTTTCAATAATGAAGATGAATTAATAATCAGGGTTTTGGAATCCTAAAATGATAGAAGGACTAATCTAAATCCGGGCTTCTTGAGATTAAAAGTATACGACCTCGGGCATCTTAGATTTAAAGTCATTCTACTCAGTGCTCCTGAAATTGATTAGTATCCGATTCCTGGATCCTTGAATCAACAAATTTGAGCAAATGAGAATATAAGTCTGACAATCAACAATTTAAAAGCGTCGATCCTATTGTGCACTGAAATTGAAAGCTTAAAATAAAGCACACGGTAAATTGGTAATATATAAGGCCATAGTTCATCTAAGCATATTTCTGCTGCACGAAGCCAAATCCACTGCTCTGCTCCAATTACCCATGACGTGCATTAAGTGCGCGCAATTCGCTCATGGGTAGTTGGGGCAGTGTTCAGCTCTGTTATAGTCGAACACAATGTCCAATTGCCCGTGTGACGTGCAACGGACATCATCGAGTCTTAGCAGGTAAATACTTGAGACCCAATTGATTAAGAATGACAACTTGGCCTGAGCCTTGATCTAATGACCAATAAGATTAGACATACACTGAGAGATGCACAATCGGACTAAATAGATCGACTATCCGAACAATTGGAAATTCATTTCCGAGTCGAAAACCTTTTTGTCAACCGAATCTGACTTTCGAAAATTATAGGCATCCGATTCGGCGAGGTCGGCGCCATCCAGTCTTGTACAATGAGTGTCAAATGTATTCTCCTTGATGTTGAATATTCGGTCAACTTAATTAGTGAATACATTTTCTAAGTGAAGTAGAAATGAATGTCATCTTTCATTAGCTAATCAAATCTGCAAAAATACGAGTGTAAAGTTTTAAAGTTCATAGTTTTAGTTTAATGAAGTAGCCTATAGCCTATTGGGGTGAAATTATCTCCCACACCTGGTACAAATGAACGCGTTCGCTTAATGCAAACAATAGCACGCACAAATGTGTAATTCTACAGTTATGTATGCCGAGGCGATTGATAAGACGCAGGCAGAGATCAGCAAAATTCATAAAACTCGTAAAAGCGTATTATCCGACTTTAAGGACATTCTCCAACTACTCTTGAAAGTCCTCCATCACCCATGATCGTGCATCAAAAAGGCTTTATACCTAGCAAAAAATCCAAGGAAAAAAAGGAAAAAATATTGAAAACTAAACAAGAATTGCAACCTGAGTCACACAACCGCCTTCTTTGCATCGATTTCCTTCGTTCATCACCCATTATTAACGGATGCGTCTTGCCGAGCCACCTATCACAAGAAGGAAATTTGAAATTTCTAAATTCCTTTGTTGGCACCCCAGAACGGCCTAAACACGATTGCGCAAGAAACATCGAAACCAAGCAACGGTATCACAACCAGAGTCACACAGTCACCATGCAACTCTCAACCGATTTCGCTCATTGATGTCTCATTCCAGTCTCATTCTGACCGCATGCATTGTCAAGTCCCCATCACATCGCAAGAATGAAATTTCAAACAACCTCTGTTGAAGTGTGATATTTTGCATAAGACTTGTTCTGGGCGCCAACAAAGGAATTTTGACATTTCTTTCTTGTGAGGGGGCTTGGCAATGCCTTTCCGGTCATCGAGCCTTTAGCGAGTGAAATCAGTACAGAAATGGCGACTACGTGACTTTGATTAATTGCAACTGGCTATTCAATTTTTGAAATTGGAACTAAAACTGTAGATTTCTGGGATCCTTTGATTGGGGCGTCAAAGAGGTGCTCAAAAATTCATTCCTTTGATGTGATTGGGTCGAGACTTTAGCAATGCCTCTCTCAGATCGAGTCATCAGCGAGCGAAGTCGGTTGTGAGTTGATGCCTGCAGTGTGACTTTGGTTGCAACCGTTGCAATTGGCTTCGATGTTTCGTGGGTCATGGGGTCTCCAACAGAGGTAGGCCTAGTAGCAATTTGAATTTACCTGTGATAGGTGCTTGGCATATTGCCATTCCGGTCATGATGAGCTCATTGAGGGAAGGAAATCGGTGTAGAAATGGTGGCTGTGTGACTCTGCTTGTAATTATCCATTTGTTTTTCATCGATATTTTTTCTATTTTTCCATGGCTTTTTTGCCGCACGTGCTCGATCATGGGTGATGGAGGGTCTTACAGAGCCCCTAGTCATTCCTTACTAGCAGACTAGTCCTGAAAAAAGTCGGCTTAAAGCGCACTTTTTGCGGGTTTGACTTTACTGCTTTAACTCTGGTTGCGTTTTATCAATCGCCTTCGGTTGTCATATCAATCGTCTGTGCGGTTCATTTTCGGCTTTGCACGGTCATGATTAGCGTCGGTGGTGCTTGCAATGTCGCAGGATGATATATGCGCCATGGCGCATAATGCATGGCCATAAATGCAATTTTGTCAAGGGATGACGATTTGAATTTTCCTGTGGATGATAGGGCTGCAACTAGCTGCTAGATTACTGTTTGCGGCATTCATGAACGTACGTGCAGATCGTATGCTAAAAATCTATACCAAAAATTTTTTTGCTGTTAGATTACTGAAATTGATAAAGAATAAGCCCACGGTACGAGAAAATGCTGTCTGATAAAAATATACTTAAATGTTTGGGTAGGGCTGACCGATTTTCTGAAAAAATCTTTTTCATTGGAATATCGGGAAATCCTGTGAAAATAATGATGGTGAGCATAAACAGTTGAAATTATCAGAGGTATTATGTTTCTTAGATACATTAAAACATTGTCTTAAAACATCACTATTTATAGCTTCGGAGATAAGTTTGGTGGTTCAATGTGAAAGACATGTATTTGGTCAATAGTATCGCATTTCCCCCGTTGATTAACTTATGGAACTTTTTTTATTTTGAGCGTTATAATCACTGCGCTTCTGAGATGCCAATTACAACTTAATCTAAAATAATGTTTTACCAACCACCACTTCATCCAGTACTATCACACAGCCGCCATTTCTTCCCATAGCTTCGAACATAAACTAAGACAATGAACAGTTCCTTATAAAGATGAGCGATCCTAACCGAAACCCTATCCGAACCCGACCGAAACCCGAATGCTCGGGTTCGTGTAGAGCAATTAAGACGATCGGGTCGGGTAGGATTATCTCTTTTATCTAAAATCCGAAAAAACCCGAAATAAACCGATTCGGGTTTTTTTCGGGTTGGAGCATACAAATTTGAAGAATGTTTTAGAACTTTAAAAATATTTATGAGACTTCTATTCTTCCCCCCCCCCACATTTCTGTTGTTGACACCCGGAAGTGTTGCATCGTCAACGATCTCCTCTTGGTCCTACCTGTTCTCACTGACATGGCATAACTTTGAGTGTGTAAGACTCCTCTTATCTGACTTGTAGAACATTTACAGCCTCAGAATTAGACAACTGCTCGTCATTTGTCTGTAGACAACAATCACACGAAGTTCATTATCTCAGCTGTACCTTGTATTCTAACTGAGTATCCAAGGGACCAATCCTTCATCCCAGGGTTCAAGTAAGACTTTTCAGTCGTGTTGTAGTGGCACTCAGTGACAGATGAAGTCCATTCTAAACCCAATGTGACTAACTTTGGCGAAATTTGATGATTTTGGAAAACTTGAAAAATGTGGGGGAAGAATAGAAGTATAGTATTTTCTGTGAAGTTTTTAGTGCTGTTTCATGTGTACCTGTAGTTTACTGAAGTTTTTCAAGAAATTGTGGCTTATCACATTATTCTCATTGCGAATTATTGATCTGATAAAATACTTTGCGTTACATATTTTGCTTCTGAAACTACGACAGATCATTATCAAATTAATTGAATCTGTTCTTGTAGTCTCTAAAGGCCTCATTCTCATAATTACATGTAGATCGTGGCTCGCAGGATGGGCGGAAAGAAATGAAATGAAATTTGAGATAATCTTTACATAGGAGCGGAAGCTCAAACTATACATCAAATATTATATAATTGAAATTTTAGTATCTACAGTGCGCGACAGCAAGTTTTAAACTTGGCATAAATCTACGGACACGTACATTTTTCAACACCTAAATTTTTTTGCTATTAAGAAATATTGACAAATTTATAATCATCTGAAAGAGAATTTTCGGATCTATCATTTGAATGTTGTTGAATTAATTGTTTTTGAAATTGGTGGTTCCTTAGAGGCCCATAAACCCGAAAGCACCAAATTTTCTTTGACTTGTTTTGACAAACACATAAATCAATTTGAAACATTCTCCTTGTGATATTCAAAACCGTCACAAGATTGGCTTTCAGAAAATATATAGTTTGACAGTGTTTTCTCGAAGTTTATAGGCAATATTTTGAAAGTAGTAGCCTATAGATAGAAAATATGGCGATTTTTTCATTTTCAGAATATTTCTTCGAAGGGCCTTAAATTTACCCAACAAAAGCAGAAAACACTAGTTTTGAGGTAAATAAATGTCACCAGTTAGTTAACAGCGTTATTTCTGTCATTATCGCAACACATTCTGAAAATGAAAAAATCGCCACATTTTCTATCTATACTACAGATTGTTTCATAAAAAATGGATCACCCTTAAACATCGCCTTAACTTCAACTTTGTCTAACTCCGCCAAACTTGAACGAATTTCTCTGAAATTTGGAAGATATGTCAGTTGTGCGTACTAATATCATTGCTGGAAATTTCAAGCATGAATATTGAGTTCTTTTTTTACTGATAGATAAAAAAAGTAATAGAGTGATTTGATCTTCAATTTTTTGTGTTACACAAAATCATACCTCACTCTTTTAAAAATTACATTTGTTTTGTCCTTTGTTATGTAATATGTTGTTAAGCACAACAAAAATAAAGAAAAGCAAAACAAAAAAGCAGAAAAGTCGGTCAATCAGAGCCAGTATACACCATTATTCATCAATGTAACTGGAACTGCTACATGTGATTAACTGGACTTCAAGTCCATACTTCCTGACTGGCAGCACTGGGTGTTTGGCAGCCTAAAATCTTGCTTTCAGCTAGAATCTATCTCGTACAAAAGAAAAACAATACATAGCACAAATTGAACAAAAAAGGCAGTTTTGTCAGGGCAAAAAGTCAGCCTTGTTGTTTTAGTGTTTGTCTTATGCGAGCTACAAGAAAGCGACTAAAATGTCTCTTAACACAATGCATGATGATGATTTCGACTCTGTGATTTTTCGAACTCTGACGTAAAGTAGGGCCTTTCATCCAATACGCAAAACACTCCAAACGTTTGAATTTTGAGTCGTATGAGATTGTTGAGTCGAAAATTCAAGAGCTGTAGATCAGATCACAAGATCGAAATTATCAGATCACCATATAAAAAAGACGCTCAATGGGCAAAGAGTCATTGGGACTGGCGAAATCAGCGGGGGAATCGGTTGTTCTGGTCTATGAGCATCAGTCCGTCTGAAGGGATAGTGAGTCGATTGAAATTATGGATAAAAATCTGATCATGAAATTTCGAGACATTTACATCGTCCCCGGTACAAGTGGGTGCGACAGCCTACTTTTTGAGGCTTGGCATTTGGACCATGGCCGCTCTGAACTTCACATAACAGCAAGGAACATAATTCTGAACGCTATTGTGAATGTTTTACGAATGAACATTGCCAAATGACAGATCAACTTGGTTATTTTATGATGATAATGCACTGGTCCACAGATAGTAGAGTCAACCAATGCAAGTCTCAATAGGGCTTTTTTGGACATTTGGGCCAGCTCGTTCTCTTGATCTGAATCCACCATAGATGTATGTAAGTATTCTCTAACGTAACCGACGTTCGTAGTCAATTGCTACACAGGATGAGCGTATCACAACTTACGTCACTGTTAAAAAGAGAGTGGAGAAAGTTAGATCAGTCAAAAATCAACGATATCATCGAATCAGTGCCTAGACGAATTGGTAATGTCATTGACAATAAGGTAGGGGCCACAAAAAAAAATTTTCTTAAGAAACCGTTACCGTATCATCATAGCGTACAGATTAAAATAAGGATTTTTTAAATATTATTAGGGTCATGAATAAACATGAAAATGCTTTCTTGTATCTACTTATTTTTTATTATCACAAATTTTAGGATGAAATCCTTTTTATTTGAACGGACTGTACTTTCAAAATATTGCCTATAAACTTCGAAAAAACACTTTCAAGCTATATATTTTCTGAAAGCCAATCTTGTGACGGTTTTGAATATCACAAGGAGAATGTTTCAAATTGATTTATGTGTTTGTCAAAACAAGTCAAAGAAAATTTGGGGCTTTCGGGTTTAGCCTATGGGCCTCTAGGAACCACCAATTTCAAAAACAATTAATTCAACAACATTCAAATGATAGATCCGAAAATTCTCTTTCAGATGATTATAAATTTGTCGATATTTCTTAATAGCAAAAAAATTTAGGTGTTGAAAAATGTACGTGTCCGTAGATTTATGCCAAGTTTAAATCTTGCTGTCGCGTACTGTATCTGCAGAATAATATAATGTTACATGTAGTGATGCAGCTCAGCTGCTCGGACCTTGACATCTTCATTAACATTGAGAGTCAAAGCGTCTCAATCAGAGTTTTGAAGGAGTATGCTGCAACACCTATAATATATCGCGAAGTAGTCGATTTTTTGTGAAGATTCCGAATTTTGTCATGTATTGTCGGTTGTGTTAATTTCGTGGGTAATTAGGCTATGCTACTTATTTAGTATTTGTTTGAATACTTTATTAGCCTAGAGAAATTAATATGCTGACTACTGCGTATTTTAATAAAATACTAAAATAATGCTACTAAGAAGTTAGACTACCGTCCGGTATCACATTAGGATCAAGCATTAGCTTTATATATAGAAATGTTTCTGATTTTTCGAATGTAATCGGGTCGGGTTCTGAAACTTTTTGTCGGGTTCGGGTCAGACATTGGGTCATACAATTGTACCCGACCCGACGCTCATCTTTAGTTCCTTACATAGTGTGAAATAAAAAAAAATAATAGTTCTACCGTACTTTTCGATTAATAGCGAAACTGAATATTAGATAATTCTGCATTTTCCGAATTGCACCAAACACTCAGTTTTTCGAGATTTGAAAGCTCGGCAATAAACCCGGCCATGCTCACAAGCGCAAATCCTTCAATAAATATTTGCTTCTTCAATTTTCATGTAACTATGTATTTCGTAGAAGGGGAATAAATAATACATGTAATGGATGATGAAGCCATCTTCAACATGTACGAATAAACTAATTTAGCTTTTAAAAAACAAGACCATTTCGTGTTCTCTTAATTCTTTACTATGATGTCGTAGGAAAAATATGTACATAATGGCTTGGGGACGGATCATTCCCGTTGTTCATTATTAACTGACGCTTCTCCTCGATTTTCTAAGAAAGCAAGCAGCCTTTGACGACTTTTCTTCGACAAATGGCTCATGCAATTCACGAGAGCCACGAGCTGCCGAGGGCGATACTCAACTCGGTGCTCCCGGATCCATGTCTCTAGAGGGCCCTCAGGCAGATAGTAAGCTTTGATATATGCCTCAGGATGTTCACGCAATGGCAAAGGTCGAACGTCTGTTAACTGTTCCAATTTTGTAAGATATTGTTGTAGATCTAATTGCATCAAGGCGCGCCCTTCGTTGCTGCACCGCTTAGCAGCTGCAAAACCATCGACCAGTCTTTGGTTGCCAAGTTCAATGATAAGTGACCACAACAAGAGAAGCGAAGTTCGAGGTACGGGGATATGTTTTCTCATTTCCATTATACGAGTTGATATGTATCGCATTTCCTGAAAGATAAACGCAAAATCTTAATGATAATCCCACCACAATGCACAGCATCTCTTTGTAGACATTAATTTACATGTGGTTTAGTTAGGCTAATTCATGTACTTCAATTACGACAAGATTTCCAGATTGGAAAACTTCCCCAATCGCTCTCCATATTCTCATACTGATATGACAATTCGTCAGAAGCTAATCTTCAGTGAATTTCCGTGAGCACTCATTCACCCTCAGATTGAGATTATTGTTCATTGTTTTCGTTTATGTAAAAGGCAATGTTTACAAGAATTCTGAAAAGTACATAAGTATAACATTATCTTATAACTGAAGTCAATATGAAATGCACAAATACATGCATGTATATTTTGTAAGATATAAGATAAAAAAGGACTTTGGCTTGAAAATAATTTATTGAACAGTGTAAAGATAAGTAAAGCTAAGCAAAATGTGGCGGGCCTTCAGCGTGCTTTCTTCAAGGACCAATCAATTATTTTCGAGTGTTTATAAGTATTTCTATATCTTGCTTTCAAAAAATGCCCTGCGTAAAAAAGCATGCATCAGTTAGACAATGATCAAAGTCACAATTGCTCGAAAGATATTTGTTTTCAAGGAAAGTTAAACTAGCACGATGATGACGTTTCGAATCAGTGTTGCGATTCTTGGCGTAGGGTAAAAAAAACGCGCAAGGTCGAAAAACACGCGCACATGTATTTCCTTACAAAGAAGCCAAAATGGCAACTATGATCGCTAATATTTGATGAAACGAATTTTTGCAAAGCTTAAATTTGCAGATCAGATAGTAAGAGCTTTGGTATTTTTCAGGACAAGTCAAATACACACGTGCCTTAAGTGGCAGATGCATACGAGCAGTGGGCCTATAGGCTATCCATTGAGTGAGATGTTAATGAACCTAAATGATCTTTGATAGGCTATACATGTGGCTTATCTAGAAACTGCATGTAATTTGAAATTTTGATATCTTGATTTTAATATTTTAGAACCAAAGTTTTCTATTATCAAAAATTAAAAATAGAAGTCGAAAACTTAAAAAAAACGCGCAAAATGGATAAAAATGGAAAAAAACACGCTTACACGCGCAAATTGTCAAAAAAACGCGCGCGCGTGTAAACACGCGCGAATCGCAACACTGTTTCGAATGACCACTGCATTCATTCTCACGGGGTGAAATGACAAATTGAAAAGAAACTTCCCAAGTAACTATCTGCGCTGATAAATCCTACAATAATAATTGAAAATGCTTTTAAGGTGTAAGACAACCAGCAGAAATATTTTCGATATCACAGGAAACTTGTGATACCGATCATGAGAATTAGTGTGTCAACTATTTAATAATGATTCGAAAACATCAACAAAATACTGTGCAGCAATTTGTGTAGATACAACTTTGCATCAAATATATTAAAACACATCTCTGAAAATTTCCAAATACTATGAGATGAGGGGCATGTTCGTGACCTTACTTTCATTTTGGTCGATATGTGAGATGTCACTCCTTGTCCAAGATTATTGGTAATATACGACTTACGATTCAGAAGGTGCGAAGCAGCCAAGTAATCTAGACAGTACAAATAAACATCTTTCGAGTAATCGTGGCTTTGATCGTATAGTGTCATTATGAACTGGAGCACATTTCCAGTATACTATACTTAGAATTAAGCAGTTGATTTATCGAAATTCTAAGTTATGGTTGCATTATGTTGTCTAAGCAGCGATCGATTGCAGTATAGAACAAAACTGAGACTGATTGCAATTTTGAGCATGATGCATACCAGAACTATGTAGAAACCGGATATATCCTGTCCAGCCGACGTAGTACATACTCACTCAATTATCTTCTAACCTCGTGCTATGTTTTTCCTGTTGCCAGCCGTCAGGAAAATTTATCCTGACGTCTGGGGCAGGCAGGCAGGATAAAATTTCAAGACATATAGGATTTATAATTAATTAGATTAAGGCGCATAGCGACATTGAGATTAGAAGACAAGGAATTCTATGGTCTCTGTCAGGCAAGAAAATCGTAGAAGACTTCAGTCGCTTCGCGGCTTCAGATTTCTACATTTTCTTGCCTTCCAGAGGCTATAGAATACCTACTATCAGAGCAGTATATGCCTCATTGTATAAACCCTCATCTTAACGCAATATTTGTACCTTGAATCTGATATTAAGCACTAAAATGTATTTTCGGCATGCAATTTGAATAAGAACTTCACTTCTCGTAGTTCAAAAAGTACCTTCAGATTCACTGCGCTTGATGGGAAACATTTCGGTTAAGCACCGCGAATATCAGATGAAATCTACAGTGATCAATAATTTGTCCGAAGCATTTCCTTGTACAATGCATTAGCGAAGTTAGTTTCCGCATAGCATCAGTGACATGAATGAATGACATCATAGTGACATGAATGGGTGCACAATTGAAACATGAATGGGTGCACAATGAAATTTCTGCATGCTTTAAACAAATGTTGTCATAGTGCATACTGCATGTATGGTAATGATGAACAACAAAGAAAACATATCGAGAAAACTATAATCTATAGTTCACGTTGCAGTCCTTTCTACTCGCATAATTATTAAGTTACAAATTGGTCTTAAATGAAGAGAAAAAATAAGGCATGCCAAGTATATTATGCAAAATATCATTCAACAGAAACAAAGTATGTCATCTTCACATTAGTAAATCAGTGAACTCAAACAAGTGTATCGCAAAATTGTGCGATCGACCAAGTAATGACCTAAGATATCGTCGGTCATAATCGCTAGTGCAACTAACCAGATTGTCTAAACAACATACAAGGTTTTAACTCTTACCGAGAGTAATTCATCGACGTAGCGGTTATGTTGAGACAAGATTTCTTTCACATCCCAATTCACACCGGCCATGCTCGAGACCAATCGATCCCAGTTAATGATATGTGATGCTACCGCCCTTAAAGCAGGCTGAAGAACGTCAGAACCGTTGGACAATGTCTGTTCGGCGAATTGGCTGAGTTGGGCCCGTGTTGGTGACCCATGTTCACCGGCTACACCGCCAGCCAATTCCTGAGAAAGGTATGGCAGAACCCATGAAGTGAACTGGTCATGAACGTAAGTAAGAGAGTGGCAAGCAATTAGACGAGCCGACAGACCAAAAATAGTCTCTTTCTTATGTAGTTCCACAGCAGGACACAATTGAGCAACACTAATACCAGGATCACCAGACCTCTGAAAAACCAAAAGAAATACAATAACATTTAAGTGGAAAAAACAGATAACCAAGTCACAAGATATATCAGCTTTCAGATTGAGATAAAGTTATTTGACAGTGATGATAACTTAATATGGTCATCCAGCTATGAGAAAGTGTCCAATATCTTCAAACTACACTGCATATGTACAATTATACGATGTGCGATTCACCAGAATTCAGAAATTCTGAAATTCACTATATTTATTGAGCACGAGAGTCAAAAAATATCAGCATATTTTCTCCTCTTCCTCCACATGAATAATCACTTGTTTGATCAACGTGTAAGAATTCCATGCCATGCTGATATTCATTCAAATACTTCTTATCATTGAAGAACTTAAACGATTTCACAACGAAACTATCCTAGCTTGATTAGTCAACAGGCACAAAAATCGCTCGTAGAAAGATCTTTGCGAAAGTCAAGAGATTCATAGATATAAGTACCATTCTAAGATATTCAACATGCCGGTACTTGTATTTGCTTGTAAGGACTAGATAGGAAATTAACGCAACAGCTGTTGTTTGACTTCGGCTTCATGTGCAGGGTTAAATCACATGAAGTAGATAAGGAAAAACGGTCATTTGTCTAGAGTGCACAGAAATGGCTCTTTAACCCATTTTCAGAAATTCATCAACAATTCTAAAATAGTTCACTTGGGGAGCAGCATTTGATCTCATTAATATAATTTCATAACGATTAGTAAAGCAATATATTCAAGATGTGCACACGTGTTATTTTAAACATGTGTTTTATCATTAATATCATTGCACTTATTTTACAAGTTAATTAGCCATGGCACAGGAAGAGCAGTCGCAGATTTTTTTGTATGTTGCTTTAACGTCACAATTCCCCCACACTGCAGGCGAGGGGGGAGGGATCTGGACGGTGCTGCCATAGGCGAACTTTTCTGGAGCGTCGTGGTCCAGAGGGTTTCCTGCCGACTTACAATGACACTTTCGGGGCTCGACCTCTGGACCAAACGATCGCTAGGCCAACAACTTTTCTTAATCAAGGTGGTTCCTTCATTTTTTAACCTTGTAACTAGTTAAATAAATCTCTTTTGTCGAACGACCTCTATATTCAAATACATGGATGACTGTTCATTAATAGTCCATCTTAATAGTTCAGATTCCCACGTCCTTGAACACAGGAACATCTTGAATTGGTCACTGGAAGCTTGACTAAAGTTGAATTTCGACTAGTGTAAGTTACTTTGGATACCGAGATCAGGGAATTATCAATGTGCTTTGATACCAGAAATCGACGCTGCGACTGATCTGAAGATCCTTGGCGTTCATCTCACTGATGAATTAAAGTGAGAAAAAGCAAACTGAATTCATAATTAGATGCGTATCTCGAAAGTTATATGCGCTTCTTACTTTAAAGTCATTTCTCACACAGTCTCAATTCACATACAGGTCTATAATGGTTTAATTCGCTCTGTAATTGAGTACTGTTCGCCTGTGTTCATTAGACTCTCCTCACATAATAAACTTTTTTAGAATAGTTGCAGAGACGGGCACATTTTGTAATTTGTGACGATTCATCCTGTCCTCGCTGTTCATTCCGTAACTTAGACGAGAGACGTGAATCTGCAACTTTGAAGCCTTTCTTTAAAATTGTTAATGATCGAAAACATCCGTTACATTCACTATGTCCGTTAATATCTTCTGTGTCCGGCAGGGTTTTACAACCACCGTGTCAAGCATATCGAAGAAGAAACTCTTTTCTCCCAGAGCAGTCATCATTTTGAATAATACTTTTGTAGATGATTTTCTTCTTCTAACACATTCTTCTACAGAACTACGTGCATCCTAGTTTCATAGTTTAATCATGCCTGATATGTTCTCAGAAACTCCATTGATTCTCAGCTTTTCTGGCAATATACAAAGTATACGATTTGCCATTATAATTGTTACCGCCGTGCCATAAAGACAGATTATGCTGCATATAAATGATCTTTTCTTCACATAATTTAATCATTTTCCTTCCTTCTTGATTTTAATGTGCTGCTATAAGTAACGCAACTATCATACAGTATTTGTATTTGACATTGCAAAATGTGTTTGCTACAAGCCTGAAGAATGATGTAAAATAAATATTGGTAGGTCAAATTAGCAAAATATGTAGAAAGTGCATGTCATTATGCCTAGTTATGAAGGGAAGGAAATGTTTTGTGAGTAATGCGTAATTGTGAAAGGATGAAATGAACTGAGGAATTTGAAATAATGAACAGAATATCCAAATTTTGAGAGCTGATAATCTCGACATATTTCTCAAAATACATATTTTTCATCTCCAAGCAATGAGAAAGGAGTAAGTCATGAACTTAAAGTTTATCGCATATACAGGCAATCATAACTGCTAGAGCAAAAGGAAGTATTGATGCGAGTAAAATAAATGCCTCTGATGAACTCGGTCCTTTTCATTGAGGCACCAGAAACATACGAGGAGAGCGACAAACTTGGAAGCGGACCGCTTTTTTCAGCCCGGACCCGATCCCGGATCGAATGAGGGAAATGTCATTAATTTCAGATATGACAAATATCACACCGGTTGCTAGATATTTCAGGCCTGAGTGCTTACCAAATTTTTAGGCCCAAGCCCGGCCCGTTTCCAGCTCTGGAGAGCGATGGTGCTTAGCGAAACAACAGGTAATCAAGACTGTCTGTCACGTGCTTCAGACAGCCATCTCATTAGCTACTACACCGGAAAACCAATAGCCTCTGACAGCTCGTAGAAGTAGACCTACTTTCAAACTCAGAGGCCATTACATATGACAACGAAAGAGGAACAGCACTTCTGGAATTCTTAAAGAACGCAGTCAGAAGCGCTGTAAAGGACAGTTTATGAAGAAAATAGCCAGATCCCGACGATCTAAAAGTCAAACTAATTGAAGCACTGTATATGGAAATGAAAGCGTCACCACCGTGGCCATATCGATGAATGCAATTTGCTAAGAGGCTGAAGTTCCAAAGGAGAGAAGTAAATCGACATTTATCGCCTTGCCCGAAAAAGCGGTAGACCTGGAATGTGATGAGCACGGCATCAGTAGCCTCATGATGTGATAAAGATACTTGGAAGACATCTTATAAACTGGATAAAAGGAACCACGAAACAAGATTAGCATCAGACAAAAACACGACAAGCGCTATTTTTCATCCTGTGTAGACTATTAGGAAGGCTCATCGAAAAACCAAAAAGATGCTTGCGTGTTTTATTGACTATTCTAAACCTCTTGATAACATCAGTCACGATGAATTTTCAAAGGTCTAGACGCAGCAGGCAGCGATCCGGCGGACAAACGACTACTTGAATCTTTACTGAAAGAAATCCACTGCAGTGAACTACAATGAAGAATTTAGAGAGTGGCAAGAAATGAAATAAGGTGTTAGACAGGGATGCGTTGGTTCACTATATGTTCTCAATCTGTACACAGTAGAGTCCATGATGCATTAAGTGGATGATGTTGATGGCCTTCTTCCAGACACTAGTATGCACCTGAACAATCTGAGATACGCCGACGATACAAGAATTGTGGCAGACACGTTTAGATTTCGAGGTAGGGCGAATTTGACATAGTGAACTCACATTTATAAGCATTACCCCAATTATTGATAGGGCTTTAAAAAAAGTTCTATGCATGTACCACTTCCACATGAGGGAATAATAAAAGAAATCAGACACACCCCAACCACGCAGCGTCTATGGGGTGGATCAGTTTATAGGAATTTCATTGGCAGTCATTTTTGTCGACAGTATAATTCATCTGTGTTTGGAACGCAGTTTCTTTCCTTGTGATGATTGCTGCTCAAGTTGACATTTTTACTGAGATACTGTGATGCAACATTTATAGCTTGAATTTTACACTTTTCAGAAGGCCTATGCAGTGTTGCGCAAGCTGAAGATGTGAGCTTTCAATAGTCGCTATGAGTTTTGTAATGCAGAATCATTTTTCATTGCTTTCAATTCATCTGCATGTCTATAGTCTTATTTTATTCATATCAGTTAATAATCTAAATCAATGGGTCTGTCAGACCCACTGGGCCTTTGTGTAACTAAAATGCGGCTTTAAGGGGCAACTATCTCGACAGTCTCATGACATTATGAGAGATCAGAGACGGAAATCACAAGGAGAGTAGGCATAGTCAAGACAGCCTTGAAGAACATGCGGAAAGTTAGAACAAACCACAACATCTCATTTTCCACAAGGAAACGCATAATGAAAATCTACGCATAGTCAACTCTCGCATATGGTGCGGCAACATGAATTATCAGCAACGAAGTGACAAATAGGCTGCGAGTTTTCGAGATGTTGTGTTACAAGAGGATGATACGAATTTCATGAGTTGAGAGAAAATCTAATGAGGAGGTTCTTCTCATGGTTTATACAACGTGAAACCATGAGCTGATCCCATACATCAGGAGAACAGCCACAGTCCTCAAGACGTGATGCGAAAGAAACAGTTAGTCAGAGCACTTGGTGTTGTCTTGATCGAAGGGATGCGTGCACGGACAGACAGCGGATGACGTTCCTGAAGGTGATAGAAAAGGACACCGAGAGAAAACGAACTGAAACGCTACATCTTTGCAGCGATCGATTAGGATGGAAAGAAATGACAGCATCAACGATCGCCAACGGACAGTTTTGTCTTCGACAAGGAACATTATTTTCTTCTATTCGATATTACGATATCAAACTTCAGAACTTCCTACTTGCCCATATTCAGTAGTAAGCTAAACTTTCATTTTGAAGGAAAGCAGGGGAAAATGCCTTCATACCATGCATCGATGCACTCATAATATATTTTCCATTAGAGTTATACACATGTATCTCGGCTTAAACCATGCGTTTTCGCTAGATGTTTACTTAAGCTCAATTTAGTGTGCATATAGGATTTAGAAATTATCAGGATCCCGATTCTTGTAAGCTGCAACTGCATACACACATGCATATACTGTACATACTTGAAGTTGAAGGCCGTCTTTTTGTTGTCAGTCCGATCGCAGGGTTCTTCACCTTCACATCACGACAAAAGTGAAATTCCGCGTCGTGTACGCACTTTATGCTGCAGATTACTACCAATATTCACAGTCCATTATCACTGAATATTAACTATAAACTATTTAAACATACTATACTACCTGAAACTAGGGATGTGCCGATATATCGGCCGATTATCGGCAATGCCGATCATCGGCAGCTTTTGTAACATATCGGTTATCGGCCGATATCTAAAAAAAATGCCGATAGTTTACCGATATTTCTGTCACTGAAAATTGCATTTTTAAATGGGTATTTTTTATCACATGTAGCGATTATCTAAAATATCAATCATCTCCCAAACCTCCGGAATCACCTGATCTTCTGCAAGAAGTGAAGTTATTTTTATCTCTTCCACTTTTGGAGAAAAAAGGCAATCCGTGTGATAGGTGGAGCATGCATAGAAACACATACCCTCACATCTACGCTGTAGCCTTGAGATATTTGAGTGCACCAAGCTTGAGCATTTACTCTGAGCGGTTGTTCAGTGAAAGTGGCAACATATTTACTGCCGTGAGAAACAGAATGGCGCCTCTAAAAGGGGAACAGCTGCTTTTTTTGCATCATAACTTGCCAAGAATAGACTTTGACTATTAGTATGAAACTTTTGTAAAAGTGCTCACTTTTTCCTCGTTTGATGATGCAGTGTCCCAATCTAAGATCTTTGAATATATTCAGAGCTAAGTTTGAATCCTTATCCAAAGCTGTTTTGTTTTCAAGACATGAATTTCGACATAAGCGTCAAGCAGTGCTGAAGGCCATTTTCAGGTAAACTACAAGTTCACAACAGAGCATCGATTGGGGTACTTTTTTCGTTTTAAGTATTAATATTGGAGCCATGTTTTGCAGTGAATACGTGAAAAATAGAGTATCTTAACTTAAAACATTCACACGTATGGTTATGTTTTGTGTGAAGAATCTATTGTCAAACGGGCGGATACTAAATGGGTTAAATAATTAGGGACACTGTACACGCTATTGTAAATTGACTATGTTGCATGAACATCAATATCGGTAGTACCGATATATCGGCCGATATTTGATTTTTTTGCCGATAAATTATCGGTATCGGTTATCGGCGAAATTTCTCATATCGGCACATCCCTACCTGAAACCTCCGTCCATAGGCGTAATTGCTATCCCAATATATTGTTCATATATAAAATGCAGCATCTAGCTTTCTAGAGAGCAAAGGGCGCATGCTCGAGAATTTTTACTGCTGCTTCAAGAGAGAAGACAGTTTGAAGACTGTTTGAAAAAACAGTTGACAGTTTTTTCAGGAAAATTTCAAATTTTGTTTCCCGATAACTGTGATTCATACTGCGCATCGATATTTTTGCAAAATCTTTACGTAATATACTCACTGACATAAATAATGAAACCAACTATCATTGACTTGAATGGAAGTTTGTTTCATTTTTTTCTATGGTTTGAGATGATATTTCGCTTTCTATGTATCACCATTGAACTCCATATGATAAGGGAAATGATATAGGACCATCAAATTTCAAAATTTTATATTGATCACAGTAACAGCTAGAAGTTGAACAGAATCACCACCTATTGCTGACCAGATTTGACTTATGAAATGGCGCACGATAACCTTACCAGAGGAATGGCAATTGGGATGATGCGTTATGGGCAAAGTTCTACAACTGTTGCGAAAGAATGAAAATTTGAAAAATGGGGGTTGTGGTTGTGTGGTGGTGTCGTTGGAAAGCAGAAGGAAATGTGGAAAAGAAGAACGGATCAGGAAGACCAAGGGCATCATCCAAGCGGACAGATGCACGCTTAGTTTTAGATGCTAAAAGAAACAGATTTGTGTCCGTCCCGAAGCTAATTGTGTACTGGAAGGTTGCTGGGAACGTTGCCTGTAGCGTTCGAACTGCATATCGAAGATTGCGAGAAGCTGGTATACAGTCTCGACGACCCGCTGTGAGAATTCCGCTGAGCCTGGAAACGAAGAAGGACGTGGTGTCAAGGTCATCAGTCGTGAGTGACAGTCAGTGGGAACGTGTGCTCTGGACTGATGAATCGAGGTTTACTCTCGATTTCAACGATGGTCGGATCCGTGTTCATCGCTTGCCAAGTGAACGATTTGCTCCATGTTGCGTCAAAGAACACGACCGGTACAGCGGCGGTAGTGTCATGGTTTGGGCCGGTATCTTGCACAATGGAAAAACACACAGCAAAGGAAAGGAACAATGACAGGACAGCGATATGCCGACGTGATCGATCGTGACCCGGTCGTGGTTCCAGCAGTGACATCGAATTAATTGATTTTTCAGGATGACAACGCAAGGCCCCATCGCGCTTCAGTGGTCTCTAACAGGATAGCAAGCAGTGGAATCCCAACCTTGGAATGGCCCTCACGTTCTCCCGACCTCTCCCACAACGAGCACTGCTGGGATGAACTTGGTCGCAGAGTGAGGGAGAGGTACAACCACCCACCAGTGTCTTTGAAAATGTTGGCCGACAGACTGATCGAGCAGTGGAACCTCATAGACCTGGCATTCATCCAGCGACTGTGCTCATCCATGCCCTCACGCATCGATGCCTGTTTGGATGCTCGCGGTGGTCACAACCGTTTCTAACTTAAGTTGATAAAATCATGAGTATCAAATTAAATGTTTTTGAGTAAAGCATTCGAGTTCTCCTTTTACAAACAACAAACAAACGTACAGTACAACCAAGTTTAAGTCATAAGTATTTATATCAGGACTTGTTTCATTCTTTTTGTCACTGAGTATATAATCAAAAAATCTCATGAGTTTATTTTCAGCAATTTTTGAAAACATACATAATACAATACTTGAACTACATTGTGCTTGTGTGTACGTAATAATATATTTAGAAAATTTGAATTGAAGCTGAAATGCTAATATTATGACCAGATTTATCAAACATATCTTTTCAGAATAAAATATGGATCCACCCCAGTTTCTGAATTTATTGTGGAAGACTGACATGCAATTTTCTAGCTAATCCTCTCTGGTATTGCCGAATTTTCTCAAACATTTCGAGTTAGTCAATTATTTATCTAGATACTTACTTTACTTTACTTTCTCCTTTTGACGTCTGCTTTTCCTCCTTGGTGAGGGTTGGACGTGATGAGACTCCTCCAACGGGCGCGGTCCTGTGTGTCTTCCACTGTCAGCCTCAGCTCCTTCATGTCTTTCTGGATGGTCTGCAGCCACGATCTTCTTGGTCTGCCACGTGGCCTGGGACCTTCGACAGCCACGTTGAGCACGCGATGAATCGGCTCCTCCTCTGTCCTACGTTTCATGTGCCCGAACCACCTCAACCTGCGTTCTCTGAGTACGATCTCCAGCTGTTTGAGACCGCACCTGCCTGCTACTTCAGCGCTGTCATCTCAATCGGAGAGTGAGACACCGGTCATGTACCGCAGCATCCGTCTGTCAAACGAACGCAGTTGTTGGGCCAGGTGTTGTGTGAGGGCTCATGATTCGGCACCATAGAGTAGCACGGGTCTGATGCATGCGCTATACACGTGTCCGCGGCACTTGAGTGGTACGTGTCGGTTCCTGAGGAGACTTGCCAGATCTTTCCATTTGCGCCATGCGGACGCAATTCTCGCTCGCTCTGATCCTCCTTTGCAGCTCAACACATCCCCGAGATAACAAAACCCTTTCACTACGTCGATCTCCACACCGTCTATCACACATCTTTCATCTTCGTCGGTACTCCTTGCGTTGTTTACAGACATCGAACACTGGAAGTTTGTGACGCCTGTGAGAGAATTCAGTCCACTGCAGCGTTTGTGACACCACTTATCACAGCTTTGGCAGAGAATGGAGTTGGCACCTACGCCGAGACCGCATACACCACAAGGAAACCTTCTTGATTGAAGAGGAGAAGATTCTTCGCTGCCACTGATCAACATCTTCGTCTTTTGGATATTTCACTTTCAGACTTTCACTTTCAAACCTTTGCTTTCCATGTCCTCCTTCCATTTCTTGAACATTTCTTCCACTTCTTCCTTGCTCCCGCCTGTAAGGACCAGGTCATCTGCGTACAACCTCTCTATCAATCCTCCCTTTCTGCGATCTTTCGTAGCTTCTTCCATTGCGAGAATGAAGAGAAGGGGGGGGGCTAAGGGCAGATCCTTGATGAACACCAACACCTATGCCGAAATCTTCTGACATTCCTTCTGCAACACACACTTTCGATGTTGTGTCTACGTACAAGGACATGACGAGGTTTATCAGGTGTCCTGGCATTTTCTGTCGTCGGAGTGCCCATCTGATGGCATCTCGTGGGACGCGATCAAAAGCTTTTTGGAGGTCGACGAAGATATGAAACAATTTCTTTTTCTTTTACATGTATCTCTCCTGAAGTCTTCTGATGATGAAGATTGCGTCCGTACACGATTTTCCTCGGCTGTATGCAAACTGCTGTTCTCCAATGCTGACCAAACTTCTCAATCTCTTTTCTAGGACTTTCTCAAAGATCTTCATTCCATGCTCCAGTAGTCGCAGTCCCCGATACGAGTGACAGCTCAGAGGATCTCCTTTCCCTTTGAACAGTGCGACCGTCAAGATGTTGCTCCACTTCTTCGGACATTCTCCGGTAAGCGCAATGTGCTGGAAAATGGCATGCAATGCCTCAACTGCAGGTTCACCAGCCAACTTAAGCATCTCGGCGTTTGTGTTGGAAGGGCCCGGTGCTTTGCCATTCTTCATGCTGATCACTGCTTCCTTCACCTCTAGCGTGAAGTCAGCGATTGGGCCTTCAGCTGGGGATGTCATGCAGAGTGATGTCATTGCCTTCGTTCGATATGCCATCAAAGTACCTTCTCCATGTCTCTCTAACCTCCGTCTCTTTCACCTTTATAGCACCACTTTCGTCCTTGACATACCGTGCTCCATGTATGTCTGCACGATCTTTCTTCATCTGTGCCGCAACTCGGAACATCCTGTTACGCCCTTCTCTTGTTGTTAATCCTCCACTCCAACTGAACCATGCGTTCTTCTTCGAAATTGCGACACACCTTCTGTCCTCTCTTTTCTTACTGCAATATGCATGACGGTCAGTCTCATTCCAAGATCTCTGTCAGACTTTGTATGCTTCCTTCTTCTCTTTGATTGCACGCTGTACCGCTTCATTCCACCACCAGGTTTCGCGTTCTCTGCCTCGCTGTCCCTTCGTTTCTCCACACACCGTGATGCCAACTTCCGTTGCACACTCGACCAGTGAATTCCAACTTCCATCTCCCTGTTTGACACTTCTGGCAAATTCCTCTTCGTATTTTCTTCTCCTTTCCTCATCCTTTAGCCCCCAGACCTTGATTTTCTTCTTGTGAATTCTTTTCCTTGCAACATGTCCTTTGATCCGTAAAGCAGCTCTGACCAACCTGTGTTGGGTCATACATGCCTCTCCAGGAATCACTGTACAGTCTAGGACAGTCGCGCCTGCTCTCTTTCGCATCAACAAGAGATCGATTTGTGTCTCAGCTTCGCCCGATTTGAAGGTAATGAGCTTTTCTTTATCCTTCTTGAAAAACGAATTTAGGATTCGTAAACCACATTTAGGAGGTCGAGCACTACTGCACCTTCTGCATTTCTCTCCCCGAAACCGTACCGACCGAGCACCTCCTCATAGCCGCTGATGTTCGTGCCCACATGCGCATTTACATCACCTCCAATTAGGAGTCCATCTGCTGGTGGTATCTTGCCTATCTCGTCTTCGACCTTCTCCCAGAAACAATGCTTCTCCTCACTGGCTCTACCCACTTGCGGTGCATACAGGGAAAACACGTGCCATACGGTTTCTCCGAGGATGAGCTTTAACAGACATGAATCTGTCATTGTACCTTTTGACTTCTATGACATTTTCGGCCAATTCACTCTTCATCAACACTCCAACCCCATTTGTGGACTCATCATTTCCTACATACCATAATTTGTACTTCTCATCATTGCTGCCGATTGACATACAGCCTTCATTGCGGTATCTGACTTCATGAATACAACAAATGTCCACCTTTCTCCTCGCAAGCATCTCCACAACTTCTCTACTTCTTCCACGGAGTGTACCTACATTGATTGTACAAACTTTGACATTTTGTGACTTTACAACTACATTAGAAATTCGCCTGGGGATTCTTCGCACCCTTTGCCCATCTAAGAGCTGCCAGGTACTAAGGGCCGCTTCGTTTTGTTGTAGTCTCATGATTAGGATGCAGCATATGTTTTACCGACCGGATGCCCTTCCTGACGTCGACCACAATTATCGGTGGTGGGCCTAGACCAGATACCTTCTACGGAAAGCTCACGAGCCTGATCAACCCAATTTATCTAGATAAACTGCTACATTTTTTAATCACAGACACAACAATACTGACTCGGTTTTTGACGAACACAACAATATGGCACAATGGTCAAATTCGGTCGGTCTTTCGCTTAATTTCAGAAAGTGTGAGTGAATGTGGATTTCAAAAGCTCAGCAATGTTGTGCCCTAGCAATTTCGGATCTAGCTTCTGTTAGCCAAATAAGAATTCTTGGTGTCATTTTCACTCAAGATTTGAAATGGGATGAGCACTTCAACTCTATCATTAAGTGTACATCTCGACGCTATATGCTTTGAGTGTTGATACCTGTATTGAATAGATCGCAACACTGGTGTCTGTCTATCACTGTTTAATCCGTTCCGCAATAGAGTAGTGCTCACCACTTCGTCGGCATGTTTCTATGGACTCATTGAGACTTCAAAAATGACAGCGTGGGGTCCGCCAAATAATTTGTATAATGATTCACGTAATTGCGATAACTTTCCTGATTTAAATAAGCGTCGAACAGCCGCTACCACCCGCTTATTAAACATCGTCAATCCTCTGCAATGCATCTGCCCTCAAAAGTCTGTTATTTCTGGAAGATTTCTTTTTGCCTTCTATTAGAACCTCAAGAAGAAATTCGTTCTTCTTAGCAACAATTATCCAGATGAATTTCATAACAATAGACTGAACGAGGTTCTAGGACAACACTGCTACTCTTTGTCTTCTTACTTTTCCTCCACAATGATTTGACTCACTTGATGTATTTCTTTTTAAAGTTGCTTCGTAATGTCCAATTGTACTTATAATTATCAATTATTCCAAAATATACAATACAATGCAAGCAAAATGTGATTGTTTTAATGGTTTTTCTTCTTAACTGAAATTTCAAAACATACTTATTCAAATTTATGTTTGTCCTTATGATTCACCCCTTCGGCACTTGAATATGCAGCTCAATGCATTACAGTTCATCGCATTTCGTGTGAATACTGTCCCGTCAATATCGGGAGTGCAACTCCCTTACCTTTCCTTTCCTTGTATAGTTTGTTTAGCTTTTTTAAATCGAAAATGATGACATCAAGCATTATCATGCAATCCAATTCAACTCCAACAATTTAGCTTAATATGTAGGTGTCTTTTAATTTTCTTACTTGCTAGTATATACTTTTTCAATTAGATCTCAATCTACTAATGAATGCTGCGCCATTAATTCTATCGTCCTAAGAAAAAATTCTATCGTCCTCACATTCTACTTGACAGAGATAGGCTAGTAGTTGGTATATCATGTAAAATAATATTCATTCAAAAAAATGCCAACCCCGCTTTTTCAGGCGTTTTACGGTTTTCAACTAAGTCCATTTTCCTCATTTCGTTACATAATGAAATCCGCAGAATGATTGCTATGTTCAATGCTTGCATACTTCATGTACGAAGATCAAGTTATAAGACTCTCACGCTATTCAACCCCACAGCTCGAATCTTGGGAATCCAGGAAGAAACAAAACTGTATTGTGAAGATATTTATCGAAGGAAACTGCAACATGGGAGACTTTACGTTCATTTTCTTCGATTTTTACGGCAGTTTCCTAATTCATTGCTTCAACACAAGGTATATCGAAGAACATTCGCTGCAAACAAAACTCGCCAAATCAGGAGCTGTATACAAATTGCGATTCAAATTTCGTCGGCGACAGAGGAATTCGTTAAATTTGGATTCCTAGAAAAATCCCATCTCTTCGCATTTTGATGCTGATGATTGCTAGCAATCACTACATACACACGTATAATATGCAAAACATGAAGTAACGAGGACATGAGGCATACTTGTTCCGCGTGCTTCTCTGTAATTTCACCGTTTGCCACAACATGGAAGCGAAAGTTTCGTGCTACACGCTTTAGCACCAGGTTAAGTCGTTGGGAATGTTCAGAATTTTCTAATCCAGGATCAATCTGTAAAGTGCAGAAAACAGTGTTCAGACTTCGTTATAGGTATCTAGTTCCTTTTTCTAGAAGAAGTCACTGCTCCCAGTTAATCAACGAATTATGAAAATATAATCAAAATTAACAAAGAAAGGGAATTGCAAATTTAAATTGAATATGATGGATGAGTTCAAAAATGTACTTCAAATATGTAAATGATGATAAAAATAATACACTTTCCACTTTTACACTTGATAATGGTTGTAGTATCACCCGAAACGTCGTGACTGTGACTCATCTTTTTTAAAATATTCAATTCATCTTCCAATTCTGTGTGGTATTTCTATCATAATCAAAATTGAATGATGACTTGATGTTGAATCTCAATTTTGAAATTTCGTGAAGATTTCATAAAAATATCATTATTTAATTTTGCCTGCACTCATAAGCATCAAACACATCATGAACTTCCGAACCAAAACTGCGCATTGCTGCAATTTTGATGTCTTGACATGACCTATGCTAAAAAGAACTCTTGCACTGAGTTCACTAGGCATGCACATTTGAACACGTACAAAGATTTGCGAAGCTGATGCACGCAAGCAATGATCTTAATTTTGCAAAAAAATCTAATATTGCATGTCAACTTTTTAATTTTGTTATCCTTACATCCGTATATTCATGCTAATTATATTATCGCACACCATTTTCAGAATATTTTGGATTTCTGGAATTTTCAGGGACATTGAACCTAAGATCCGATCTATTTCGATAAGATACTGACAGTCTTAATTTTGGGGCCTATAACTGCTTTTCAGAAAATAAAAGGAAATCATGTTGATGATAGTCATTTATCCGTCTAATATAAAACCGCGCCTGATGAGGTAGACAAAACTACCATTTAGTGTCTAAACCGTAGAGAACAGACACCGGTAGTCATCAGTAGACAGCGACAATTTAGGTGAATCACCTAAAATAAATTTTATACCTAAATTACGGATATTTTGCAAAAACACCTAAATCACCTAAATATTATCATTACGAGTAAAACCTGCTATTTGATTAACTCATCTACTCACATTAGAAAGCATTGAGAAAATCGTGTCAACGAATTGCTTTTAAAATCGGAATAATGAAGACATTAATGAGTGATTCTGGGTAGATCCACATATTTCTGGTCATAGTTTCTTATTCTTTTATATACATTAATAGAGTTTATATTGCATTTGAAATACGAATAATTTTGATGTTTGAAACATACAAAATTGTACATTTGAATTGTCAATACGCAATTTGAAACATATACAGGCCTACTTTGTTGCTAACGTTTGATCTGTGCAGTTGTTATAGCTTGAAATGAAATCGTTCCGAATCGCGATTAAATCTAGGACTTACTTGTCATTTTCTTTTCTCTAATTCTCTTTTAAACTAATACGGAGATTATTGTCGCGGCACTTGTTTACAAATTAGTTACCGAAAAAAGCACAATTCATGAACATTAACAAAAAAACCATCGCTCTCACTGAATCTAGGTATTTCAATGGATTTTTGATTCACCTAAATAGGCAACCTAAATTTGCAAAATTTTTCACTTGAAAAAACCTAAAATGACGAAAATTTTCACCTAAGATGTCGGTGTCTAGTCATCAGTAAGATAGCGAACCAAAGATAACTCTTACGATCAGATCCTCGTTACTCGATAAAACTACAAACGCACGTGAAAGTAAAACGTTCTCTCAAGTGATCGCCGTCAACTCAATCACTTAAGCAAGTTTTTTATGTTTTTTATAATGAAATATAGAGCGAGCCGTAATATGGTTTCGGTTTCCCATAAATTCAGAAATCAAAATCTCATTACGAAAAGGATAAGAGCAACTTTCGAAATCGAATTTGCACATCGATACAATCAGAATTTCGGAATCGAAATACCGGCATAGCTTTTGTTTTTTATTTGATTTTATTGTCATCTTATATGGAATTTATGTTTCCAAATGCAGTATAAAAAGTGAGTTACAAAAGCAATATTGTTACTCAGTTCATGAAAGAGAAAACATCATATTAGCGGCCACCAGTGAGTGAATTTCTATACAAACATTAATTTCAATTTCCTTCATTTCTTGATGCATTTGTGCTATAGAGCACATTCAGATTATTAAAACATTTTCTTTCAGGATAAGCTTCTTGGTAATTTCATGAACAGACTTGTAAGAAAGAATTGAATTTCTATTCAAGTTAAGAGAAGCTAATTCACGCTTCAATACAAAACATTGTTGCTAATTCAATAAATATATCCTCAACATATCGCTTTCTAATCCATAATCGTCCCTGCTCATGAATGGAATGCAATTTTTGCTTTTCTTCACTGACATTGTCTTATCACAAATCCATTTCTCAACAACCTGAAAACATTCTTGTTAGCAACACACGATAATCTTAATGAATAATCAATACGATACTATTGGGTGGAATAGAACGAAGTGTACCACATGGATGAAACACGGAGATATACACACACACACGATTTACTGAGCGCATGTAAGGCAGTCCAGCATCCGAGATGTCTATGCATGTCCACTGTCCATGGCATTGGTGTCGACCCAGTCCCTCGCTGATATTGCGAGAGGATCCATGGGCAATCAGGTGTCGGGGGAAAATCGCCCGCTTTCAGTGGCGGTTGAGGGCGGCAACCCACCAATATCCATCCATTGTCACGTGATCGCTTCAGCATTTCACACGCACCTTCAACACACACACACACAAACACACGTATTTCAGACTACCTGTTCATCAAGTATCACATCGACCAGAAAAGTACACTGATGACATTAGCAGGTAGCCAATAGATCAAAAATGCCCTCCAGCAGAGGAACTGAGGTAAACAAGAAGAAAAGAAAAAGTGAAGAATTATTCTAATAAGTAAACAGTTCAAACCATAGAAAAAAGACATAAATCTAGCAACTGTACGACTGCAGCTATAGACTTAGCTTCATAAAGAATTGAAATTTGAAGGATTCCGTCTTCAATGTATCTTTTATGCTCTTTTGGTTCTTTGGTTGTAATATAAGTATGATGAAGAAGGCAAAAAGCAGAAATACTGTTAAAGACGACGATGATAAAAAGGCACATACGATAACATGATAAGAAGTCAAAAACAGCGAAGAAGCCGGGTCACCAGATGCCTAGGATGTCTAGTAAAACTTCTTGGACATGTTTATTTGAAAAACGGATTGACTGCGTCTCGATTTATCTAATAAACATGACTCGATTGGAACAGCCCAATCAAAAATCTCTGAAAAAAGGCTTAACAAAAGACGTCATGTCACTGTGCTAACCAAAGATTCGATTGCTTCCTCGATTATTTCCTTTTTCTCTGGACGCCTTAAGTGCTTACCTGCCATCATCATACTGTACACACTTCATTCCGCTCATTTTCGCCAGTTTGCATGGATTTTCCACACAACTAAGTAATCACTGTAGCGACTAATTGTTTTGACATAGTCTTTAAACTTATTAATAATACAAAACTTGGCATTCTTATACTTGCACTTACAATTTCCTTACCTCAAAAACATTATCGAAAATTGATTACTTAAACTATGGATAAACGCTATGATAGCAATGACAAAAGAAAAGCGAATTGAAATACATTGCATACTGTACATAAGTGTCAATAAAATTTGTCATCTACTTACCCTATCACTTGCGAAAAAGTGATGTATCTGAAAATAGAGCACAAGTAGTGATTAGAAATTAGGAAGTTTTGAGCACACAAGTCGTGCGCGTTATGGCATTGTAATAATTTTTATGTCCGATAATAATGCCTTATCACAAACTCTCAAAATCGGTGTTTCATTTGGTAAAAGAATTATACCAAGAAGGTGCTGGACGCCAAAGACCCGTCTGATTTTTCACACTTTTAATTTAAAAACTATCGACCAAAACTTTCGAGAGTTTTTGTACCTTGCTTTTGATGACAAAATGATCTCCCGACGACTGGTCAACTATGTTATTGAAATTATTATGCACTCATGAAAAAATTTAGTGTTATTCATACTTAAGGAAAATCAGACATACTGCATTCAGGAAAATTGAAATTCACTGAGTAATGCAGTGTTATTTCTCATGTATTGTAACTATACCTTCTAACGATCCTTTGAATCGCAAATTCACCGAATACCATGCTGACATTGTCAACAATGTAAAATAATTAATGCACATTCCGCTTGACATTAGCACTTCAGAATGACCAATATATAGCTTTGAAAAAGCGTACAAATAGTAGGTTACTTATGTGGTGAATTGCTAATTTCTACAGTCTATTTTTAGCAAGGATTATTTCTTGGTGGAAGTCGTATATGCCCGGTAAACCATATTCATGACTGTAAATGAGATACATTGTGTTTTATATGAAATGAAAGCTTGCATTTCCATTTTTTAACCAGCTTGTTACGTACAGTCCCTACTATTATTATCATCCCTAACTATGATTTCCACATTTTCCCAAGAGCATTTCTAGGTAAACGCGTAGTCCCAGATTTCCGGGATCTCGAGAAATGGCATTAAAGAATTAGTTTCTGCATTTACCAATTCTTGCATCACATTATAAAGTGCAAATAATGTCCGAAGGATTATATTTTCCTATTTTGACCCATCTTAAAGCAATTTCAATCTCCCACATTTCCCCTTCACACACTTTGGGGACATTCATGCTAATTTTTCGATGAGCTTTATCTTTCGTGTCGCCGAGTCTTAGAGAATGTAAAAGACAAAATCCTGTCTAAAATGAAGTGATTGCGTGTAGCAGAATCACTACATCCGTTCAATATTTTAACTTCACCAAACCATCATTGGAAAAAAGTCCTACCGGATTTATAAGAAATGGAGTCATTGACACTTAAAACGGCTGTCGCGGGTGAGATCTCATCTTCATCAATAAGTGCATTGAAAACTTGTTAAAGCCATGAAAATGCAAATGATTAATTTCCAGCTTCAGCTTTGATTCATGCCGAGATCTCAACATGGGCCAACCAGTCATGATGAATAACACGAGAAACCACATGCTCAAGTTGTAAGTGAGCCGGGTCCAAAAATTCATTCCCATTTCATTGTGAATATGTGAAAGTCAATACATCAGAGAATTATTATTAGACTTGAACAAATTAAGTAGGAAAATTTTTTGGCAACCGTAGACACTGCGTTTCGCTCTACAAGGACTCGTCAGTACGACTCGGAATGGCCCAAACTAGCTTAAAATATACAGAATGGCTGAACAAGCTGAAGGACTGCACGACAGACTACTCTGCGTTTGTTTATAGTTGATGGATTTCGTCGGGAGGTTCATAATATGAGAAAAAGAATAATTTGTCGCTAGTCTCTCCCCAATACTTATTTCCAATATGCGAGTGTTTTGAATAAAAAGGCAGATGTTATGCGCCAGACGTTTCGCGTACCAGCCGCTTTCTCAATGGCAAAAATCTGATTTTTGTATAGTAAATCAAATGTTTTGCATAGTAATTTACAAGTTGACTTGTTAACAAGGAAATTGTGCAATTGAGGCACTCATGCCGTAACGGACATCTCCAAAGCTGGATGGAGCCGGACTGTTACATGGCCCTAAGGTGAATCGAGTCGCATTACATTAATTTTAATTCAAATTGAGATATCTAGTTTGAGATTT
The DNA here is from genome assembly GCA_907163375.1 of Prostheceraeus crozeri. Lineage (NCBI taxonomy): Eukaryota > Metazoa > Platyhelminthes > Polycladida > Euryleptidae > Prostheceraeus > Prostheceraeus crozeri. Next base: position 369,250 of record CAJQUW010001979.1, on the reverse strand, counting down.
TAATACATTTAGTATAAAATGCATTTTCCGATGAGTCGATTAAGTAAGGACCTACAATTCTAGTGAAGCTGTGTAATTCAATTACCTTTGATGATGGATTTTTATCGACTAGTATAGGACGACAGTGGGCCAATTAATTTTCAAGAATAAGTTATTATCGGATAGTAATGAAAATGTAACCTGATGGGCATGTTGAGCAGATTTAAAAAAGGAATTATTGAGGAAGAGTAGCCTACATACCTAATATGAAATGAAGCATCAAAAAAATGTGAATGCATAAACAGCCGATCTCGAACTCCGCAACTTGGGTACACAACTGGTGCTAACTTCTTTTAAATCTAAATAATTCATAAAATATGCACTGTATAGATGCCATATTATCTATTTTCGTTTTCAAGCAAAAACCTGTTCATTGAAAAAATTCGAATTTAGAAGGAACTCACTGTGTATAAGTAGTACTCGTATAGCTGATACATGCATACCAGGGCATCTCGTGCGATCGGCTTCAGCAGGTGAACCATCTGCATGTATCGGCCAAACATTCGCAGCAATTCTAACGTAACATTGGCCAGGATTGGTGGCTGCTGAACCATAGCTGTTAACGCGTTTTCTTCCACCGATGCCCTTCGACCAATATTGTCCTAAAATAACAAAATGCAGAAGCAGAATATACATTTTGTGGCAACGAAAGAAACACAAAACATGAGCATCACTAAGTAAACACTTCGTAGAACTGAACCGGATGAGTTGCATTAATGTGAATTTTATTAGTCATTCGTAAAATCACTTAAACTTGGACTATAGACAGGATTGAGTTTGATGCATAAAGTTTAGCACCAACAACACCAAGTGACAAGCAGCTGACTGTGTCAAGTGCTTTTTTTGACCATTTTTAGTAAAGCTTACCCAGAGTCACTTTCTTCATCAAATTCATGACAACTAAACCATGCTAAATGAAATTGTATACCTATAGGCATCAAATTAATAAAATATCAGCAGTATTGCGAATATGACAATTGAATTAAATCTGGCGTCCTAAACTGAACACCCATTATTAGTAAACTCTGAGGGTTTAGGATTTGATGAGTCGTGTACTTCTTGATACTTTCTTCTCGATCGCTTGTTTTGGAATGAGCATAATGTGCTATGTGATTTACATCTGAACGATTTCGAACTTGTAGAATAACGATTTTCATCATTGAGGTGTTTTAATGCTCAATATACCAGTTATTATCATTGTAACGTCATCAGCAGCAGCACAGCATTGGAAGCCACTTCAACAGCCATCAATGACTCTCTCACAATAATCTATTATGACGTGAAGGATCCTGTCTTTGTCACGGCAATCACAAGATATAAGACTATCAATAACATTTTGTGAAATACGATCATTCGGAAGCTGTGACACCAAGTCTCTGCTACAGACACCGCCGATTGAATAAATGTGACGCAGAATAAAAAAGGCATCAAATCATTGTGACACAATAAAACTTCAAAGAGCAAGGGGAAACGGTGATATAATGCACATGCTGGTATTCTACACACATGTACTCATCGGAGCATATTCAACAACAAAAGCCGGTTTTGTCGAATTATCGCTTCACATAAAAAACTGCATATGAAAATAGCCGTGGTCATTTTTAGGTTTATAGTTGAAAATAGTCAGTAGTATTTTATCTTCATTCTATTATTCTTGTATACTTGTAGTAAAATTTTCGACTGCTACTCGGCAACATCTTCAGGTAAAGAAGATTCTTTTGATATTAGGAGTTTCAAATGATTACATTGAGGAGACATGGTATGATACAATGTAGATATGAACAGGTTGTATTGGACTACATATCTCAACCATTAGCAAAAAGGAGAATTGGCCTGACATGAAAGATGATGAATGATGAGCCGTCTTAGTTAGTAGAGCAGGTTAAGAAATGTGGTTAAGAAATTAGAAATTCACGATAACTGTCAAGTTCAGATCTATTGATGATGGATGAATTAAATTTATGTATAAAGAATGCCTCACGTAGTAGAGCAAATTAGTGTTATCACTGTCGTGGGCCAGAATGTCGATAGCGATGTTGGCATGTTCTAGTTGACAGTTTCGAACATGCTTACAAATAGGTGATGTTGGAGTTGAGCGGTGTTCTTTAAACCGGACATGAAGTGTCCTTATAGATTTGGATACATTTCTTGCAGCATATTTTGCAGACAATATTTTTTCGATTACATAAATGTTATCACAGAGAGAACGACCATGTTTGTCGATCGATTTCGAGTTTATTTAAAACCCATCTTCAAGACAATGCAGTAGCTGAGACAACAGTTTTATACATGGATAAATCGTGGTCAATGCAATTCACGAAAAGAAGCTGTAATTAGAACATTGGGAGAGGCACAGATGAAGAGTTCTCATTTATTAGTACATTACTACTTGATTTAATACATAGTGTCTCTGCAATGCGGTGTGAACACTTTAAATAAAACTTTGAAGTCCTCTTGTCTTGCTTCGTGTGGATGACAGCTCACTTCAGTAGGGACTGGCTTTCCTCTCAAATGCTCATTCACTCTCGTGATTAGGTGTCTCCGTGTCTCACCAATGTAACAGTTTGAGCACTGTCTGCATGCATAACAATAGATCACGTTGGATCTATTTTGCGACTGAATGGAGGCTAGACCTACGAATACCGGAACTCATATTCCTTTTGAATCTTGTACTCCTATGAAATACAAAAAGTCTGCGGTTCGGTCTCTTTCTATCAGGGCCAAGCGCCTCAGTAGTTCGCTAGATAGTTATGAGTATGCATGTAAACAGATCAAAAATATTTTCATCTCTAATGATTATCCTGTCAATTAGGTAAATAATATAAAACCCAATAACAATAACAATAACCAATAACAATACTAGCAACAGCAGAGGCGAGACTGCTAAAACTATCTATTGGTCCCTTCCTTTTATAACGGAAAAGGTACGCGAAACCTTAAAAAGCGTCCAAATAATTAACTCTATTTTAAATAAAAACGACGCCAAATAACAGGCGCTTTTAAAACTTTCAAGACCTCAGCAATTTTTCCGAATAAAGATAAAGACCCCTCCGTGTTTAGCATCCAACGTGATCTATTGTTATACATGCAGACAGTGCTCAAACTGTTACATTGGTGAGTAACAGTGTGTTCACACCCGCATTGCAGAAACACTATGTATTAAATCAAGTAGTGATGTACTAATAAATGAGAACTCTTCATCTGTGCGTATCCCAATGTTCTAATTACAGCTTCTTTTCGTGAATTGCATTGACCATGATTTATCCATGTATAAAAACTGCTGTCTCAGCAGCTGCATTGTCCTGAAGATGGGCTTTAAATAAACTCGAAATCGATCGACAAACATGGTCGTTCTCTCTGTGAGATCATCGGGCTCATCCAGTTACTACATAAATGTTTGTTGATAATTGCAGTTTGTAAGAGAACATAGTTTCATATTTGCTTCATTTTTTAGTTGTTGACGAAGAGTTTTCTTGCGTCTAGCTAATAGAACGTTGAGTTTGTATTTATGAAAAAATAGTTTTATTTGAGGATCACTTTTTTCTGCAATGTATGGGAAAGAGATATGCAAAACATCCTTATTGACCGATTGATTGCTTCGTTTTCTTGTTTTACTTCGTCGTTGGAGCTTCATGTTCAAAGATCTTATGACTTTCTCGCAATATCAATTAATGCGTAATAAGATTGCGGTCTCCGTGGCACAGTGGTCAAGTGCCTGGCCTAGCGATCTTTCGGTCCAGAGGTCGAGCCCCGAAGGTGTCATTGGAAGTCGGCAGGAAGGGCATCCGGACTAAAAGTACTACAACGCTCCATAAGTCTGACTATGTCAGCACCGTCCAAGCCCCAAGTATGGGGAGTAGTGACGTAAAAGCTTCATTCATTCATTCAAGATGTCAAATTCGTAAGTCAAAAATTCATTTTACCTTTGTTGGTATATGTGACTTTGAATGCACAAAAATGTTCTTCATTGCTGTTTCTTATAGAATTCAAATCGAAAGTCATTAGGTGAATTATAGTGATTGTGAAGTCGAGAAGACTGAAAGTTCTATTATCATCACTAGGATACTCGATTTCAAATTTAATGTCTGGATGTTGAGCATTCAGATACTGCATAGGATCCAGAGCCTGTTCTTCACTGTTCGTTGAAGAAAAACGATCATCTGCATTACGTATCGCTTGAATAAGGGCAGATGGTTTATGTTTTGGAGAGCCAACAAATCAAAGGCTTACCGATGCAATGAGTTACTTCCCCTCTGGATTACTAGCTTCAATTTTAATTGAGACGATAAAAAATAATGCTCTCCAAAACATCAACCATAAGATCACTTCATGTCCGCTTTAAAGGACACCGTTCAACTATAACATCACCTATTTGTAAGCATGTTCGAAACTGTCAACTAGAACATGCCAACATCGCTATCGACATTCTGGCCCACGACAGTGATAACACTAATTTGCTCTACTACGTGAGGCATTCTTTATACATAAATTTAATTCATCCATCATCAATAGATCTGAACTTGACAGTTATCGTGAATTTCTAATTTATTAACCACATTTCTTAACCTGCTCTACTAACTAAGACGGCTCATCATTCATCATCTTTCATGTCAGGCCAATTCTCCAATTCTCCTTTTTACTAATGGTTGAGATATGTAGTCCAATACAACTTGTTCATATCTACATTGTATCATACCATGTCTCCTCAATGTAATCATTCGAAACTCCTACTAACATCAAAAGAATCCTCTTTACCTGAAGATGTTGCCGGGTAGCAGTCGAAAATTTTACTACAAGTATACAAGAATAATAGAAGGAAGATAAAATGCTCTTGACTCTTTCCAAATGTAAACCTAAAAGTTGCTGTAGTCTTGATCTGTACATCACTTGTTTGCGTGAATACACAACCTCAAAATACAACTTCGTGCCGGCTTATTTATTAGAAATCAAGCAATTTCATTATTTTTGTTCACATATGTTCATTATTGCTTCCAATAACCTAAAATAATTTCTTCTACCAGAAAGCAGCGTCCTTCGAACACTTTCTCATGCTAGACCGCTTTTGAAGACTCCAGAATACAAATGCACTATTGTTTGAAGAGCTTGAACTTACGCATTTGCTTGCGGCAGCTACAAAAGTTGGCTATCTTCAATTATTATTAAACATACAAGAGACACAACTTTTAAAAAGAGCAGAATTTCTCATGTAAATTACTGAAGCAGGTCTAGGTGAAGCGCAAGCCTCTTTAGCCTTGATCAATATTCTAGATCAATTTCATTCGTTCACATTCATTCATCTATCTAGCTGAGAACATGTCATACCTCAGAGATCAGCTCTGCATCAATGTCAGCCATAATGTCTTCAACCGCGTCCTCTTCAGTTGTGAAGTCGAAGGGTGCAGGAGCGTCATCTGGTCTGTCAAAATGATTCGGTCCAGACAGCGATCCTAAACTTTGGTTGTCCTCTGCTAGACGGTTCATTGATTGTCCAGCCAGCTTCGATCTCATACTTTTCATTTTGCTGCGGAACACTTTGAATTCCTACAAGGAAATTATTGATTGATAATACAACTAATTTTAATCCGTTCTTCTGGACATAAAAACAATCCATTTTAAGACATGTGAAATGTACTGAATAATGTATTTTGTGAATTAGTGGAGGAAAGACTTCTAGAAAAACAGAAATTCGGTCATTCATGATTAGGTGAAGATCAATGATGATATATTATTGTATACTACCACATACTATTATGGTGATGGTTCATTTCATCGACAGGTCATTTGATCATCGTCTGCTCAGTAAAAAGAGTCGATTCTTTGAGTTCTATCAGGGACCCCTGTATCATCTGGCTCAGGACATAGACATAAAATGACCCTGTGGATGAAATGAACTTGTCGATGAAATGATACTGTCAACGAAAAGACTTATTATATCTGCGTGTCGATGAAATGAACCACAACCTTTATTATGTACAATAATGACAGCGCGATCTTGTATATAAATTCCGCAAGCCGTTTCGCCTCTGATAGCGATGAAATAACAACAATTCTTGAAAAAGTAGAAATTACTACACGCATTTGAAGAAAGATATGCGAAGAAAGTGAAAATCAAGTTTCGTCGGACGCAAAAAAATGTAAGCAATATACGACAATATAAGACAAAATGTAAAACGCTTCGCTGCGAAGGTTTGGTCACGCATGTATTTTCGGTACATTGTTAGGTGATTAAGCTTGGCTGGGGTATCATCACATCTTGCTGCATATTATCGCCTATTGAGTAATTATTTTGTATCCGAATAAACTTGATTTTATTGTTACACTATTGTAGATTCTGAATGAAGTTAGCTGCAGTTTCGCATTTAATATGTTTTCCTAGTTTGATCAAATCAACTGTTGTTATTTATTACGCTAATTGATGAAGTCAACTCTTACTAATAGTTTTGAATTCAGTTAATCACCTGATCATCAATATTGCATGCGCGTGAGTGTCCGCTCAAAGTAAACACACTCAAGGATTTCATGAATAATTAGACCCCTCAGGCCAACTTCTTTAAACCTTTTCAACAATTTTGGAGAATGCGATCAGTCATGCTGCAGTATCCAAAAATAATGAGAGTGTCGATCAATTTCAAAACACTAGTTCCAGTTGAGCAGTGGGTAGTCTAAGAATCAATATGCCCACCAACGAATGTAAGAAATTTGAATAAATCAACACTTTGATATGTATGCTGTTGATATTTCGGTCCGTTATTAATCTCCAAACTACAATAACATTCTATTTTCACTAACTTTCCTAGATACGATAAAATTGATCATACTTTAGTGAAATAGAGGCGGAGAGATTAAACACAAGTGTAGACGGGAGCACATCGGACGTAACTTGTTTTCGACAGTTCTGTGAATTGACTGATTACACCTTTAAGAAAATCTTTAAAAAAAACACCGTATTAACCTACAGAGCTTTGCAGCAAGTGTGCAGCATCACTTTGATGTCAAAAAACAAGATTTCATACAGCGGAAACTCTCAATGCTCACCTGGAGATCCAATACGGTGAACGAATTTTTCACTGGACAAGGCTCCCATGCCTCGTTCTCCAGAAACATTTTCAGTTCGTCCAACCGCATTCTAAAACAGACGATGATTAGGCTAAATTAAATGGAAGATTACTCAGATCCTTCATTTTGCATTGCATTCTCTTGCAATATTATTGTGATTCTTCTTAATTTTTCCTAAACTTATACATTTTGCTGCTATAAGCACCATGTTTACCGTTATTTCGAAGAAATTTCATTATTACTAATGCAGTACTATCATAAATAATTCCATCACTAGTTAGACGAGTGACATAAGCAATCGAGGGTGAACATCCGATGACTTACTAAAGGATCATTATATTTTCTTATCGACAGACAATGTCAAATCGTGAGTATGTGAAATATACCGTTGCTGAAGTGCACCAAGTGAGCACAGTCAAAACTCACCGATGATAACCACGAAAGTGGGTTAGAATCTGCTTCCGGATGGATTCTTGAAGAGCCTCTGATTTGCTTCCACAAAATTCTTCTCCAATCTCCACCAATCTAAAGGCGAATAGAAATTGCACCTCAAGAATTTACTAAGAAAATCATTCGCATTACGCGCAGAATGCTTTGAATAGTTTGTATAGGTCAATGATCTACATTCAATTTTGAGAAAATCAAGCTCGCATGAAAATTGCTGAATTTTGTCAAGGTGGAAAATGCAGTAAGTGGTGAAAAAAGCAATGCTTCCAGGCATTCGGGGATCCGACTATAGTCATTACACTTGCTGAGATATGCCTACCGTATCTTAATTCTGAGTAATCTTTGTAAACAGAATAATCGAATTTTGAGTTCTATCCTCAATTGAAAATGGGACAGACTTGAATAGTGACCATTTCATCCAATAACTGGAATCATCAGAGGGCTTAGTTCACATCACCCAACTTCAAAGCGACTACCTAATCAATACGCAGTCATATGCAAGGTAAGCATGAGGTACTCAATTAGCATATTAGGCTAATGTAATCGGTACCCATTCATTGTATATCATGCACCTTTAACAAGTAAGCGATATTTCGTGTAAGCTAATGTACTAGTGAAATCTGCATAACTTTGATAATTCTTAAACAACTTATACTGGTTACTGGGGTCGCATTCATGTCTATTTAAATATGAAATACCTGTAGGCCTATTCATTTTAATATTGCAGCTTGATGGGTACAAGGTTCAAGGAACATGTGAAAATACATAGTCTGTCGTAAAATCATGAATTTTAGTGCTTTTCTGAGTTAGGCAGAAAAATCATGTTATCAGTACAAATTGTTCAATATTTGGTGACCTTTGAATTGGTCAATTAAAAGAATCTTGAACTCCAGCCAATATGATTAAAATCCACTTTGGCGATTAATGATCAATGAGTTGGATTTGAACCCCTCTTCCGTTGTTTTTGTAAGAGCTCCAGCTCACACGTTGTAGAATTTGGATAGAAGCTTTTTATACTTTCTTTAGTACAGACAATGTTTTATGCTAGTATTGACATCGCCTCAAAATCAAAATCGTCGAAAACTCAAAATATTTTTTGCAACGATGATACAAAATATCTAGTGTACATTAGACGGACATGGACTTTCCTATTTCAATTATTTACCAGGTCCTTCGTCTCCAAGTGCCCTCACCCAGAGGAGAAGATTTTCATCAATGCTTTCCTCACAAATGAACATTTTCTTTCGTTCCCCTTATTTCCTTACTCCCACAGACTAGGGTGAGATATTCCTTTACTTCATACAAAATATGATAAAATAGCAGGTATTTTTAACTTTGCATTGGTCTAAGATCTATGAAATCAATGTGACAAATTCAATAGACAGGTAAACTCCGAACAGTTATCGCGACAATTTTGGAGAATCAAGTCAAAGCCACTGCCGTGACTACGCAACCAAACCTCCATCTACAAAATATAGGACCTGTCTTCGTCAACCGCATGATAGATTTGTAAAATAACAGGCTGATCTCCCTAAGGGTAGATTCATGTTTCAGCGGCATCAGGTGATCGCCGTGGTTCTAGTTTCACTTGCCTGAAAAGTCAAATTTTTATGGTCAAATCAACGACGGAAGGTGGGATGGCGCAAGGCAAATTCATACTTTGCAGCGTCGTCATATTGTAATATTTTTATATAACGCTATGTCATTATTAGAGTGACCTCAGCGTCAAATGTTAAATTAATTCAACATACCAGCTAGCAACCGATCAGTCATTGGTTTGACCATAGAAATTCGACTTTCCGCTTTATCTAAGTTGACTTGGGACTACACCGTTTTCCATTCTATTTAAAAATGTGCTATTCAATTTAAAACCTGTCCCATTCATGCTACATGAGCAACATGGAATCTGCTGAACAATATTACACGAATCTTCCTAATAATTGGGTCATAAAAAACAATGAACAATGAAACATTTTGTCCAAAAAGTGTTCATCAACTCAGCAATGTAGGACTAGGCTAGACACTACATTACAAGTCTTTCTTGCCCACTACATCTACGCAATGCGTAATCTTGCGCATGATTGTAATATAGTTCACATGCACTTGAATCACGTTCAATTCTCACCGTCCTGTCAAGTATAGTTCAATCTCTCGAAGTCAAGAATTTCATAGCTTCAAAACTTGAATAATCCGGATTACGCATCCTTAAGATGACTCCTTATTTCGCTCCCTTGAGCTCCATCGAATACCTCTGGTTATTGGTTAAGAGCCAGTGTAAAAATGACTGAGCTGCCTAATGACTGAAATTCTGAGTGGCTCAGGTAGTCTCAACCAAGCCGAGATAGACTTACAGTGATGGAAACTATACTTGACACGGCAATGACAGCTAAAAGTGATTCAGGTGTATGCGAACAATATCACAAACGTGCGCAACGATTTTACGTAGGTGTTGAGGGAAAGAAAGATTTGTGATGCTGTGCTTAGCCTGTCTAGCGGTGTTTAGTATAACATTGGTGAGTTGATAAGCACTTTTTGGATAACATGTTTCTATTATATATCTATATTGCTTCTATGATCCACTTATTCAGCAGATTCCATGTTGTTCATGTAGCATGAAATGTTATGACATCATTGATTGTTTCAATGTAGTTTTGTTTTTATGACAGAATGAAACCCGTTTAGAACTGAATGTTTTAAATTGAATAGAACAAGTTTTAAACGGAATGGAACTTTTCTAACTAGAATGGGACACGTTTTAATTGGAATGGATAAAGGTGTAGAATCACTCCGATCACCTGACAACGTTGAAAGATAAATCTACCTCAAGCTTGAACTTTAGTCACTTCTTAGTGGTTGAGAGAAATGGAACAGTGGTAGATAGCAGAATCAACCATCCTTTCCGTTTTCTTAGAACGACAGAAAGGAATATAAACTGACACTAAATCAAATGCCCCATGCAACGAAATATTTCAATATGAAATAACCCGTGGGTACTGAAGAATGTTTCAGCTGTCTCCTCACCTGTTGACAATATCGAGGATGCGAATCACTTGCTCAAACTTGAAACATGTTAAGTTCAGGCTAAGTAGTAGTTGTCTGACTTTGGCGCTAACGTCCATCCACACTCGCCGTCGGCCTTGCTCCAGCTTCTGCTTCACGTATCCCGCATCCGCCGCACGTGGCACACGGATGGGTGAATGTTCTCTCTCCACTTCCGTAGCATCCACTTCACGGACGTGCCACTGCGACACATCATGATAGCATCGAAGGACGATCCACAAGGCACGACAGAGATCGATTAGGCATGGAATGGTGAGGTCAGGAGGTAAGAGGGCACACAAGTCAGCGTATGGCCGCTTCTGAAGATTTACATCCGTCTCTGCGCCCTGACACAGTTGAGCATATCCGAGAACCTTTTGGAAGGCTGTGTTGTGAATGGCACTTGTAAAGTGCATGTGAAGTTGATCCAAAGAACTCTGCGTCTTTCCCAACAATCTGAAAATTAATTTTGCACAGCATTAGATGATGAAATAATAGTTAAGCAACAGTTATCATTAGCTTACTCATATGCTGTCTGAATCTTCGTATAATGATCAGGATTGAAATCGATACACATGCGAGACAGCGCTACATCCAAATTTTCTTCTATCATTGTCATTGTATCCTTCAACTTCGTGTTCAATTCGCTGAAAAGTCAAACAAGAACCTCATTCGAGTCATATAAGCGCCACTGTGTAGGAATATTACCTGATGCAGTTGAAATATCTGTAAGCGGATGCAACCTTTTGACATTCCAAGCACAACTGAATTGCTCCAGTGAAGTCATCCTCCTGAAATATCAATTATATGCTGCATATCTGTACAAATCATTCTCTGTCACCATGTAGGTGAGGCTGATGCACAATTGAGTCACGTATTTTCACTGGAAACGTGCTTTAAAACCCCGATTATAAAGGAAACAACACTGTGTTTGGAGTTGGGATTTCTCTCCAACAATTGCATTCTTTTCAGAAACCCGCACAAATCACGAGGCCTTTCCTACATGTCCGGCAGCGTTGGGAGTGATACGTGATCGACATTGTAATCAGCCACAGCTAACTCAATTTGATGTTTGCGTCGAATGGTCTGGTATATAATTATATAGGGTCAAAGTACAAGTTAACACAGTTTGAAAAATATTGAAGCCAGGTAAAATAATTAAAAGGTTTAAATTGATACTTCTCTTCTTTGACTCAACTAACTCGAAAAGAAAAATTCTTCATTGAAAATTTAGAAAATGATAAATTCTCGACAACTGCTTTGTTTCCGTAAAAGTATAACCCACAAAGCTGTTCCATGTGATTCAAACTTGAGCAAGTTAATTATGAGATAAGACGCTGAAGAGTTAAGTTAGCATAAGATGCTTGTCATGATTTTGCTAGTCATGCAAATGGGTAGATAAGTAGATATGACCATGAGAAAGACCAGATTAAGTCTGATTTTCAAGAAGATCGTCCAATTCCAAGCAACATTTGAGAACTTAAATAATACGCAGCATAAACTCTGTCTGCATGAAACTCAATGTAGGCGATCGAGGTATTAGTGGCCTGAGGACACTTACGATATAAAAAGATGATTAAAGCCGACCGTTAACATTCGCAGGATGCCAGTCTTATCAAAATTTTAAAAAGAGAAAATGATTTTGAATCAAATCCACGTCGAATAATAGTAAATTTCACTTCAGTCCTTTTTCACAACCAAATGCATGCGATAGTCGCAAATCCCGTTTTCACACATTTTTCGAGATCAACTGCTTACTAGACTAGGGTGATCTAGGACCAGGACTAGATGCACTATGTGCCGTCTTCAGCTTCTATGTCATAGAATTATCGTGTGAAGCAGCTACTTCAATCTCAAAAGCATAGAGAATGATATGACGCATCCGTTGCAATTAACATATGAGAATATAGATGAAGTAGATCTATTAATGGAAAATAGATAAAGAAAACATACGGTATTTTTTCATATTGTACATTTTGATGAACACCATTTTGTGTCATTATTGTGATTTATACACTCAAATAGTGTGACAGCCACACTATAGTGTGTACATTTACGATAAAAATATAAAAATTTCGAAAGTATTCAAAATAGTGTGTAGTTTGTTTACCATCGGAATAAATTTAATCGGTAGAGGCTAATGGAAGCCACAAGAACAAATGGATTTCTGGAGAAAGGGAATTATCTGTGCATGAAGGCATTTGACACAAATGAAGATGAAGCAACTTATTGGTGGATTTGATATGTCACATTTAAAAGCCATTGATTAAAGAAGCAACAATCAGTGTTTTCATGAATACGTTGACGTAAAGAAGGTCATGAAGACGCATTTACGGCGATTCTACAGTTGAGAGTCTTTCAGATGAGAAAATGATTTAGTGACTATCAGTTACATCTGTTTCTCAGATGACATTGACAACAAGCGCGATTTCAACTGATGAGCTAAAATTGCTTCATGTTCTTCAGTAGAAACATTGAGTGAATGAAACTGATCATTGAGAATGAGTACAGGTTGTTTCTGAGCTAGTGGCTCAGTTACTGAAAAATATGCAATAACGATACTTACCGATGTTACAACTAAGCCTCCGATGAGTAACTAAAATTTAGAGATTTTAAAATTAAGATTAAAATTTACTTAATTCTCATTTACTCGAAAACAATTGGCTTCCAATCTGGTTAAACAAATTTCGAACTTCACACTTGTTTTCCGGGTTCTTCTTATTAATGACTAGTCTGATTTGGATCTAACTGCTCAGACATTTCTGCATCAAATGAAAGAGATCATCTTCATATAGGCATATACATACAGACAATACTATTTCAAAAACTTCTTGACTTGCATTCTATCTGTTGCAATGAAACCGATAATTCTGACGCCTCAACCCTTAAAACAAGGAAAGTTAACAAAATTGTAATTTAAGAAGTAAATATGGTGGATTTTTGTGAGTGATGGCCGGTGAATATTGATTAACAAGTCTCACGCAGACATTTGTTGTAATTGTGATTGCAATTACAATTCCCGCGAGGAAATAAGTGGGTATAAATCATACTATGATTTTACTGAATTTTTCATACTCAAATCATAGCATGAAAATTTCATACTATTGCTAAAAACTTAGGTTTTTACACTTTTTGCTTACAGAGCTAGCTGTTTATCTGCTAGAGAACAATTGTACAATTGCTGCCGTGAACCGCGTCGCAAGACGGGTGAATCAAGAAACTAAAAATCAGTGGCGGAACCGCTAAGAACAGGCAGATGATATCGATGAACAGACAGACGATGAAGACGAAGAAGAGACTATTGTGAATGAGCTTGCTGATTCATTAGCTAAAGAACTATTTCATTATTTGACGATCGAACCTAGGTCATTTTTCTTGTGGATGGTTAGCTGTGAAGGCTGCATGGATTACATTTTGCAGTTGGTGTGGACTAAGAATAGTCAAAAAGTTTTGGAAATGCGTACTGTCCTAATTCGAGTAATAATTAGTCATGAACCATCACAATGCATGTTCTTATTAATTTTAAACGAAAATTTAATATGCAGCGGTTCTCATATTTAGCATACATCAATGCCCCAATATTTCAGCTTGAAGATTGACAGAATGACTTTGCAGCAGAAACACTATTTCCTTTGCAGCCGCAAACATTGCGTTTCGCCTTCAAGAGCTCATCATTACGGTTGGAAATAGTTCAAACTAGCATATGATATCGAAATGGTTGAGCAAGATAAAGATTAGAACAGATTTATCTGCGTTTCTTTATCATGGTTTTGCCGTCTGGCTGATAAATGAGATATCAGTGTCAATGCTTTTGCCTGGGCATAAAAGGGGGATATGTCCAGATTTTAAATTAAAAAATTAAGATCTGAATAACTTAAGTCACCAGCACTGCTTTCTCCCAAAGTATTCCAGATCTTGATTTTTATCAAGTATATGCACAGTTTCCCTATCTATGTGCCCAGCCAGGATCAATGACACTGTGATCTTTCAGTTATCAGCCGTAAGTCAACCTGTTCAACCACTTGGATATCACACGCTATTTTGGGCCATTCCATCAATACTAATGAGCTCCTGTTGGGCGAAAAAGGGTGTCTACGCCTGCTAAGGAAACAGGTATTTCAGCTGTTTGAGGATGTGCGTAATCTTCTATTATACATGACCAGGCAAAGTGGCACTCTACTGCCAATCAATCGAAGCACAAAGTTAAATGAAATTGTTCACATAAAGCACATCCCTTAAGTCAACTGGGAAAGTTATCAAGTTTCTACCACAGAAGTCGGTACTGTACTTACTAACCCTCCATGACGAATGATGGATAAACGTTGACGAGCTAACACCGATTTCTTTTAATCCATCGTCAGAATTTGACTGGTTTTCACTGAAGAGTGCGCAGGTGCATTGTCTGCCTACAAAAAGACCTGTGCTACTTATTTGCACTATAGAATAGATTGTATTTTGCAACACTGAATTCTGATTTCTATTCCTATTTTGGGAAGACATGCAACCGATGCCTTTCCGGGATATTATCAGTAGGTCCTAAACTTGAAATATTCAGAACTTCCAGAAAGGAGGATTAGATTAAAGATTTTCTTGACGTCGATGTTGTACTAGTACAAGTATTAATGCTTTGATGTGCCACTCAGTCAATGAAAGAGTTTATTAAATCCCACTCGATAATGACGATGTGAATAATTTATTCATCATATTCCGCTCATGCCGTCATTCTCAGGCCTGATAACTTACCCAGTTGACTTATGGTATGTACTATATTATTTTGTGTTTATACCTTTATATTGTAAAAATTTTCACTAATTTCTCTTGCTATAGAAAGCCTTCACAGTATTTTGATCACTAGCATTATTCTCTGGACTTGATGAATGTACAGATTTATACTATGTAATTTTGGAAAACATGAACTATCAAAGTCAAACGTATTTTCATTTTAAATGTTATTCCTGGAATAATAGATTAAATTATAATTTTTAAGATCAGGATAGTATCCTTGGAAAAAGATCTGTTGGAACAGATCCACTGATTTGTGGTATAGCCAGCATTGATGGTTATTTAATGGGAGAAGTGTCATTAGTGAGAGGTTTGGATTCAGCAGTAAACTGTTGAAGGTCTGATTTCATGCATTTAACGTGCAAACTTAAAAATTATTTCTTAAAAATTAAAATTTCTAAAATAAAGAATTTATTATTATTATAAACTCTATCTCTTCGTAATCATAAACGTAAAGATTTCAATGATCAGCATGGGAAGAAAGGATATACACTGTAGAATGATTTAATACCACAGAATTAAATATTTTGTTTATCTGCTTCGGTTTGCTAGAAGTGTGATTAATACGAAATTGACGGCACATCGAGGAACTTATTAAGTGGGCAAAAAGGAATTCCTTATACCTTACCGAGATAGGAAAAAAGTCGTGCGTCGCTTGCGGATGTGAGTTTCAGCAAAGTGCTTCGATTGCCAAAATTCCTTCAGGTTCGAAGAATTCAGATCATTGCGCACAAGTTTTCTCCATAATGCTAACCCTTCCGATCATTATTAAAAAAAGTAGCAGGCGTACGAAAATTAGTTCACTTGATGATTTCACATCCTCTCCTCGGCATTTCTTACTGTATAGCGCATACATTTAATCGAAGCCAGGCATCGATGTGTGTTTTGGTGTGCGCGAAGTGATATCACAGCACGCATGCATCTCTCACTGGCTCTGGTGTCCTCTGCTGACAGCTTATTGTTTGCCATTTCCAATAGCAAGCGATACACGAATTATCCATTCGAGAAGGAGCAAGTTGTCTAATTCTGTGATGTGCCACTTCGATAATAAGGTTGCATACAATTCTTCCTTTCTAGGAAACCGAAGCGCGCGCAGATGAATCTAATTCTATTTAATACGATTTAATGTAGATGATTGCACTACGAAAATTCGCGCAGAATTTAGGCATGGAACGAATCCCTGCGCAGATGACAAATAGCAGTATGAAATTTTCATAGTATGATTTGCGTATGAAATTTTCATACTATGAACTGCGTATGAAATCTTCATTATATGATTTGTGTATAAAAAATATTTCACTTTCATACTATGATTATAGTATGAAACACGTATGAATCATGCGTATGATTCATACGTATGATCATACCCACTTATTTCCTCGTGGGATTGCGCAACCGAAATTGCAATTACTGTAATCAGTAATTGTAATCAATTACATTTTCAGCCACGCAATTGAGAAGTAATTGCAATTATTAATAACTGCTCATTATAAGATATAATATTAAACTTGTACGTGTGTGTACAAGGAGTACAACTGCCGCAAACTTATTTCAAAAGAAATTTAAGACGAAGCGAACTGTCAAATCCTAAATTAAGAACCGGGGCTATCTAAAGTAACTGCAAAGTAATTGAAATGCAATTGTAGAAATTAAAAGGAGTGTCAATTACATTTCATGAGTAATTGACACAAGTCTGATCTCACGGCAATAAGAAATGACAAAAAAAGATGGAGGAGGGTGGGCTTGGACAGCGGTGATGCGTAATGAATCAGAATTTTTAAGAGTGTCATGAAACTTTTAGTTCGGATAACCCCTGCGTAGGCTTTCAATCGCATTTTCGTGAGACTCGATCACATGACGAAAAGGTCTCATTTCTAGTCAATGTTGCTACTGAGATGTATGTAAGTATTTTTAGTTATCCCGTGACTCAGTCTTTAGGAGATGAGGTACTCTTATGAGAGAGGAGGTACAAGCTCAACCGTATTTTACAAGGAGGATGGAGAACCCTTGACATTTTCTCATACTGCTCCAAAACTACAACACGTTCGACTCTAGCTTTGTATGACCTTTAGTTACTAGGCATTCTGGATAACCAAATCAAATTTTGCTGCATTTGCCCATGGAAACATAAAAAATTGACATTCAATTAGAAGCACTTTTTTAAAATCGAGATTTTTTCGACATTTTTCTGTCAAATATACAATAAAGGTTCAAGCAGACTACATGCACAATTTACAAATAGCATTTTCAAAAATCTCTATTCGAGTTGTATTCAGCACGACTTGTCTACCTGAATCCAACCGATCAAAACGAATCATCTGACAAAGACATCATCTGCCATTAATTTCCAAAAGATTCTCAAAAATCAATTTTTTGAAGAAGTGGATTCAAATTTTGAATTAATATTTATAGTAGCAAGATGATCAAGTTAGAAAAAAACAGATGCCGCCATGGAATGGCCACCTTTTCGTCTGAAATGCATGATATCTTATGAAATTTCAATAGTTATGTTTTGAATTGCGAATGTTTCTTGTTCACATGTTTCTTACATGCTTTTCAATATATCTGGAAATAAACATTTATTGACTTATTGGGACGAATACGCCAATTATGCGAAGCAAAATTTCCGCTAAATTTATGTGAAATAATTTAGGGAACGACTGAATCATGGAAACATCAAAATCTGAGGGGAGGCTCCAAATGTCCACCCATCCCGGGTTTTCAAAGCTCAAAAACCCGGGTAAAATTCGTTTAGGGTCAAACGCGTAGTCACTTTGGGTCATTGGGGAGGGAATACCTCCAGCTTCACCTTGCAAATACAATGAAAATAAACATCCTCCTGCTCCATTGAGCTTCAATGCTCGAATTGACTGAGACAAATCAATAGTGCTCTTCTATCTACGAATATATTAAAGCATGTCAACAGTTGATCAACTACATTTCCGTTTGAAGCACTCACAACATGAACACCTGTAGCAAACACCATACGAGGTTCACATGCCATCAATATTGAATGCTGCCATAAGTTAGTTATTGAGCAGAATAATAAACTGTACTTCGGATTGAAAGTACTGAATTCTTGAATTATTAAAATCTCAAAATACCCATCACTCTCACGGGGCATGCACTCAAGAGCAAATTGGGTTGTTCAAATAATATCCTGTAATATCCTGTAATAGCGACTGTAATATCCTGCCGTTACCAAGTGGATAATTATGTGTATGTCATTACCATATACATATTCTCTAATGTAGAATATTTACCACGTGTTGAGTACCTGAGAGTTTAATATCGAGAACAATAATAATAATTTATCGAAATATGGCTATCACCATTAGTTAAGGTAAACAAGCCCCGCCGAGTACACTTCGTAAATGTTAGTTCGCCTTTTTTCTAACTGACAGTGGCATTTACTAATATTTCTTCTAGATATCCACACCAAGATAAATTAACAAGTAAATGTCGACCCGTCATCATGTCACATTTTAACAAGAAACTTACGAATACAGGATCACTGAGTTCACTATGGCGCTGTGAAAAAGTCATTAAATAATTGTTCACATTCAACTTCATAGTTTCATAAAAACAATTGCATGTATAACAGAACATTTAAAATGGCATGTTGAAATCATGAAATCCTTGTGTTAATCAAATGGCTGAGTGAGTGAAAAGCATGATCTTACATTTTAGTAAAATGCATTAATGGTTTTGTGTTTTGGTTTACTAAGGGGCACAACTGTAGCAAACAAATATCTTGAGACTTATAATGAATTATTCATACTTCTAGTGGTTTTCATCCATCGTATCAGAGTTTAGAGGAGGTTAAAAAAGACTATTCAAAGTTGATGACACATGCAACATTGAAAAAATGAAGTAATCGTTCTCCATAGCTTTTATTTTTGTCGAAATAAATGAAAGTAAAATATATACCAGCCGGTACTTCGGCACCAGTGCCTTCCACGGACGATGTAAAACAGCATCAATGCTCAATGAACTGCTTATACATGTATACTGGTATATCATCCAGTTCTTTTCATAACAGACCAGGAGTGAACTCTCTCTCTCTCTTCGAAATTGATGTGTCACAGGTCAAAGGGTACGTGACAAGTTCGTGCTTACGATTTATTTGAGCTTGGATTGATTCAAGGAGATCTAGATTGCTGCAGGAGGCGAAACTGACACGGCGCACTCATTCTTTTTACATAAGTAGGCAGACGATGACAACAGAGATGTCAGGGTTGTAAGAGGTTTTTTCCACCAGTCCGTGCATGCGTGTGCATGATCGCAGTTATCGACCGATCGAGTATATGACTCGACACCGCAGCTGCATGCTTTGGTGACCCGACGGGGGCGTTGTCAAGACAACCTGCCATTGTCTGTTGATATAATAGGGGGAACGTAGAAGCCGCTGGCTGTTTTTGCACGCGACTGCCTGCCTTTATCTGCGACACAACAGTCAAGGCAATCCTTCAGCCTCTTCGTTTGTGCCAGTGCGTTAGTGTGTTCTGTATTTACGATTTTGGATTGATATACAACTGCTGTGTGCCATGGATATCATATGCACAACAGGATACGACGAAAAATCCTCTTCGGAAACTGATATATCAATGCTTAAGTTCCCTACAGGTGATTGAGTTGAGGTATGGACATGAGCGATAAACCGGCAAAACTTCACCATTACGAGCTGTTCTCGAGTACATAGTCTACGTTTTCACCCTTCGGGATACGTCAACAAATCTGAGGATTCACGAATAAACGATTCTGAGCAACATCATAAGGAGTTCAGAAATATCTACCTTATGAATATGTGTAGCTTCTTGGTCATTGCAGAGCTACATGTTTTCAAAAAATAGTGTTTGGCCTAGCAGACCTTCAAATCAAAAAATTAAGATGTTGTTTATGTTGTTTTACTATATTTTCGCCGTTGACTTTGTCAAGGTTAATGATGAAATGGACAGCATACATAGATTTCCAAGCAATTCATCAAAATTCAACAACCTGCATGTAGCCTCAATTGTATACAATGTTTTAAGTTGAAAACACTACATATAGGCCATAGAACAGTAATACAGAAATCGGAAACCATCATGCGTAGAAAGCTTAGACTTGGTTACTGGCATGAAAAATACACAAAGCGATTAAGATACAAACGATAATCATTTTATTATTTTATTACTCCCATAAGTGCATAAAGCACCAAGGCAAAGCAATTTACAGCAAGTAGGTGTACAAATTAATGTCAACATATTGGTTAAGTAATAAAGAATATGTAGGCCTACCTCGGAAGTAATTGAATCTGACATGTATGACATAGAATCAGGCATCTCTCATCCTTTGTAACCGTCTTTAATAAATAGGGCCTAGAGCTTCCGTAGCTTTTCTTAGGCACGAATATAGTGAATTAGTCGAATAATTTTCCATTCAAATTGATAATTGTTAGTTGTGTGACAACAAGCACGTTGGAATCAACATCAGGGCAATTTGAAAAGAAGATTATTATATATCTAGGTGTCCATGATATATGCAGTCTGCATTGCATGTAAACTTTAGAATTTTGACTAACTGCTCAAATCTATTTGTGAAGTCCATTTATCATTTACCTTGATAAAGCCTACGGCGAAAATTTGGTAAAGTAACTCGAGGAAGATCAAGGGCTGCCAGGTCAAACACTTCTTTTTAAAAGGGCTGTTTCCAAGACAACCCAAAATTTTAGCCTTCATTCAGTTATTGATTCAGCCTCAGGAACGATCGTCGAGATCCACATCCAGCGCCCGACATGCCAATAAAGGGCAGCATCTGCATGATCTAGAGCAAATTATGGGCTCGAGGATGAGGTGAGTAATCTTAATGATACTAGAAAAAAATCAACAATACCTGAGGGATTTATAAAATATCGAAAGAGTCACTATTAGCGCCTGTCTGTACAAACAACAATTTCTCACAAATCTTATCTTGTGGTTTGGACAGCAGCGAGCTACATTTGAAAATCAATTTGAATGGGTGGGTCGACTTGGATAGTGTAAATTATGTCCTCAGTTGCCATGAATGGGTTATCGCTCTCGTGAAATCTACTGTGTGATCACTGTATGGCGGTTCAAATATGCAAAATTCATATATATGTGCATATCAATGCATATTTGGCTACATACGAAGTAAATGCATATGTTCAAAATTTCATCGTTATCTTGCATATTCATGCGAAACATCTGTTTAAATTTAATGTCATACAGATATCAAGCTATTTCGGTAACCTTCGGTCGTATCTAATGGCGTGGCTATGAGTGGCTCACTGTTAGACTCGAGGCAGTGAATCAGGATGTAACCTTCACTGCTTCATTACCAGAACAAAAAGCGCTGAGCAATGATTGGCCAAGGAATCACGCTGGCAAGGATAGTGTCAGATAAGGTCAAGAACTTTTC
The DNA here is from genome assembly GCA_907163375.1 of Prostheceraeus crozeri. Lineage (NCBI taxonomy): Eukaryota > Metazoa > Platyhelminthes > Polycladida > Euryleptidae > Prostheceraeus > Prostheceraeus crozeri. The sequence goes on along the minus strand of CAJQUW010001979.1, from coordinate 347,467 downwards.
CCCAGCATTGTCTTGCTGACTGATCTGTGCTATTTACAGTGCCTAAGTTTTTTGCCTGAACCAAAGAGCTGTGCATTCAGACTGAAGTTTACGTGTTGCCGTATTTTCTGTTTCTTTGTTCGCTCTTCGCAATATTTCGAACCACAATATCAACATGTCGAAGGTGAAATCCCAGAAACTTCGTCTTCAAATTTACATCAAGGAGTTTCGAACTGACATCTTTACAGCAGATGGCGAAGTGATTCATTGTAAAAAGTGTGACAAAAACATCGTCGCTGACCGGAAAAATCAAATACAGCAGCATATTGAGACGAGAACACATCGACAATCCGCTAAACAAAAAAGCTCATCAACCCCACTTTTGACCAATTTCCTCAATGACAATTACTCTACTCGTCAAGAGAATTTCAACAAAGATCTGACCGAAGCCTTCATTGCTGCCGATATTCCACTGGAAAAATTGCAGAACGTTAAACTCCGAAATTTCTTGAAATCGTATATTCCTTCTTGCATTGTTCCCAGCGAATCTACGGCAAGGCGGCTGATGAAGCCCATCTATGACGAGACAATCCAAAATATGCGTGATGAAATTGCCGACAATCCTATTTACATAATGGTTGATGAATCGTCAGACTCACTGAATCGGTATATCTGCAACATAATTGTCGGAACTCTAAAGCCTGATATTACGGGTGCTCCTTTCCTCTTACATACAGTCATTCTCGAGACAACGAACAGTGGAAGTGTTGCTCGAGCAATCAATGACGCAGTGATTATCTTGTGGCCTGACGGTGTTCATTATGAGCATGTACTCCTCTTGTTAACCGATGCTGCACCTTACATGAAGAAGATGGGAAAAGCAATGAAGCTTATTTTCCCCAAGATGATCCATTTTACTTGCCTTGCTCATGCTTTGCACAGAGTTGGTGAAAATATTAGAGAGGGGTTTCCTAAAGTTAATCAGTTCCTGGCTCTGGTGAAAAAAATTTTCGTCAAAGCACCTATGCGCCGTCTTGCATTTGTCAAATCTACATCATTGCCAATGCCTCCCAATCCAGTGACGAGTCGTTGGGGGACATGGATTGATGCAGTCTCATATTATGCAAAACATTTCGATTCAGTAGAGAAATTTATTGCTGAATTATCACCTGAATCGTCTGCGATTGAATCTGCACAAAGCGCACTTCTCGATGACGCACTTCGCACTGATATTGCTCAGATTTCCATTCACTTCCCCGTCGTTGCATCAAGCATAAAAGAGCTTGAAAAACGTGGCCTTACGATTCACCAGAGCGTTGAAATAATTGAGAAGGTTGAAAGAAGCCTAAAACTTTCCGCGCCACCCGCTAACGACCCTTTGGAGAAACTGCGATCGTCCTTGGAGAAGAACCCAGGTTTAACAGCCATGAAGTCCATTCATGACACTCTTTTTGGCGGCTCCTCCAGTTCCATTGCAAGCACTCTGTCAGTCCATGATGTAACATGTTTCAAGTTCGCGCCATTGACAAGCGTCGATGTGGAGAGAAGTTTCAGCGAATTTCGCTCTTTCTTCCGCTTCAATCGCTGTACCTTTTCAGAAGAACTGCGATACCATCTGGTAGTTCATTACAACTTGAAATGACTTTAGATATTTTTCGATAAACACAGGACACATAATTCTTGTGTATTTTTCCAGCTAATAATTTGGATGTTCATACATTATTTTTGTTAGTAAGAATTACTTACTTTCAACCGCTTCGTGTGTTTTGCTCAAATTACGATAAAAACATGGTTCATAATATAGAAGTAAAACGATACCTACCTGAACATAAAGGAGGCTAAGGAAATTACTCAAAATCTTATTGCATATTTTTTGCATATTCTTAGTCTTTTTAGTACATATTTCGCTGCATATTTAACCAAAATTTCGTGCATATTTGAACCGCCCTAGACTGATCAGTAAAGCTCAGGCATTAGCAATATTTTTAACATAAAATATTTGATATCCTTCCGACTTTGATTCAGAAGGACTATCACACTGAGCTATTGCAGTTTATCATCGAACAAACAATAAAGTTACTATTGGTCTCGGATAACGCTCGACGCTACTCAAATGAGCTACTTGTCACAGCTTTTTTATGGCAGATGACATTCTTTGCATAAAAGTTCGAAAAATATTCATATTGCCTGTGTGTCGACTACAAAAGTTATCCTCGGGCATGAATGTTGAATCAGATATGTCGACGAAACGTTTGAAGGAACGAATATCCAATTTGGAAAATTATAAGCGCAAGTAAACTATTGATAGATGTGTAAACCCCCCCCCATGAAAGTTATCCACCTACATACCTATGTAAGCGCTAAAAGTTCGCCTCCTGTAGCAATCGAGGAACGAATAATTTTCTAATCATATCAAGTAAAACTTCAGGACTGGGTCTTCATTATCTTGCTGAAACATTTAGCGATCCACTAAATACAGCCGTGGCAAAATGACATGAAAACATCCAGACTTCATAAGCACCCTGTATCATTATAGCTGCATTAGTGCATGAATGAGCAGGTTCCTTAAGGCTTAATTAGCACTTAATGCACTTAGTCTAAAAGCAATGTGAACTGATAAAGATGTTTGATTTCCTTCGAAATTGACAAAACTCGAATTTCTAGAAACAAGTACTTTTAACTAAAGGTCATATTTTGATGTTCCCGTAAACCGAATGTGATGAAATTTTAACTGGATATCAAAGATGCGTCAAAGTTACATGTCTCAAAAAATTAGCGTCCTAGCTTTAATACTTTTTGAACAACATCCAAAAATGCGTAAAATAGGGTCATCCGCCTACTTATGTAAACAGTGAAAATGAGTTTCGCCTCCTGTAGCAATCTAGATCTCTTTGGATTGATTCTATATACTTTCTTTCAGCGATAGTAGCATCACATGAATTCTTTTCTTCCGCTAAGGTTTTGATATTAAATTTCTATGCCTTGGTCTTGATTGCTGTGCTTCAAGACATGGTGAATGGGAGAGCATAAAATACTAAAATATTACGATGCAATTTTGACTCTTAGATCATTGAAACTTTCGAAATAAATCATCAAATATTAATGCATAATACAGGTCATAAAAACACGTCAACTTAAAATGCGCTTCACTTCCTCATTCGTCCATTACTTGTGCATCCTACGTTATTTTGTTACCCAGCTGTTTCCCTTTTGAGGACGAAATACAAAAGGTAAAATAAATTTAAAAATTTCTATTCATCAGTGCAAGGAACAGCGGACGACTTAAATTCACACAACCCCTTCAACAAGCACGAGCGCTAAGCGATCAATTGAACATACCTCAATCATTTCCTTCAGACGTTCATCAGTACGCTGCAACGTCTTGATTGTATGGAGGCACTTAAGAAGGGATTCGAGCTTCTGGCGCTTTCGAAAATTATTGACCACGATCAGACGATTTCGCGCAAGTCCATCTTGGACCAAGTGAAATGATCTGAAATATCAAATAGATTAAAATATTCAAGCAAATTCAACCTTTATCAGGCAGTACTTTGTTACCACTCATACATAACAAAAAAAATATCACACTCCATGACGTTCACTTTTCAGACCATCATGAAGTAAATGCAAGCAATGCATGATTTATGTTACAATATTTTTATTTCTTGACTGGCTTGAACAATTTTGTTGGTGCACATTGAAATTAGTTGACAAGTGAATCTCAATCATTGCACGATGACTATCTTCAGGTAAATAGAAATATAGAATCAATGTATACATAATATAAAAACTTAGTACAGCAACTATGATATTATTCAATGAAAAAACTAATATTTTGTAGTTAAATGAAAATCATCACCCTCTAGGAATCTCAGTTATAACTACATAAAATAGACTAAGATTAAGCCTATTGTACAAAATATAAATGTAATGAATAAATTTGTAATGAACTTTGAAGAAAAGAAAAAGAAAATAAAATACATGTGAAACTACAGTAGGGGTACTGAACTTGCTAGAATCGACCTACAACGTCTCACCTGGAACTACTCCATGAAGAAAATGAAATAAGGAACTAGACTTGTTATAAATGGACCACTTTGTGTCTAACTATTCATGAAATTTAATCTATCTCTCAAGAGGACCGGTCTGTGTTCCATCATATCCAGCCTTAATCCGCAAACAATTATAACAAGCGTAAAAAGGCTTGAAAAAATAGTTCTATGATAGCATAGAAAAATAGCATGATTTGCTGGAAGAACTTATTTTCTCCCTTTTACCGATTATTTCGGTTTTGAGTTTTATTTGATGACACGTGTTTGCTTTATAGTGATTTTTATATTCTATATTTTCATGAATAAGTTAATCAGATTACTGGATGAGATGAACCTTCATCTCTCAATGTAATGATTCTAAACCTGAGCCGTAACTGTGATTTCGAAGGGTCGCTAAATGCCAGCATGGACTTCAAGAAAAAGAAACAAGCTGTCAGCTGAAAAAATCATGACTCATGATACGAGACAATAAGTAGCACAGCATAAATAAATCCGTCTAAATTCCAAGTGGTCGGGGAAGCACTAATTTATCCAACAGCCTGTCATTATTAACAAGACAGTCTATTTTACATGCGTTTATTGTGTTGTGGTTGTCTCATTAAATCAAGGATTTTCGGCTTGGTTGAAGCAATGCAACTCCATACTCCATGCTCCATTGATCTTGAATCACCTTTAAATTTTGGTATAAGAAAAGACAATCATCCTTCTTCATTAAAACTAGTTATTGCTTTCTTTAATTGTTCCAGCTGTGAATAACTAAATGTAAGAAAGGAAAGACAGATTACAAGAAAGATAAAGTCTTGGTGGCTGTTGAAATAACCTACTGGTATAACGACTTCTGTGTTAACTATACTGACGCATGTGGGTAATCTACAACTTGAATATCAATTATGAAATATCTGTTAATAAATGAATCACTAAAATCAAGATTAAAGAGAAATTGACTACCGTACTCCTGCAGAATAAATAGGGGTTGCGGTTCAAAATAAGGATTGAGGTATTTATGACTATCAACAATAATTATATCAAAATAAGTTGGGAACAACTTCCTTCATAATTAGATTAGAACGAAAGAAAATTTGCTGCACGTGATAGTCTATGTCTTTTTACACATCTTTGTCACCATCACACGAAGACAAACTCGCAATGCTACGCTGACTCCACGTTTTCCAATGATGTTAGTGGCACGTTCTCAGATGGGCAGTTTCGAATCTTGAACCCTTTACACGTGGAATTATTTAATGTTGTGCCACCTAATGCCTTACCATTTGAGATCTAGACTACAAATACCGTGTGAACAAAGGAATGGTTGCAAATACATCGATTTAAAGTGTAATATTCGTACATGCATCATAAATCATGTCATTTGTGTACGTGTTTATCGATATTCAGCTGCTCTCCTCAGAAGCAACTGGCAGAAGTGGGCACCTGGACGTCAAAACATCAAACGAAGACCAAGCTTTGAACAGTCTGCAGAAAACAGCAAACAAGACCGCTCTCATTCAATGGGTCCCCAGTCATGTTGGTGTACTTTGGAATGAGATAGCAGACACGACTACAAAAGATGCCACTAATCTAGACCAGAAAGACATTCCTATCGATATCGACACACTGAAATCAAAAATACGAGGAAGCCTTGTCAACGAATGTAAGAAGAACAGCCATTAGAAGTACAACCATCAAGAAGAAGCCAGCTTGAGTAGATCAGAAAGACATCTCAAGATTTCAAGTCATTCAATAGAATAGTTTGGGCATTTCCCCTTGTGCTACAATCCCAAGCGTCAAGTGTCCACTCCTTCGATTTATTGAAATTCATGCAATCAGGAGAAAAAGGAAATTGCTAGATTTGTTAGCTAAGTAAACATAATTGGTATAGAATAGCAAAAAGTAAATAAGTGAAAAGTCATAAGGACATGCTAGCATTCAATCTAACATGCAATCAACAAGAACAAATTTTACGCAAATTGTGGGATTCTCGTACATACTGAAACATTTGAATGTGATTACTTTGTCTGGTATTATTTTACAGAAATCGTCAATTAAAATTGCTACAAGAAAAACAGTTTAGTCATAAAATGCTTTGAAAATTCTGTCATACCTCGCAGAAACATTTTATCATGACTTAAGTCGCTCTGTACAGAACTCGCTGGTCTTTAAATCAATTAACATAATTTTTAGGGAGAAGATTTTGCGTGTGTCAAGGAAGCCAATAGCCTAGCCACCAATATCTAATGATTTTAGCGCTCGTCTTGATAGACATGATTGCGCATCAACACAATACTTGTACTGTATATAGACATACGAAGTTCTAGAGGATAGCAATGAAAATAATCTTAACAAGCGACCGGTTGTGTTTCCAAAAATCCAGGCCAGGACTTGGTTTACATTCTAGCAGAAGCGCTGATCTCAACTTTTCATGGTTTTCAAATTCTTGGTAGTCCTTGGCCATGTCACTATCTCGTCTCTGTTTGACTAAATACATATAACCATAAACCTTGCAGCTGACCAGCTACTATTGTAGCCTTGTGACGGAGTTCTCACTAGTACACTGGGATTCACTAGTACGAATCCCAGCGAGAAATATCGGCATATATATCAATTTTCATAAATAGTGAATGAAATTATAATTTACCAAAGTTGAGTCCTATAGCAAGTCAATGGAATAAAGAATTGACACAGCCCACCCCCACCCCCTTGGCTACGCTAATACATCTCTCCTTGCTTGCTTATAACTCGACTTCTGTTCCACTTGAAAGACTTATCAAATTGGTTGGAAGGTAGCTTTGTAGGAGCCAGAGCCTTTGTTTAGAAATCGAAACACGGAAGCAACTTTCCACAGAGGAGTAATCCACTGACAGATGTACATTTCTCAGTTTCTCTAACCGAAGAATTCATAAATGGGCTTCACATACTACATTCTTGATTTTACATGCATTTATCTATCTTCTAATTACCAAGCAGCAGACATACACGTGATGTGGAAGTTACCAATCTCCTTACCTTCGCGTATCAGAGCACACTCGCAGAGATTCATCTACAGTTCGCAGCAAGTCCGCTACCCGCCGAGACTCTTCTTGGAAATTTGGATGTTTCTGCAAGACCAATTCAGCTAGTCTTCTCGAAACAGCACAATGCTGCTTTAAAAGTTGACTGTGTCGAAGCCGCATTCCTTCCACATCCCATTCTTCCTGAAATTTCTGGAACGCAAAATCAGAATGTTTTGTAAATCAACAACTTATTGTGAAAAAAGATGATCATTTTTCAGAGATGCAAAGATGCTCTGGTTATTAGACAAATGAGAAGTAATTTCCATCCAGAATTTGTACACTTCTAGATCTCCTTTCTTCTTTCACTAGTAATCTATCAAAAATAAGCAAATAAGTTATGATGCTTCATATTTAATCAGAAAGTTGAATGTGAAAATGAGAAGGGTCAAGAGCACCATTCAATCAAAAATATATTCGATCTGCAGTTCGTGAATGTAGCTGCAATCATCAACGAACGTCAGATTCTATCTGCATGACAGGGTGTCAACCCAAAACTAATCTCCAAGTGCAGGAATATAGGAACTGAGTTTTCGAAAAAAGAGGAAAAATATAGGACCCATTTTCATATGAAATATCTAGGATAAATTTCACATGGCAAAATTACAGTATATTTTCCCTACATTTGATGACCTCTACATACAGCCATCCTGATCCACCACAATTTATTTGAATATAAAAAGTGACAATGCTTTTCTTTGCTTTATCACACTAGGAATTCAAAAACAATTTCTCACAAGGCGTTCCGATATCGAATAGCAACTACATGTATGTCTTCACTAAATATCTTCGAATGAAAAAAAAACAATCATCCGTTAGCACAAATCTTTTTGAAATGTCAATGATGGACTTGACAAAAACATGCTGAGTTTCTAAAAATCTATGGCTTACAGAAAGAGAGAAATAACGCTCTCATAACGATCGTTAAGAGAATGACCTACTCTGAATGAGAACTGTCCCGTAATAGTTATCAGAAGATAATATAATCTCCGGAAAGAAACTTATTATAACTAATAGAATAAAGCTAAGGAAATTGTCATTCCCCCAGCGAAAAATTCACTGTGAAAAATGCTCCCAAGTGAAAACTATAAACATCTTCCATAATAATCGATGCCATAATTCATCCGGCTTGAACTTCTCTATTGACTCCAGCGAACATAGATTCTTGTAGAACAGTTTGCGCTTTCCATTAACTAGAATTACTACGTTCGTTGGTCCTCTCACAGCGCTGATCTCTCTCCGTTGTCTGCTACGATCTTCTTTGCTTTTCTTCCTGTTCTCTCATTCGTTCTATTTCCAGTCTCTTCATTCATTCCGAATGAGCTAATCTGGCAGCAGTGACGTCTTCTTTGTAACGGAAAAATTTTCGATGCGATTCAACAAAATATTTGCTGCTCAGTCATAACTTCCTCGCTTAAGAGGTGTTGCTCTCCTGCTAGCATGGAGTGGCTAACAGTCGGCACTTTTTACATCTTGCTTGTCCGTCTGACCGCCTTTAGACTGAGAATAACTCCAAAAAAATGGTCAACTCGTTGACTGCGGCAGAATGACTGTGCACAGTCATGGATGCCCAAAATCTTCCCTTCATCCGAAACCGTTACTATATATATAGCTGGCAGGTGAAATTCGAGATTAACACATTCAACATTTTGAACAACTGTGATAATATTATGCTGTGGATTAAAGAATCCAAGGCTTTTCAGAATTGTGCTGTCAAGTATTAATCGATGTTTAAGGTTTCAGATATGTCAATTTACTTTACAAATTGACAGTTTGCTTCCCACAAACATTTCTTGTGATTGAAATCTCATCAATAGACCTGGAGAAGTCTATTTCAGTTAGCTAGGTCAGTTCCATCTTTTCCTTCCACTAGGAATTCGAGTTCGCTAAACCTAGAGTAATAAACTCTTAAGCAATTCGTATATAACATAACAAAATCGATGAACATGAGGCTGATCTGTCTGAAAACACCGCCAAAAACAGATAGCCTTACCAATGAAAAATGACTAGTTCATATTGTAAAGAATTAAGTGGAGTGCATTTGCTAGTCTTAATTGATGGCTTTGGGCGGGAGGACCATTATTCAAAAAATATACACTACGAGTGTGTAGGCACAAAACTCTCCCGATTGCTGTTAGGCCGAAAATTATAATGAAGTAAATAAAGACACAAGGTGGCCATTCAAAAAATATACACTACGAGTGTGTAGGCACAAAGCTCTCCCGATTATTGTTAGGCCGAAAATTATAATGAAGTAAATAAAGACACAAGGTGGGCCACCTTCTGTCTTTATTTACTTCATTATAATTTTCCGCCTAACAACAATCGGGAGTTTTGTGCCTACACAATAGTAGTGTATATTTTTTGTTAGTCTTATTGGTCACCTCTTTCGACAATTTACGCTGAAGATTTATTAGTCACTAGCCCGACCATACAGAGCGCGATCCTCTGATATAAAATTTCGAAATCGAATTTCAACGAATAAAAAATAACATTTGGGAGAACATGACGCTGCTGTCTTATATAGCCTATTTCACTCATTAGAATAAATGCTCAAAAAATCGAATGTCATTATCGGTATTTTTAGAAATAAAGGACAAATTAAGATATACAGGAATTATATAGGAATATAGAAGATAGTTGAGATTCTGACATAGGTTAGTCATAATAGTTAGCATAATTGCTAATTTCAAATTATACAACGCATTGAAATACTGTATAGGCCTTCGTTATTGCCGTCTAAGAGCTCTTTAAACAGCTGCCCACATCCTACTCTCTTCTGAAGCTATATTGCGACGAACATGCTACCACGACGGTTGAAAAGCCTGTGTTATGAATGAAGTGCTTACTATAGTTAATAGTTCTCTCTCAAGTCTCAACACCAATAATGGCATGTCACTGCCGACTTTGTTCATTGTCGCATTGACGAATTCACAGCTTCGCCTGTGATTTTCGTGAGGACAAACTGACCTCACCCTCTCTCACACAGCCACCCAGTGTAACTGAAAAACAAATCAAGCAGGCTCACATTCACGACGTCGGCACATACCTAGAAGACAGACAAAACAACGAACTCCCTCACTACATAAAGACAAAAGACACTAACTCCCTCGTCTACGAACGTCTACTTTGCAGCATATTCAAGCTTTCATTGGACTGGCGAACTTGCTGTTCGAATAACTCAGCGCAACAAATCGCAACGATAGCAGAAAAAATGAAAAAATCTAAAACATCTGCATCACTGAAGAAGCTTCATAATTTATAGCAATAATGTGAAGCTCTCTTTTCTGAAGCCAAAACATGCCGTTTGGATAGCCCACTCCAGGCTTTCACAAGATCAAGCCACAGCCTGAAATCAGTCAATATTTTTGGAAATATAATAACATGTGATGTGTAATCTATCTGTAGTCGATAATCTGCAATGTTTGTTATCAATTTTGCAATATGTTGGTCTTCGCTTTCATTTTGCTTATGACAGCAGGAGTTATTGTTAATACATAATTGAGGTTTCTAAGCAGGGCTTCGCACAGTGGTTATGTTTACATAAAAAAGAAATGTTTTCGCGGATTTCGTTAAATTCAAACTGTCGCGAGAATTTCCCGGTTTACAGTATTTTGACAAACAAGTCCGTTTAAATGAATTAGCTGAGCTAGGATAAACAAATGAGAAAATATGCTGCACGAAATCGAAATTGATTATCGAATACAGAGATGTGCAAAAGTTTACTACGAAATTCAGAATATCAACTGTCTCTCCTAAGTTTATCTCACAAAATCTTAACAAGTATAGGGCTATCGATATTTCATTAAAAGTTAGTTTGACCTAAAACAAATTTGATAATTCAAATACCGACAATATGCGTGCGTGTGTAAAATTATGACATTACCTCAATCTCATAATGCCCAGCATCAAATCCTTCCTTGAAATATTCCTCATCAATATTTTTAATGAACTCCCTGTCTAACCTCTGATCCATTGTGTTGAAATTCATTGTTGAATGTTCCTGCAAGAAAACAATTCAAAAGTTAGGCATCATAATTGACAAACAAATCTGACAAATAAATTGTAGTGAGTATGGACATTTGTTGGATGACCAGATTCTATAAACAGAGATTAAGTAAGCAAATTAACAAATAGATGAATGAGAGGATTCAATGTTTTAAATGAGTGCAATTACACACAAACTCACTTTGAATTTAGCCACAGCAGGCTCATTTGACAGGTCAGATAGATCAACGTCATCATACACTTGCGTTTCGACCTTTTTCTGCAATGAAAAGTGACAAAAGCTGGAGGACATCATTATCTCAGATGCCTTTGAAAGAGAAGATTCAGATTATTTTGTTACCTTCATATCATATTTCGCAGACCTATAACAAAGTGGATTATTAAATAGTAAGTGATATCTTCAAAGTGCGAGCACTTTCAATGGAACTAATAGCTCTTCATACAGACCATCACACACTGTTGCTTTTCAAAATAACCTTGAAGTAAATATTAGTAGTAACAATAAGTAAATAAGTAATAGCATGATTATGATTATGTTGCAAGCCTTGCTGCTGATAGTTAAATAAAATATTTGATGGGATTACTTTATTTTATTAGTTTTTAAAACAATATTTCGGAGTTATGACTCCATTCTCAAGTTACACAAGGATAGAAAATATTTTATAAAAAAACTTTTTTATCCTTGCATAACTTGAGAATGGAGTCATAACTCCGAAATATTGCTTTAAAAACTAATGAAATAAGGTAATTCCATCAAATATGTATTTTATTCAACTATCAGCAGCAAGGCTTACAACATAATCATAATCAACTAAAAATTCCATCAAAATGCTGCTTAAGGAAAATTATGCATTACTAAGTAATAGCAGTTATCACTGTATACATACTATCTACAAGGAATGAATATGAAATGTTTAGTAAACCACAAATCAACAACCATGTCCTTAAAAATGAAAAATTGAGTAGGCTTATAAAAATATTGGCTATTACATGTAAGCTAAAATGAAGGCTGTGAACAGAAGTGGCAAAAATGGTATCTGGCAATAAGTGAAGTGCAAAATTTCAATCGCTTTGTTAAGACCAATTTTCTTGGAGAGTAGATGCTCAACATATTCACCCACGGAAATGAAATAGAGAAAAAAATTTTCATTATGAGAACTACCATAATTAAAGTTTCAAGCTATTCAATTTGTACGCACACCAAAATGATGTAACACCCCGAAATGATGCAACTGAGACGATGAGGAGTTCATTTCAGTGGCCTAGCACTGGAATGCGACATGCTGACATTGAATGATAAAAGCGCAAATTTCGCTTTGCTTCCTATATCGCTGACACTAAACGCCGTGGTAGAGCAGGAGAAATTGTCGAAACGCTAACGCAAAGAGGTGTCGACATCTGTTCTTAAAGACAATTGTCGATGGAAAGAGAAGCGAGTGCAAGTACTTTTGTGAGAAGAAGTGATGCCTGGTGTTGTCGTCTTTGTTGCTGAAGAGTGGATTGAGTGCAATGTCAACGAGGGAATACGGTTGAATTACGTGCTTGAGATTCTTTAAAGATCATCGGATTAACTTCTATGTTTTCAATGCATATTCTCCTCAAGCCGGACGACCGCAAGATGAAAAGGATTCGTTCTACGATACCTTACTAAGTCACCTAGCAAGCTCCTGAATGATTATGATGGTCATAATCTGAGGTGATCTCAAATGAAATGTCGAAGATTCAGCGATTGGTTTTGTGGCATCCTAGATTATTGCGGCTTGTCTCAGAAAGCGTTGCAGGAACAAGGTTGCTTGGTCTCCGTGTTGCCTTAAACCTATGTGACCGACACCTGTTAAAACTGTCTCGCATTTTGGGAACATAGTCAGGTGTAACATCTTCCCAAGAAGACATTGCCTCAAACTAGTTAGAAACGCGTCAGCGTTTGGAAGTGATGAGTGTGTTCTCCAGCATAAGGTCTTTGTATGCGATATGAAAATCTCTGCAAAAAGACAAGTAAAGAAAAAAGAGAAATCCGCACTTCGCATATGGCAACACAAATCGGTCTCTAACCGAGCGGCTTTCGGAAACCGGGTAGCTTCAAACTGTGACAGAGCGGGCGAAACTGTCACTCACTGTCACTGCGACTATGGTCTTTAAGTTAAATAAATCTAATTGAGTCAATATGCTACTTTTCGAAAGTGTGTCCGATCAAGCGCAGGGAGACATGGCGGTTGAATGGTGAGGTCGGTCGATTCAGCTGTAAAGCAGCTCTTGAAAGAAAACAGACAAGCTGCGAAACGTGCTGCCACGTTCATGATCTACTTCACTAGGAAAAAAGCTCAAAAAGAGAAGTTCTGCAATATAAATGTGATCGACAAGAAGAATCATGTATTCAAAATCGCTCGTTAAAACAAGAAAGATCGACGTCACAGGAGAAAAATGCACCAGACTTGATGATGGGCATTTTGAATTTTTCAGACAAGGACAAGGTGGGAGCACGGAAAGCACATCATCAAAATTTGCCAAGCATGGAATTCCATAAGGATCCTTCGACCTTGAGTGAAGTATATCCGAAAGTCACCCCGGCTCCACGTGACTCCGTGAGTGATTACCAACGATATTGTAAACGAAAGCTGCGCGCCCCTCATAAATTGTTGCGAACGCGATATGCACGGGAGGTGCTGAGATCACAGACTGCACTGCCAAACTTGTGGTCACAATAGTTAAGAAATCACGCAGTTCATCAAGATGCTTCAAGCAGACATTATCCAGTTTTGCAAAGCCATAATCAGACAACGAGAGGTGCCTTAGTAAAGGAACAAGTCCTCTATTAATAGCCGCTTAAAAAGAAAAGGAGAAGCGTTTGAAAGAACGAAATTTAGAGGCCTAAAGTTTCAAAATCACTTCATGAAGATTATGGAGCACGTGTCAGAGCCCTTCATCAGAGAACTGGTCGACATCAACTCGATGCATTTTGGCTTCATCCCTGGTCGTGGAACAAGTACAACAGATACAATGAAGACAACTTTTCCATGTTTGTTGACCGTGAACAGGCGCTCGACTGCATGCCGACGGACAGAAGTCACATGTCACATTTACAGCATGTGTGTCCAAAACATTTCGGTGTGTCTGTGCTAGTCAAATTTCACCACTCAGCAACGAGGATATCCATCGCTTCATCTGCAGGGACAACGCTATGGTGAGGTGGATCTCTTCGATATGACGTGCCGACCGTGCGCCCATGCATGATCTTTGCATGAGGCATGTTATTCACAAGAGGAGAGAAGAAACACGTTCGAAAATGCTTCACTTGTATGGTCACATGCAGCGAATGGATGAAGAATCATTGTCAAAGATGTTGTCCCTTTGATGAAGTTCTTGTGCGGTATATCCGAGGTCGCCCCAAGAAGAGACGGTATGAGAACATCAAAGAAGACGTGCAAAAAGTTCATCTGCATAGAGAAAACATCATCGAGGTTGACCAGCATTCGACGGTGTCCAACCATCGCAATGCGGTGAAAAGAAGACGTCAAACATGGGGAGTGAGTGGTCAGTGTAAATGATTTTTACAGTCATCAATTCTGTAGTTAAGAGCATATTTGTGGCCGTGGGCTCATGACAAGTCCGGGAGAGACTATTACAACCACAGAATTAAATATTTTGTTAAATCTGCTTCGGTTTGCTAGAAGTGTGATTAGTACGAAATTGACGGCACATCGAGGAACTTATTAAGTGGGCAAAAAGGAATTCCTTATACCTTACAGAGATAGGAAAAAAAGTCGTGCGTCGCTTGCGGATTAATGTGAGTTCCAGCAAAGTGCTTCGATTGCCAAATTCCTTCAGATTCGAAGACTTCAGATCATTGCCCACAAGTTTCCTCCATAATGTTGGCCCTTCCGATCATTATTAAAGAAAGTAGCAGGCGTACGAAAATTAGTTCACTTGATGATCCTCTCCTCGGCATTGCTCACTGTATAGTGCATACATTGAATCGAAGCCACGCATCGGTGTGTGTTTTGATGTGTTGGACGTGATATCACAGTACGCACGCATCTCTCACTGGCTCTACTGTCCTCTGCTGACAGCTTATTGTTTGCCATTTCCAAGCGATACACGAATTATCCATTCGAGATGGAGCAAGTTTTCTAATTCGGTGATGTACCATTTCAACATTAAGGTTGCATACAATTCTTCGTTTCTAGGAAATCGATGAATCTAATTCTGTGATTACAATTTACCAGAAAAGCGCCACCATCCATGCTGTAAATGGTGACAAGCGCTAGTCATATTTATGCAGAGTCGACCACACATCATGTAAGTTTTGAAAATTTATCGCACTCCAAGGTCAGCACGAAATAAAGGGAGAAAGATCAATACAACAGATGTCATTAAATATTATCAAATCAAACGCATGCACTGTGAGTAAATCACCATGACCGTGTGAACAATGAAAATATCCTTTGTGGAATCATTCAAAATTGATATCTCCCGAAGCAAATTGAAAAAAAATTGGAAACAGTTCTAATGGAAAAAATGGAATTAAAAAAAGTGAATATATACTGGATATCATCCTTCATCGGCAAATTCAAGCAAATAAATATACGTTTAGATACATAAACGCTAAAAGTTGACATCACAAACTTGAAAAGTCAAAACTTTTTAAAATTTTATGTTTCCTCACAAATACAATTTATGCAAATTTATAAATATATTCCTTTCACGAATACTATTCCCTCGTCTACAAATATACTTGGGAGCTATAATATACTAGCAATATAATTGGGAGTATATATAATATACTTGCAGGAACAAGTACTTCGGAGAGATTTGTCGACATCTACACAAACGAATAAATGAACACCTAAATGGGAAGACCACCACCCGAGATTTCAAAGCATGAGCATGCACCGAAGAAAATTTCAAAATGGTGATAAAAACGCAGTATAAGAAATTTACTGAATCGCTGTGCATTCAAATATTTCAGAAACACGAATCAACTCTTGAACAACAACACCCAATCCGAGTCACTTCTACTTTACTGATTTTTCAATGATTGAAAATTTCTAAAATAATATCCCATTTTATGACCTTATCTATGAACGAATGACTGTAGCCACGTGCGTCACTGATACATGCATGTAGAATTCCTTTCAAAAGTTTCGGTTTCTCTCTCTCAAATAAATGGTTTGTTCTGGGACAAGGACGGATGACTTCTCCTGTCGTTGAGGTGTCAGCGATTGACAATTACAGTTCGGATTTCTCTTCCGCAAGTTTATTTCCTTGTGAGAATTTCGACAGCCATAATGAGAGTCAATGAATCATTCTATTTTTTTTCCAGAACATCAAATTGTAATTGGAAACACATGCGTCAAAACAATGTTTGTTTATAAAACACAAAACGTCGACATAGATTACCTGGGATAATATATTCTTGAACTTATTTGACAGTACATCCATTATTATTTTCCTCTTCGCTTTTCTGATTAAGCTAAGAAATCATGACAATGATGTTCGTCTTTTCATTTTGACATGAGTTTTGCGAACATCTGATTTAAACGAAACATATTTTAAAACCCGAATACAAACAAAAGTTTGCATTCCGATTGTGGGGCTGTTTATCAACTAAAATTATCAACTGAATATTAAACCGATTTAATTTTCTGTCGGTTAACAGTTTTTGAACGACAGTATTATACCGAAGCCGACTGTTAATTCTGCAGATTTGTGCTATCGGCTTTTGTCAACAAGATAGTGATTGAAATGCTGTGTTCACAGATCATGACGCACACCACCCGCGGAGCACATCTCAAGCATATGTGCGACTGTTTAATGAAACAAGTTAGCTGCAATTTTGGCGTGCTCATCACTCAAAATTCATGCTAATTAGTCAAAATTCACGCTCTGAGTACATTTTTAGAGACTACAAAGACTGCATCGCAAACGGAACGGAGACCATCATAAACGAATTAGGATTAATTGTTTTTCTAGTTTCTTGAACGTTGGTGACACAGAATAATTCTGCGGTTAGTTTGATGGTTGGTTGTCATTTTTTGAGCATCATTCATAGCTGTGATCATTTTGGTGACCATAGACATCGAACAAAAACAACTCGGTCCTAGACCTTAATCATAGATGACCTTAATGATTAATGTTCGATGTCTGTGCCTGTGACAATCATTTCCTGGATCTCAAAGATGCAAACAAGAGGATGCAAACATTGGGAGGCAAAAGTTATCTGAAAGCGGCATCTGTCACAGCTTTCTAGGGCCAGTTGCTGAGTGAAGAGACTCTGAATACGACTCTGAATATCTTTGAGAAATTCACCTCAATCTTTTTGAATTCGTTTGCATGTTCAAATTTCCGTTGTCATTAATGATCAGGAGACAGTAATAGTTGTTCAACAGAATTGACCATTTCATGGTTCTATGAGATGACCTGGACATGATGTGGCATGGACAATGAAACATCCAGAAACATACTTTGTCATTTAAAAAAGAAGTGGGTCGTTTATTCCAATCAAATATATTAAGCTTAGGTTTGTGTGGCGGTTTTTCAAATTGAATGTCAGCTGATTTTTAAATATTGTTCGCCATTGGCTAACTATATCTCTGATGGCTAATCAATCACCTTTGGTAGTCAATTTCATTTACATGGTGCTAGGTGAACTTAGTTAGGTACTAGTGAACTCATTATTATAGTAGGGAAATAGTACATCTACTATCCTCATGTTCATCATGACTGCTGAATGATCGTTAAATTAATCAAGATTAGTCGACCACTTCATTTTTTTTTGTCTCAAGTATAATTACCTGATGGTTGTCAATGACACTTCTCGAGGAACCCTACACACAATTTTCCCTTGTTCAATGTATATTCAAATAATGTCTTATCCTTCTTTTCTGCAATTTATTTTGAAGCTACTCTGGTTATCATCCAGTGAGATCATTGAGAGACTGGATTCTGTAGTTGAGTGTTTGGTTGAAGCATTCTTTATTTCTGAAGCTTCGATCACCTTAGTAATGTTTCGTTCATGCGCTCGACAACGCCATGGCTCGAGATTTTACACTGAAGGCACGAAGGTAAGTTCCAAATTCTGCGGAAATAAATTGTGGTCCATTGTCTGAGAGCAGAATCGTACAATGGCCAAAAACAGAGAATGCGGAGTTCAGGAATTCAATCACCTTAACAGATGTTGGGGAAGAAACAACTCGAGTCATCATCAACTTCGAGTAGCAGTCCACCAAAACCATAATGTAATGTTGGCGATGATCGTCGTGTACTGGACCCTTGAAATCAATTGCTATCTGACGGGTGATTCTCTTGCGACGTCTTGACAGCATCCACAACTTTTCACTCTGGTCTCGACGCTAGCATTCAGTTTCGGCCACCACTCGAATGCGAGACTTACATTTGGATATTCCCATATGTCCTTCGTGAGCGAATGTCACAACTGCTTCTTGCAGCCGGAACAACAAATTTGTCATTGCGACAGATCACTCCATATTCTTTGGCTGAGCTGGTAATTGAAGTCGCACGTATAGGCCAACCTTTGTGAATGAATCCTTTGACTTCTTGTAACGTCTCATCCTTTTCTGTCTCTTGTCGCAGTTGACACAGAGCGTCATTTTCACTTAGTGAAACAGCGAAGAGAAGTTGTACTGTAGCAACTTGGTAGCCCAGCGAATGACACGGCATGGGGCTGCTCCGCCTTCAACACCATTGATCAGTAACTGCCTCAAGCACTGGTGATCGGTTCGAACTGTGAAGTGTCTGCCATAAAGAAATTGGTGTAACCTCTCCACACCCCAAAGAACTGCGAGGAACTCCTTTTCTGAGATCGAGTATTTCCTTTCCATGTCCGAAAGTTTACGACTCAAGAAATATACCGGGTGTTCCTCTCCTGTCTTTCTATCGATTTGCGAGAGAACGGCTGAGATTCCATATCCAGAAGCGTCAGTTGTCAAAAACGTGGTCAAGTCTGAATCAAAAAACGCAAGAATCAAAATCTCTCTGGGTTTGATCAGACCATTGAAAACACACATTCTCCTTGAGAAGCTCGTACATTGAAGCAGACAAAGCGGCTAGAAGTTTGCTAATCCCAGGAAAGAACGCAATGACTGTTTGTCATGAGGACTGGAGCATTAGTAATTGCATCGAGAGTTGTAGGTAAGGGTGAAACGCCTTCAGAACTGATCATTCTTCCAAGAAACTGAACTGCCCTCTGCCTATACATACATTTCTTCTCATTCAATGTCATTCCGTGAGCCGACAACTGGTCCAGAGCTTTGTGGAGGTATTCATCGTGCTCCTGCAAATTCTTCCCAAAGATCAGAATGTCATCTAGGTAAGAGACGGTATTTGTACAGCTACGGAGAATATTGAATATCACTTTCATGTATGCACTGGGTGCATTGGCCAAGCCGAAAGGCAACCTCTTGTATCGAAAGAGACCAACATGAGAAGTGAATGCAGTGAGGTCACGCGATTCTTCTCTTATCTCTAGCTGATGATAGGCAGATCTCAGATCAAGTTTAGTGAAGTACTGAGCGCCAGCCAACATGGTAAAAATTTCATCCACGGTCGGAAGAGGGTGTTGATCAACAACGATGTGTTGGTTGATCTTCTTGTAGTCTACGCACAAGCGAATTTCACCATCCTGTTTTGGCACGACCACAATTGGAGAAATATATGGCGAAGAATCGATTTCTTTCAGATTCAACGGCAGTACTATTCTGCGTTGTTTTTGAACGAGAGATCGTGGAGCATCATCTTTAAAAACTCGTATCCTGACAGCTTTGGTAAGGAAGAGCTAACTGGACGAGACGCACAATCAGTAGCACTTCGACAATCTAACCCACGATCATGATTGATTGAGTAAGTGCGAAGAACGGAATATCTTCCAGAGATAGTCATACAAAGTCTTGCAATAGCATCAACTCCGATCAAAGATTCATCATGGTCACAGATCAGGAAGTCAAGAAAAGCTTCACGTCCTCTAAAGGTGCAATGTACATTTGACATGATACCGATCACTTCAATGTCCGTTTTGTCATAATTGGTCAATTTTGAATTACGAAATGGAATCAGAGGCACATTGAAATGTTTGTCATAATATGAAAATGGCAAAATACAAACATCAGAGCCGGTATCAACCAAGAATGACAGTGAAACACTATTGGAGTCAGTTTGCAAATTTATCACCGCAACTTATCAATTACACCAACCAACGTATTCAATTGTATGATCAGTATGACAATCTGTGTCACGATCGGCATTGTGGTCAACATCCTTAATCAAATTGCATGAATTGACTGAAAAATGCTTTTTTGAATTAGCCTGGCTTGTAGAATTCGACGCGTTATTTGCAGGGCCCGAACTGTTACCAAGACTAGAGCAAACTGAAGAAAATTGTCCAACTTTTTGTTTCTAGCAGGACAATTTGGATCGGAAGCTAGGTGGGAATTCGAACCACAACGGTAACATTTTCTCTTAGAATTTGTATCTGGATTTGTTAGAATATGACTTTTTCTTGTTTGAATGTGAAATAGCCGAAGTAGACAAAGAAGACTTTGAAATACTCAAGGAGTTGCAAATTTGTACACTTTTCGGTAATGTGGACATAAACTTGGCAATAAGCATTTGTTCACGAGTATTTGTACGATCAAAATTTTCGTAGAGCATTTGTAATTTGAAAAATTCCAACCGATGAGTAGAATAACGTTCTTTCAAAAAATTGATTATGTCAACATACACCAGGTCATTTGGGAATGTAGTGACAACAGCTTGAAAAATAGACATATCTACATTCGTAAGCAGAAAGTCAACTTTCGAGTCCTCATCAATTTTAGTCATTTTACATAACATTTGAAATTTCTTGTACCAGATGCTAAAATCGCATTGCTTGCAAAAAGGCTCTATACGTTGAACAGGTGCCGCCATCTTAATTTGTACAGGTGCTGTGTCAGTCATACTATCGTAATATTTAGTAAATCTGCTCTAGAAAAATTATTAATCCAAAATGTAAGTATAATACTTATCACCGACAGAAAATCCGTTGTTAAGTTTAGGCTAAATATGCAAAAATAGGTTCATCAGTTTTTCCAAGTCGCCAAAATGTTGTATCCTTTTGTAATTAAAATATCCCGAGTAAATCATATCAAGTAGATTGTAATAAAAGTCATGTATAAATCCAGAACAGTACCTCAAGAGAGAACTTACAAATTCGCAGTACACCGAAAGTTATAATACCTTAGTGACCATATGATTTTAAGTCAAATTAGAATATTAATGCATATTAACAAAATCGACATAAAATCTTTTAATATACATTTAGCGCAAGAATCAATGAAAATATAATTATTTGTGAGGAAGTCACAACACTTCTGCTTCTGTAACCTCTCACATCCGACAAAAGCAGTACCAGATATCCAATTTCATTGACCAATCTGTGTGAACTTAATTTCAGGTTGTTCAAAAGGCACTGATGTAGTACAACGGTCGCACAGATTCCTCCAGTATTCAGGCTAAATGCGAATTTATGATCAATCTATTTGTTTTTCTCAAGAATCGCCGCTGATTCCTGGTGGAATCTGAGACAGGCTTCTAGGAACAATTCTTTCGGCTCTGCGCTTCAATGAAGCAATGGAGACAAGTGTTGCGTTTTTGGTTGACGTATGTCAATTGGATTTGATGCCAATCTGGTGTGTCTTTTGGTAAAGATTCGATTTAGGCTTGCTTCACAATCCAAAGTTGTAGCCAAATGAGATATCTTCCACTCACAAACAGTGATATCTTTGACTATGCATATTGCTTCAGTTTCCCTTTATCTTGGATATGCCTACATATTAAAAAAATATTTCTATATATTGGGTTGCTTCATAACTGATCAGCAGTGCTTCAGCAAAGTCAGCAAAGGCGCTTCAACAGATGAAGTTTTTCGATGAATTGAACGAAATGGTCCTCAATACAGGATACAAGACAACTGGGTCATCATCTAACTACGGTACCCACCTCCTCTGCACACCGTTACCTGCTATAACAAAGTATCCCCTAGACAATGTTTATTGTCCAACAACTGCATAATAGCTACGATAAAGTTACAGGTTTCCGAAATGCATTTTGTGGCTAAAATAACTTAGATTCTGTGAAATCATTCTACAATAAGGCATGCTCTTTATGGAAGTCGGATTGCTAGCATCTTCACCTTCTTAGTACAAGCATACTTGCAAAATATCGAGATGTGTGGTTACTAGTCAGTGATGATAGATAATGCCTTTTAAGATGCAGAATCAAATGACAATTAGCATCTCGATAGGCTGCACATCCATGTTAAATATTCACAATAAGTTGATTTTCATGCATTTTATCTACATTGACTCCTAGATATAGTTGCACTTGCACTGCTAGCTCTCAAATTTCTCTTCAATCCTCCTGATAGTTATCTAAACTCTATTTGCTAAATATATCAGAGAATTATTGTAGACTTACAAGTATGTTTTGAACAGTGCCTACTACATGTTCATCCCTTACTTGTAACCTCGCACATCGGAATAGTGAGACGAGGTCTGCGATCACATTTGACTGATTCCTTAATAACAACAAGGAACTGTTAGACAAGTGGACAAAAAGAAGCTCTGTGAAGAAATTCCTTTTCCAAAATAATCTGCAGATTTGGAACATGTCGAGGAACTTTATGGTCACGAATCGATGATGACTTCGAAAAATGCGCATCAAATGAATCCAACAATTACACATCCGAAGACGATGCGGAGATCATCCATGAAATTGGGTGTTTCTCAGAATCTACCCGAAATGCTTTGCTGTATGAAAAACTGGAATTGCACTGCGCAATTCATTTGTCCTATCATCAAAGCATATCCCATTATCAAAGCATTTATCATATTTCCTGAATGTCTATATCAGCCGGAGAGCACTATCCTAGACAATGCTGTCATGGGGTCGATTCAATTGAGCAATATTTTGTTGAAAGCAAGACTCAGTCAATCTGTCTTGCAAACATTTCCAATGAATTTCTAACATTGCTAAGGCTCATCATTCCCTTCCAGTAGAAAGCGGCATTTTGCAATGCGTGTCCCATTGGATGTGTTTTTCTTTGATCCTGTCTGTTAAGAAGAGAAATCAGTTAGAACTCGGCATACTCGCAGATTCGTGGTAGGCATATGGTATTCATCATTTTTTTAAGTCTCATTTTCTGCCTCGTTCCCTGCAGAAACTCGTTCTGGCTCCCACACTAATGAGCTATTATGCGACTTCTAGAGTGTGTAGGCCTGTGCAGCCTAATTCGCTGAAGTGAAATATTGAAAAACAAGAAGTGGTCTATTCAAATGTTGACAATGAATCATTGGACTGTTTCCTGTCGTAGTTAAAGTTTATTGATTGCTTGCCAAAATCATTGCAATTAATTTTTTGAAAGAGATGCATACTGGAGAGCGGTGACATCAGTGAAAAAGTGGATCGGATACTATGTTCATCACATCAGAGAAAAATCCATCAGCCTATGCTATAGTATTATCGAATTATTTTTTAGAAAATGCTCAACCTACTCTTCTTCACTATGAATCCCGTGGGAAAGAAGCATATTGATTAGAGCCGGGAGCCATTCTCAATCGAAAGCCATATAAAGTAGGCACAGAGCATGAGTTTGGTACGCATTGGTGATGTGACCTATTTTTATGATGTCCTCTGTAACGGAAAATTCAATTTTCATCACGAACTCTCTATGGTTTCTTCATGCCATAGTATGTATTTTGAAAGTCCATTAGGCAAATCTGCAAGCCTACATTGCTTTACACAAAAGAAATGCAATTCTCTGCAACCGTGCATTATATGTATGTATATACACTAATCCCAAAAATATGTGTCACTTTTTGAATTGCTTTCTCATGTTGATAGGTGACATCGTTATAAAATTGCCAATTTGAATATATCTATGAAGACATTAGCCACTCTATATGGCATGGATAAGTTAGCCATTGAATTGAAATATATATTTCTATGGATGTTGTAAGTTGCATAGGTAATAGAGAGCTTTGATTTTGAAGCTAATTGTACTCAAGCATGCCTACACGTTTAACGAAATGAAAGCAGCAAAATGTAGTAATGAAATTGAAAGAGAATAACAATGGAAAAAAAGATGGCTTGCAGTAGAGACTTTTGGCTTTTCAGTAATGAAAATGGCAACAACTGAAATTGATCAACTTATGAATTTTAGCAAATGAACAACTTTAAGGTCGATATTGTGACACAAAAAGAGATTTAGTGAATAAAAAATGTTGCACCGTTAGAAAAGAAAATCCATCGAACGATCTGCCCACTGCTTAGATATGTCCTGAATAACAGATTTTCATCCACAGTAGAGTTTCTAAAGATGTGGAATGAGCGATTGTCTTATAAACGGTCTGCAACGGTATGCGCAAGGACAGTATAAGAAAACGGAGACCACTTGTCACGAGTACAAAGGAGAATGAGAGAAAGATTGGCTCAGAAAATGCGGTGAGAAATTTGGATGGAGGTGATATTTGCGAACGAGAGCAAGTTTTGAAGATTAAGGAATGACAGGTGGATGCAAGTCCATGAGAACGGATGAGCGAATGAAAGCTGAGAACTCCAGATGAGGCATACAAAGTATAGAAGGTTATTTCAATTGATGTTCCAGGATCGATATGACACTGATCTCAGTGAATTGCAAATTCTGAAATCTTTCGTGAAATTCGAAAAGCGGGAATACACACGTTGAAATTTAGACTAGTTTTTTTAATGCATCGTTTGCAGACTCGGATTCCAACTTTCATGAAACATAACTGATAACATGGCTGATCAGTTAGATCTTTCTAGAACACTCGAAGGATGGAGCGGGCATCAAGATCACCAGATCTTGCGCTTACCGAACAGGTGTGAAGGGATCTGGCGAAGAGGAGAGTTTCAAAAAGATGTGGCATTAGCTGTTTGGATGACTTACAATCAATCGTAGTCGAAGAGATGGATGACCATTCCTCAGAGCGCAATTGATAACTTAATAAAAAATACATTCAAATATTAAAACTTCGAAGAAAAAGAACTGTAATGAATTCATCAGGTGGTCTCGTTACTAACATTTTATAATCCTGTTGATAAAATCACTATTTATCATCACCTTAATTACCTTTCTTAGCATATGCAATCTTAGAAACATTTATCACAGTATGGTAAGAGGTTTTGATATTTATATATTTGGTTATACTAAAAGTTGACACACATTTTTGGGATTAGTGTATATATATATATATATATATATATATATATATACAATAAAATAATGAATGAAAACACTTCAAACTATTAATTCGCACGAGCGCTTTCTGGAATATATTAACAAATAGTGACATGTTAGAAATTTGAATTACAATGTACATGCAGTATATCATTGAAATTCTGTAATCGTGGAATAAGAATCGTGGAATTTTAGTTACGTATTATATACGTACTTATATTATATATTATTACTATATAATATTATTATATATATTTATACTTATATTATATTATACGTATTTACGTAGTATTTACGTAGTTACGTGTTGAAGAACTTTTAACTTTTATTATATTTATATATATATATATATATTTACAAACATTTTCAGCCTAGTCTTTATCAAGGCCTGCAGAATAAGGAAATTGTCTTAAATATGATACGGAAATTCAAACAACCTATCCTTGAATTATCAAACTATCAGCCGAGTGACCTTATTTCGTAGTTTATTCACAAGCTTCACTAATTCTGCTCGATGAGAATTAAATGAAGACCTACACCAATCAATCATTCATCATTCTAGCAACATTCTGTGTAACTTCGTCTTTGTGCATTTGGTTTGAGATTAGTTGCGAAGTGAGGTCGTGTGAAATTGAATCTTTATCATTAATATATTCTAAAAAAGGTTATTTTCAAGCGTTCTGAGAAACTTTCTTTTATAATGCAGTCATTGATGCATAAAGATAGAAAATAGAGAAAACTTCAAAATGGTTATTCTAGCAGACCGATCAGTCTGGTTCATACGCACAATGTATCAAAAGATTGCGTTTACAAACAGTATATTCATAGCAAGATGAAAGCCGTTGAAGTAATGCGTACATTTGTGACTTTTGGTGTCTAATTCAATGAGTGATCCAGGGATGAGACCTTTCCACGGATACGCGGAAATCCGTGGGGGCCCAATAAGTGTGCGTAATGTATTCTTTATTTTTACTGTTTGGGGCCCCATTGAAACAGAAATTTCCGCTGGGGTCACCGTTGCCACTTGCTCATCCTTGGTGACCAATTCTTAATTTGATGCATTTATTGCAGGCCTACATCGTTTTTAACATATAATTTAGCTTATTCAAATCTTGATATTATATTTGACGCCAATATTTCCTTTTTATACTCGTTGAGCATGCTATCGTATAGACCCTATTGTATCACATGACAAGGATGAACATATTTCCAGCATCCCATATTTTGTCACTATCAACCAATACCGCATTTCCTCTATAAACGACGTCGTCTAATAAATGCCGGAGCTGAGAGGTGTCTTTTTAGTACTCGACGGCCTCTAATATACGCCGCACCTATAGCACTAGGAAAACCAGAAAAAAGAATGACCGATAGCTGCGGCTGTACAGATAACATCTATTGAGCTAAAAATCAAAGACTTAGGTCAAACGACACTAGAATGTATAATGATATTGCCTTGTGGTGCAGTCTATATTATGATAGAACAAGTTACATAATAAAAGCATCACACTCAACCTTATCTAAAAAAATAGCCTAGCCTACAAGTTGTAGCCTAATGATGACTGTCGCAGTCAGGAGGGGACTCCTGTCTCTGGATGCTGATATACCGCACCGTTGAGCACCAAGTCATGTCATAACTCATCACGCTCATTTCGTGTGAGTGTTGGCCCAGCTTTCCAGTGACTATGGGAAGGAAACCGCAAATACAGGTATCGCTAGTTCCCAGAAATTAGTTCCATGCCTTTTTCAATCAGCTTCGATAATAGGGATGTAATCGGACGATTATTTACTAATCGACTGATTATTTGCCGAATAGTGGTCTTTTGAGGATTTTTGTAGATTTTCATGCACATTGTGCATTGAACTACTAGTATAAATTCATGCGACTTCTTTTTATCACTCCGATAATTGAGAAAAACTGAATTCTCCCATGTACTTGATTTTCATAATGATCATAAATGCTGGTAAAGTAGTTACTTTCACATATTGTCAAGCATAAATATGCTTAGGATTTTTTCGCCGAGCCTGGGTAGATGAGCCCAGAATGGGAACCGGTCCCTCTAGTCAAGGCACGAATTTTTGGTTACTTTGTTTATTTAATTTTTTGCCCAGAGCATAACTTGTATTTTTTTATTTTTTTTGTTCCGATTCCCGTCTTAATGAAATTAGTAGCCGTTTAAATATATTTGCAAATTATGATTGAACAATCAACAATCATGTTTTGGATGATCAATATTCACTCAAAATGTCTTCTTGTTTAGAGTAGTGGCATGTGAGTATTCATAAGCTAATGTACATAGCCACCAACTATATGTAAATTAAAAGCAAGTGTACATGCATACTTTCATATTCGTAGATAAAACCTATTCGTATATCGAAATATGCAAGCGCGTGTCTACTTTTAAACCCTAATTATGACTCGCACCCGCATAGGAAATCCCCATTTCATCAATAACTTATCCCGCCAATGAAATGCTTTGAAAATTCTATTATCTTGCAGAAATATTTTGTCATGACTTAGTCGTTTTGTGCAGAGCTCGCTGGCCTTTAAATCTATTAATTAGAATTTTCAGGAAGAAGATCTTGCGTGTGTCAAGTAAGATAATAGCCTAACCATCTATGTCTAATGATTTAAGAGTTTGCCATGATAGACATGATTGTCAATCGAAGAAATTATACTCGATTACGCATCAACGCAATACATGTATTGTATATAGACACACCAAATTTTAGAGGACAGCAAAGAACTTTATCTTAAGAACAAGCGACCGTTTGTGTTTCCAAAAATCCAGGCAAGCACTCGGTTTTTAATGGGGAAAAAGCGCTGATCTCTACTTTTCATGCTTTTCTAATTCTTAGCAGTAACATGACATGCAGCCTATTGTACATCTAAGTCTTAGAAGTTACTGGCATTGTCAGCACGTGTCCGAGTATTTCGCATGAGTTTTTAGATGTCTTTGTGTGCTAAAGTATTACTATTTATTTGAACAATTGATAGGACATTCTCGCATTCATTATCTTTTGTTGAAATTCTGCATAAATGATTTTTAGCGTTAATATTCTTTTTTCAGACAATGATACAATGCGAAAGTGGATTGTGTTGTGTATATTGCTACGATTCA
The DNA here is from genome assembly GCA_907163375.1 of Prostheceraeus crozeri. Classification (NCBI taxonomy): domain Eukaryota; kingdom Metazoa; phylum Platyhelminthes; order Polycladida; family Euryleptidae; genus Prostheceraeus; species Prostheceraeus crozeri. The sequence continues at coordinate 319,011 of CAJQUW010001979.1, read as the reverse complement.
TCACACTTGTAGGTAAGAAACAACTACGTTGTTACTGTATACATAATAGGTTTACATGCAATGATCAGAAAATTGGAATGCATTGATCAAAATTGGAAACTGCTGTCTAGTATAAAATTAGAAAATGCCAGAAAGAATACAGTCACTATGATGATGTAATCCCTCAAATTATAATGCTTTTTAAGATGAAATAGGCTCTAGTTTTATAAAAACACGATAAAGGAAGCTGAATTTGCACTCAGGATAGCTAGAGCAATTGGAAACATAGATTTCGAATTTTTTTATTCCACTTATAGGTAGCCAGACCCATAGCTTCACCGTGAGTAGGAGTACAGAAATATCCTGTAGTGACATAGTATGGGGTAATGAGGTGGTAAAGTGAACATAGTTTTTGCTTCAAGCGTCTATTGTTATAAAGCATTTTCATGCCACGTCTATCCTATACACGTGCATGTGTGATGCAACTTTCTTTTTTTTCAATTTCTATGGGTGAAGTAATCGATTCAAGAAAAATCCTTTATTAATTATACACATTTTACTCCACCGTGGGGTATAACGAGCATCGTAGAAGTCACTGTTTTTTGTGACATTTTCATGCTGGATCGACTTGAAGACTAGATATCAATATTAGGTTTGCTATTTCCACATTATCGTTACATATGTTGTTCCTTTCGAAGTGAGGCATGTTGGACTTGTTCTTTCGAAAAATAGATGGAGTTGCAAAATATCATGTTTATTCTGAATACAGCACTACAAAACAGGCTCGTATGAAAAACGCACTTATGTCGTTACTTTCATGAGCAGTAATTTTCTTCGGATACGCAGATGCCACTTCAGTGCTATATAAAAATCTGAATAAAAAATTCTGCTCATTTCATTCCGCTTCACATAAGATGCCGCAGCTGAAAAAATACGGCAGTTGCAATATCCCAACTCAAATGAAAAGTTAGGTTAATTCTTATACAATTAATGGCCATATTCACATAGAATTTCGGATTTTGGAATGCTTGAAAAACTAAAAAATGAAGCTGTGTTTAGCTATTTACGCAACTAGTTCATTATTGCTTTTTTTATAGCATTCGACGAGTAAGATATCTTAAATGTCCGATCCCGTATTGTGAAGGCCATTTAAATCTATCGAGTTCGAATGCTATGATGAAGTAATCTTGTGCACGATTATCAAAAATATTTGAATTTAAATGTAGCCCTTGGAAATATTTAGCCTTACAAATAATGTAAATGTCTATTCACAGATCTAATCTACATTGAAGCAGGACAAGGTCAGTCATTGTTGGCATAGACTATGCTTCGTCCAGTGCATTGATGTAAATGTTATCTCCCGCGCACATTACACGCACTTAGTCAAATAAAAATAATTACAAAGTCTTGAACATCTGCTAAATGAAAGCATCATGCAATAAATGTAATTATTGGAATTTATTGACCTAGGGACGCCTTCTATAAAGACGTTCGATTGATTTCGCCATTGCTGATAGTTTTGTCAAAAAATAACTTGATATTATCTGATATACTTATTTTGCCTCACTTCTCGCTTTACCCCTCATTACCACAGCGGATTTATTTATTATGATTTAATAAGCATTCTAAATGTTAGTATTTGTTCATCAGTATGTACTTAAAGCACAGACTGAGTGTCCTCTACAAATGCTTTGCTCGGATATAGGCTATTTACTTTTCCAAATTTGCATTATTGTAAAAAATCATTTTAAGGAAGATCTCAAAGACAGTATAGGAGCAATTGAACATGCCTAGAAGGGCATCACCTGGCCTTACACTTGCTTGTGGATGTAGTGCTTCCTCTCCTATGGAAATTAGTAAGGAAGACATTTTCATGCCCTCAAACTTCAGAAATTTTTCTCTGAATCAGGCAGTTTGCACAGGTTGAAGCAATAAGGAAAACAGCATATTGAGTCACATAGAGCTGATAAATCAATTATAAATCGTAGGTGGACTCGAACTTATTACCGTTATGATCGTTGATGTACAATCGTACTACATGGTGGCCAACGCGATAGGACAATTTTTAATCATGTTAGTGGTCTTAAAACATCATGGAGGTGGAATAACATGTTTTAATTACATTAGTAGGCCTTAAGAGAAAAAGGGTTCCGACGTTGACCGAATGTGATGCGAAATAACTCGAAAAAAAAGTTTTGATTATCCTTTTTTCATTTGTGGAGTACAGAATTATAAGGAATAAAGTGTCGCAGAGAGGTGCCAATTTTCAACATTATCTGTAGGAGGACCTCGCTCGGTACTCGTTTTACTCGCTAAGTCAGACTTTACTTGCGGACTACGGTACTACGTGTATTGGCCTTCATGAATGCAACACCTTCGCGACAGCGTCTTATTATTACGCATACAAGGCAATGAATAGAATCAGGAAGTACGTATGTACTAAGGAGAGACGGGAGACCGACCGGGCGATTGATGAGAGTGAGCAGTGGAGATTTAGTGATTGAAGAAAGTCAGTCCGAGGTACTTCTGTGCTACATTATTAAGAAAATTATTTTTCATTTACCCGTTACAAGTCCCCTCAGCTCAGGTAACGGGAATCCGGTAGTCAAAAACCTCGGGCATCGGGTACCCGCCACGCCCCTGAGCGCCGATAGACAACTGACGGTTCATCAGTCGTTGAATGACGCGTCCATATGGATGAAATCCCAATCCCTAATGCTAGTAATTTTCTAATGTTACAGGACAATTTTGTCCTCTTATATAGGGCGTGCACATTCTGCTGAACTTGTACATGCAAAATATTTATGTTAAACTCGTATTTGAGAAATATCTTCAACTATCTTGTGATTTAATTTTCAGCGTGCGACATACCGGAAATATATTCCGTCAATGGATCACTCAATTCCAAAATCATATTCAAGTGTCCACGTAAACAACATGTCATTTACTTCAAGTCAGCCAGGTTTGGCTATTTAGGTGAAAATGGCGGAGTTGCGTGCTCTTACTCAACTTGGAAGTATGTCCGAAATCACTGCTATTTAAAGAGAGAATGTTCCGTTACTATTTGGAAAGGCCCCCATTTCAATGATGACAGAATAAATTGCAGCAAAACACCCCAACTGTACATCAAATACATATGTGTGCATATCGGTATGTTTGTATAATTATAACAAATCAACTAATTGGACTCAGTGCAAATAGTTTTCTTTTTTAGGTTCATCAATTGCATATTTGTCTGATGCGAGCCAAAAACTTGAGGGATATTTGACACCATCCCCAAACAGAAACAGTGGGATCAAATCCAAACTTGTGATATGGGAAAAGAATGAAAAAATTTGTTATAACTCACCACGGTTTGTGCATTTTACAATGATAGATTTGCGGTTGAGCCCATGTGAGAAAAGAAAGCAAGATTTGACCATCAAAGTTGACACTACATCTGGAAGTCGAAATGTTTCATTTTGTGGTGATGTAGAGGATTATCGCGGAAATTTAAGCTTTGGATTTCCAAATTTTTCTGGAATTACATTTTCTTTCAGTAGCTCGTCTGATATCAAAAATAGAGGATTTCTGCTTCAATTCATCGGTACGTATTCATTGCCTTGTAATTTATGCTGATGCTAATCCTCAAGATAATATTTTTCTGACACTTCATTTTACGAACTAAATACAGTAGAACCTCCATATTACGGACACCGTCGGGACTGCGCCTTAGTATCCGCAATATGGAGTTACCGGTGATGATACGAACATTATTCGGGACTGAGCTTAACTGTCCGTAATACGGAGGTGTCCGCTGTATAGAATGTCCGCAATAGGAGGTTCCACTGTACATGTACATTACATATTTGATTGATGGATGCTGCCACTGGGTATGGGTTGCGACATTCCTTCGTGGGTGCAGCAAACCAAACGATCGAGCCATGTTGGGTTTGAAATTTCCAGTCTAATTTTGGTCTTCGCTCAAAAGTTTTAGATTTGTACTTAGCTTTTGTATATTTGTATTATACAAGCTCTTAAACATAAGATATTTGACACCATAAATGGAATATGAGCTTAATAATTCAAAAATAGGAGTTAGGTTCAACAGAATCTCAAAATTTCATGCTCAGTGCAACTTCTGTATTAGACCAATTTGAATTTTATGACTATTTTTCAAAATAGAAGAAATTGTAATGTTCAACCAGTATGTTTCTCTACATGACTAGACATCGATTCCAACATCTTTTTTACTATCATAAATTCAAAAAGTCAGATCATTGACTGAAGCGAAACAAGTTGTTTGAAAATGAATTGAACTGTTGAGAAATCACCTTCAACTCATATTTTATTAGTTATTACATATGTTCCAGCTATCAAGTCATTTTTTGCGTATTATTTGAGATGCTTGGAAAGCTCTTGTTAAACCGGTAAAATAACATGGATTTATCGTGACCCCTTATCTGGCTTTGGAATCATCTTTGAATCTTATTTACAATAGCCAAAAATTGTGACTATGAACTAAATCTGTAAAAAATGAACTACATCTGGCAGAATGCAATGCATTTGTTAGCATGGCCTTTATTATCCCATATTTTTGTTCCTTTTGAAGGCAAAAACTTTATTTGCTTGTGTACTTGTGGTCAGTCTAACTCTTTCACATTGGGATCAAACGAACTGAATGTTTGATGAAGTTAAATGATGTTTCGATTTTCATTTTCATTTTAGTTATACAATGCAAACCACTTAAAAGGCTTCCCTTGAATTCAATAGTTGAATATTGGTATGATAAAGAAGAGAAAGCCAAAGCGCGAGTCAAATGTAACGAAGGATTCATTCCAAACAAAGATGGACCTTCTGAAGTGATAATGTCATGTGATGGCTTGACGTGTGCTAAATATTACGGGTGTGATGCAGCTATGTGTAATACTGCTGTTGATTGGAAAAACGGTGATAAATTATCCAGCTTGAAATGTGTGAAGCGAATTGGTAAGTTGAAATATGCAAGAATTTAAAAAAAGTGTTCATGATTGTTTTTTTATGAGAGTAATTAAATGCTTGTTGCATTCTGCGGACTCGGTCCATTAGAAAGAGTGCGTGTCTGCTTCAAATGCAATTCAAGCAATTTTTTAGAGCACAATGATTGACACCCATAAAATTAGTTTTGGCCTAAAAGTTTACATCTGATACAACTTAAAGTAGACTGTTCTTCCTCGGATCTCTTAATACAAGTGGCTAACTATGATAACAGCTTCAGTTACTACAACTCCTAAAACAATAGCTCTTATTGAAAGTTGACCGTCATTAAGAGACACAGTTTACGAAAGAAGATAGGCCTATAACCAGAAATCGTTCCATTTGTACTATATAAAATTTAATCTGATAATAAATTAACTTTGCCAATTAATATGACGCTAAAAACGATGAAATCTCATAATTATTAGTGATGACCTCATTTTGACGTGTTACCAACCTTTTCCGCTAGTTGAGATCTTGTTCATGGCTGATTGAGACGAAATGTTTCTTTCACTAAGGAGCTTCTGTATCTCAAAGATGAAACCAATCGGATGCGGTCACCACCGTTGTCCATCGTTAGGGCCTCCTCATCACATCTAATGATATGAGTGGACATGATTATTGAATTTGTTTCACCTCTAAGCATCATATACACCGTAGATGAAGCATGTTGTTGTTGCTTTGCTTAATTTTGTAGATTGATTTTCGATAATGTTTCATCACATGAAGGAAATTGCTACAATTACTGAAATCACAGGACATAGCATAATTCAGAATAAATTTCAACGATGGATAGATAATGCACGAGTTGTTTTATCTAGATGAACACATGAATAGCCTTGTGTCATTCATTATTGCTATTCTATCAGTCATCATCTCCATATTTCTGTGTAATCTCATCTAAGAAGACTTCCGGTGCTATATCTATATCTGAACCATTTAAGAATAAGAAATTGATGTCCACCATCTCAATTTTTAGTCATGTCGGTGCAATCGTCCTCTACAAATTTAACAAGAGCGATCAATTAGCAAATGCAGAAATGTTTATAATTTTCTTTTGAGAATGTGCATGTCAGACTTGGTGTGATATTTTGCAAATCTGTATTGAACCGCTTAATTTTGAAAAGTCATTGCTTGACACATTGAGTTAATATACTTTCCGCATCATTTTAGATATGCGCTATGGATGATGGTTAGTATTTGCGAACAGAGCTTTGTCACTCATAATTTCAGATGCTAAAGAGAATATCCTGCAATTTAGCACTTCAATTAGAGAATTCTAATTTTATCGCTTAATTTTTCGTCAAAACATGTTTCATTCTGATAAATTAATATTAAACATCAGCGTCATTGCTCATTCTCTCTCAAACATCATCAAGCATTGAAATGATGTACCAAATGAACTTTAAAGTTAAGAGCCTATGATCTAATAGGTGGGTTATTATGGTGTTGTTGAGGCACTGCTTATTTATGGTATTCATGAGCACTTCTTTCTAGAGGTATTAAACCTGAGTGATATATCGTCAACGTTGACCTTAGATAACACAAACACAAACAGTATCAAGTGAACAGAACTTGTTGAATATACACAAAAAAGTTGTCAACGATTAGATAAGATACTATATTCACCCACCCATTTTATGTTCATGCATATGTGGTATGAATGTTTAACAAACTTAGCAAACATGCGACATTAAACTGATATCGTTTCAATGCCTCAGAGAATCCTAGTCTATATTTCCGTCCATATGTCTGGAATGTCTTGCTTTGTTCATTGCAATCTATGGAAATCACGTTACATGAAAGTTTGAAGCTATGCTTATCATGACTGGCACTGTTGGCATGCTCTAAAATTACAGGGGGGGGGTCGATGTGACAAAATGTGATATTTTTCATCTCAAAATAAAATGTGACATAATGTGTATTTTTCATTGCTGGTGTGACAAAATGTAACAAATTCACGTAACCAGAAAATAATTTGACAGAAGTAATGCTTTTACGGTAGCATGACATAGTATAATGATCTTTAAACTAAACTCACAGAGGAGCATCAACTTGTCTGAGTGAAATAACGACGACTTTATTCTTTGACTTTGATTTGTACTCGGCATATGTAAGATAGATATGTTTCTCCGTGCTCCCATTGGTGACTTGCACTTCCGCCAGGTAAATCGTGATGCTATTAGTTCGCTTGTTTAAAGTTGACTTTGAGCTTGATGGCCCAATTGCAACATTCATTTCATGTGGTCATAGTTTTTCGATCGTCATTTCCAAATCGCAGTAGTCCTTGCGAAGTTGTAGTTCCGATAATGCACGCAATCCTAGGAATAATGACAATTGTAACAAAACTGAATGATATTTCTTCACTGAAAACAGAATTACGAGTAAAAGTGCTCTTTTTGGTGCGAATTTATATTGTCTGTGAATTAATTTTGTTGAATTTATTCCGAATGCGTGCTTTTTGTTTACCATCAAAATGAATTTAAGACATTAAAAATAATCATAATCGCAACCTGTGAGTGCAATTTTTCACTTAAAACAAAAATAAAGGTGTTAAGGCCTTACCCATGGTCTGTTTCGCTGTTGCCACATATCTCGGGGCAACTGTCAGATATCTTCAATGACAATTTCTATGAAACTCCTTAGATGACAAAAAGTAGTAATAATAAGTTGTAGATTTCTCGATCTTGTCACATTATAACGCGTGTGATATATACATTCATCGATAGGGCAGCAAAAAATGGCAATTTCGAAAGCTGCCAATTTCCTGCACACCATGTGTCAAAATTTGTACATATGTTTCCATCAGCATGTGACGAAATGTAGCATTCATGTCAATGGGCATGTGACAAAATGTGACATGAAAGCTCATCGATGTGTGACAAAATGTGACAAAACTTGAATATCAAAATGTGACAAAATGTGTTGCAGATCCAAATGTGGTGGCCTCACCCCTGAAATTATGCTGTCCAGGATATAGTAAGATAGATACAAAATTATGTTTCTTTCATGCAGTTTCGATATATTTATGTTGGATCATGCTCAAGATATTAGACACTTGATCAAACAAATACAATGCGAAACGTCGGCTTGTTCAGCAAAACGTCAGTGTCCCCGAAAGAAGAGAATTTATAATATTAATAATCGCGTAATCATGATACAAAAATTACTAATTAAGTTTGTTAGCTGTCGTTATTCATGAATACTCCACTCTTCCGGTAAATAATTTAACGAACGTTTATCAGCCGTAAACGTCTACCTCAGATAACTTGTACAAACATCATCGACCAATTGAGAATGTGCTTGTTGAATGCATACATACATTAATAGTTGTGTTTGCCATCTGATAACACATCCTTCTTTTAATCAAATTGTGTATGAATATTTTACACGATGACAGCCGTGAAGCAAAATTGACGTATTTCGGTGTTTTAAAAGAGTTTTCAAGTCAATCAATTGACTATTTAATTAGTGTGACTAAAGCTCATTAACGGTATGAAGGCTTAATAAAGCACACCACAAGCTTTTTACTATGAAAAATGCTTGTTCATCGCATCGACATGTAATTTTCATTTTACGCTGCATGATAGTGCTGGTGCGATTGGTAAAGAAAAATGAAGCAGCGATCAGATGCTTCCCAATCAGCACGGAATTTCACCTTGTTCCCAAAAGAAACTCACACCGTATATTTAAAAAAAAGCATTCGACGAAATTATAGCAATTCTCACTTATTCACCAAACCCTTTAATGTTCACCTTCTGGACTACTCTTGTTTGGAAGGGTTTCTTCTGATGGCGATCTTCCACTTCAGTCGGTATAGTGTCTCGCTGCGTTCCCAAACTATCGCAGACATCTTTATCGAACGACTTTCGAGATCGAAGGAAGCTCCATTGCTAGTCAAAATTCTTCAGTAGACATTCTGTCGACCAGCTTTTAATCTGATATCCACATCACCATTCTCATCTCGGTTCTCTGAATCGTTTATGAACACAAGGTCCACGCCTCAGACCCATAGATCCCCGTCTGAGACAGATGGCATAAACTTTCCATTTCAATTTGACTGAAGTAGCCTTGGAAGCGAGGAATATCAGTAACTCTCAGAGGCATGCCACAGCAGTGCTTGCAGCTACAGGCTGTAGTTGATACACTTCCTTATACACACGGTATATATTTTCGCACATCTGTGGATCTACTTCTTGCAAAAGTTGCACTATACAGTTAGTTTGCTCCCACTCCGTTTCCTGTTTAACACATGACTATTTCGCAGGCTTGGCAACATCAACGTCAGTCACCATAACCTTTGTCTTATTCTCGTCGATTTTCAGACTCGTAGAATAAACAAACTTATTCAACTTTGTTGCTTTTCCTGCAATCCGAACAGCATCATTTCTTACTACGTGACTGTTAGTTCATAATCAGTGCCGTACATCCAATAATTAAAAAGTCGCATCCTAGGAACCGACTGCAATTCATGCAAATGAAATAAGGCGTACCATATCGTTCGTTTCCGTTTCTTCTACATTTGCCCTATTCGTACATTATGTGATTCGATCTGTAATATGATCGTTGCAAAGCAGCAGCATGATAGCATTTACTTTAAAGTATATTAATTATCTTCAAAGTTGTTACAAATATTGCTAAGAGCTAACTTTTTTTGTTTAGCGTATATGGAATTTTAGGAAATGCACCATCTCTTATTAAGCCACGGCCATCAGAGCTATAAGTTAGACAAGTGCTGAAGACTAGTTTCTTAATAACATCTTTATCAATATTCTGGAAAGAAAGCGAAAAAGTCGCAGAGCATTAAGTTGCCCCTTTTGTATATTGCATATCAGGGATGCGGAGTCGGAGTCCTATCAATTTTGCTGGAGTCGGAGTCCTATCAAATGATAGACCCGAAATATAATACAAGCAAATTATTATCGTGCATTGCTGTCACTGTCTTGATGTCAACTTTCTCCGTCAAACAAAAGTACAGAGACAACAGTGTATGCAAAGCTTGTAATAGTTGAGGGAATTAATCGTGATAGTGAAAAAAGGATTGTCTTTTTCGCTCGGTGATTCAGTAGAGAAGACAATCCTTCCTAGCCTCGATCACACCTACGCGCCAAAGGTCACATCAGAGACAAAAATGAAATACTAGTTTGTTTGAGATCATTACCTCTTGCCCTCACGTTAATCGTGTGTGATGGCTCCTCCAAAGAGCATATTTAAATCGAAAGTGCACTCATATTTTTTGGAGAGGGATGGGGATCTGCCCCCTGGTAGAGATTGGAGAAAAGCCGTGTAAAGCACACATCAACAAGATGAGAGGAGCCGAGTCGCATGCATCAAGCTGAAAGCGACATTTGATAAACTTTCATCGAAAATGATTGATAATTGATACAGCAATGATTGTTCAGGTAAGTCTATGATGTAGGTTACCAGTTAATTTTTCAAAAAAACCAGGCTTTACATACTTGCCACCCGGAGTCGGAGTCCTATCAAAATGATAGGACTCCGCATCCCTGTTGCATACGCTTGCGCGCATGCATGTTAAATGTTGAGGAATACATCAACATTCTTCACATAAGAAGACAAAAGAGTAAATGAATAATCAAAACAAGTTACGTTTTAGTCGTCTGTCTAGCCGTGTGGTTAGAGCACCTCTTTAGCATCCTAGCTGACTTGTGTTCGAATCCCGGTCAGACGAATTGCAAAAGGGAGGATAAAGTGTTAGCGTCTATTAGGATTTGCTTTATGTCATATCTTTATTAGTCAAAAATAATTTACTTCAATAAAAACAAAAAGCATCCTCTGTTAAATAATTTCTAGATGAAAATGCCATCTTCCAGAAACAACCAACGCCGCTTCAACTGCTACAACTCCATTGACAACTGTGAAGACTACACGAACAACTGATTTTGTAAATCCTTCATCAACTGCCACCACGCCGACTGCAAGCGGTGTAGTTGTAATTGCCCCCACAAGTGGATTAAATAACAGTTCAAAGAATGGAAGCGTCGATATCTCAATAAAATCCTCCATAGCATCTCCAACGTCAGGAATTCAAATACCAAAGACAAAAGATTACAATGAATCTCATCTCGTAGTTGGTAAGATTCTTGTTGAAGTTATTATGTCCAACGTTCATGCATCTCATCTCGTTTTGTGCTGGCGAGTTAATGATCAATATCAGCTTAGATGGATCGTGGGAAGGCTAAGGCAGATACTGATTGTTGATCTTTACGAGATATCCGTGAGATCTCAAGCAATTGATACACCTCTTATTACTGTCCACATTAATTACTTATCGGAATCAAAATTTTCACATGCGACATGTATCCATTATTTTGGATATTATTTAACTATTTACATTGATAATTGGATGTAATTAGAATGCGAAATTTCAGTCAGATTACTCCAATATCTTGCCGGAAACTTTGTCAGTTCATATAAATTAACTTCGTTCCTATCACGATGCTTACGATTGTTATTAATGATTAATTAACCATTTCTTCGAATGGATGAATTATAAACGTTTACAAATGTATTTTTCATCTGGTTGATGTGTATGCGCGTAATTGATAGCCCTATTCGATATCTAATTTAATGAAACGAATCGGTTAACTCTGCCAGTTCTATTTCATCTCTTGTTTCGTCAGTACCCAGTGGACGTTGAAAAAGACGTGGAAGTAAAACATTATGCAATTCCGGCGTAGTCCATCAATTGTTAATGGACAATATAGATTGCTCGGAAACTCTTGCTCGTAGTTAAGTAACCCTTATGAGAACAGGAAAATATGCGAAGCTGCTGTTTGAACCTCTGTCGAATAGTTCAAGAAGATTCACACAGAACTAATTGTACACTCGCTTTATTAAATGTTTCGTCATCAGTTGTTTTCCGACTGTCCTTACTTTTAATTCCAAACAATTTCGGTTTACTTCTGGAGAGTTATCACAAACACTGACACAGGCAAATTATTGCTTCGTTATGCAATCACAATTACCCGGCGGTGGACAGCAGTGATGGCCCATCGGAATACAACGACGAATGACTTGCTCGCATCTTCTGATACAAGATCTTCTATACGTCGGCACTTATAAACAGACCACTAACCGAGATTTTAGGTCCCGAAATACGTCATCATTGACAGCGTTTCTTTCATGGCTAATGGATTTGCTTGTCAGAGACATTTAGTTAGCAACTCCTCTAGTGCGTTTAAAAAGTTGAAAGTTTTGCTTCTCACGAAAAATGCCTCTATGTGACTAGATTTACCGGGAACGTATAATCATGCGTACAGCTACATTATGAAGTGGAGGCCGCGCAAGTAGACTTAAACAATACGAATATGTAGCATTTTAGAATACAATTATTGATGGCGGGCCTTCATTGCTATATACTGTACATCACAGAGGATTGATAACTTTCAAAACGATTGCAAAGTATTACACTCGTAGGCAGACAGTGATATTGAAAATGGTAAATTGGTCAGAAAGTGACAAAGCTGAATGATGTGCATAAAGCGATGACTTCGCCGGAGATACGATAAAATCGTCACTTTTTATGTCGTACGAAGTGACGAAGATTTTAACGCTTCTCTTGTGAGCATTTCGTGGTTGCCATGCTTCTCCATGGTCGAAGTGGTTTGAAAACAAATTCGTTGATCGATCTTCGTTTTCAATTTAATCAAGTTTGGGATCTTGCATTTCAAAAAGTGATAATTTGATTCTAAATGTATTTGAATACAGTCGTTTTGAAGAGTTCGCGTTCCAGGCCATCTCCTGTTGATGTCAAAAAAATTACAGTGAGCCTTATTTCAAATAATCAAATCAGTAATAGATGATAGCTTCAACCTTACTCTATGACTTCAACAGCATTTAATTTTTGTGACCAATAGGCTACACATGTCCATATACTTTTCCTAATATACGGTTTTTTGTGTAGGTTATAGTTATTCACGTCTTGAATAGTAATTTCATACATTTGCTTGACATTTATGCTGGACGTAAGATATGAAACAGATTCGTCAACAAAGCATGATCAAAGAGATATCCTTCGAAAAACATCATGCTTCAAAGTGTTTATTATCTTGCATTGAACACACACCCACAATCACTTATTTCATCGGTCTTGATTGTTGATCTCGCTGTCCAGTATTCAGTCAAGTTAAAACAAAATGATTTCTACGTCAACAAATTATTCTTCTATGAAAGCACATATCAACCAATTTCAGACCGTGTAGTAATTAGTTTGTTTGATATTAATTGAGAAATTTAATATTTGATTGAGAAACATTTGAGCAGTGTTTCTCAGCTGTGGTCCATGCGGCCTCCTAGTGGATATGAGCTGCCTGCTGGGGTAAATACTCGTAAAGGGGATAAAAGGGGAGGGTCAAAGGTCGACGGACTCATTGATTTATACATGCAGCATTAACATGATGCTATTATTCAGTGAGAGCACTTCATAGGAATTGCCCCATATGAGTCCGTAAGGTCACAGATCAAAGCGAAACTTGATTGCTGACATCTTTCTATCTATGACGAGCCAGAAATAATGTATAAGCAATGAAAGCAAAGGCATGCCTTCAATATTCGTGCTTTGAAGTGTAAACATTTATTCATGAAAACTGTGACGGGCCTTCGGAGTCATGCGCCTTCTTTGGTGAGGTTGTCAGCAGCCGTTGTCTGAAGGTTTATATGAAAAGTTATGAGTGATATTTAGATGTGTGTTGTGTGTCCAATGTAAGGCGCTCGAGATGTGAAGTCAGACTGCGAAGAAATGTAATTCGTGTTTCCTATCGATTGTAGGCTTTAGCTGTATGATTGCCTTTGCTTCACTGAATATTGTATCTGGAGTTTTTGTAAGTTTATCAATGAAATCAAACCGGAAATTATTAGAAAAGTATCTTTTATTTATTTTCTCTTCAATAGTCCTTCGTCTCGGTCTTCCTCGCTTTTTTCAATTGTTTTCTTCAAAATATAGTGTTTGCTTCATAGCTTTTCTCAGAGGATATACCAGTGCAATCGTACTTTATTTTTCGCCAACCAAACGCATCCATCAATAATTTGGTATTTTTCCTGTCCATAGGATTCGTCTCACGCCTAACTCTTGCTATTGTTCTGTCAGTTCTCAATACCCCATGTCTCATTCTTCTGCATCATATATCTGTTATGCCAAATTTCTCCAGTCAAGAAGTTATGCTGGTGATCACCAGCTTCAAAAAATACGTTCATAGGCATTGAATAATACCTTTGGCAGCATCAAGCTTCATGTCATTTCTACTTATCCCTCCTACACACGAGGTACGAAGCCGTTTACGGAGCTATAGGCGGGGAATCCTTCATATACTCGCAACTCTCACCAAGTTGTGATCGTTGACCTGCAACGAAACGTGGGGTACCTCCAAAGGCGGACAGACTCGAACCCCTAACCTTCGGACCGAAGTTCTTTTAGAAAACCTCATGCGTATAAAGTTGCATTCAATCTCTTCCTATCAATGGGTTGCGTCCGCAATCAATTTCAGTTCTTGTCGCCGTCATATTTATTTGAACAATGTTATTACAGTGGACATAAGACCTATTATGATTTGCATCAGTTTGATCGTCAAGATGAACTGCTAGAGAATGGAGCTGTTTGACTTCATAATTTGATTCAATAGCAAGCCACTGACATCAACATCTATAATTGACTCCAGAGAATGCGAGTTCAGGTTACATAGGTTCAATATGTGTAGAATGATGAACGGAAATCATTTCAATACAGTGAAATGTTCTTTGATGTTTTTGTGCAATTGTACACCGATATCGAAGGTGGAACCGGTCACTGACCGGTCGGGTCTGGTGCCGGTCAAACATCCGGTCGGTCTATTTTACTTCTTATCTGTACTAGAAGGGTTTAATCTGCTACACCTGAGCTCGTACCATCAGTTATCACTTTTGTGATGTCAGTAGTATGCAAACACAATGTATTAAAGGAAAATTGGTCGCATGTGCGTCACATGGGTTGCCTTCGTTGCGAGACGTTGAGGAAGATATCAAGCAAGGAAATTTCACTGAATTATAGCATGAAGGCCGCAGTGATTGGCTAATTACAGAAGAGGGAAGCTGAATGGACTGTCAATGATGCTGTAACATTTAATCTTTTATCTCAAATAACAAGGCTGATAGAAGATTGATGATGATGAATGGTTTAACGTCACTTCTCCCCCATACTGGGGGCTGAAACGGTGATGACATAGTCAGGCTTTACTGGAGCATTGTAGTGCTTTTAGTTCGGATGCCCTTCCTGACGTCTTACAATGACCCTTTCGGCCTCGACCTCCGTACCAGAATATCACTAGTCCAAGCACTTAACCACTGTGCCACGGAGACCACACATGAGGCTGATAGAAAATTCCTTGATCTATTTGTTTTCATTGAAAGATTGCATATTTTTTAATGATTTTAATGTTTTCTGTTTGTGATGTGCAATTACTTGTCGGGTAGCATACTTGTCGAACCCTTTGACTGGTCAGTTCGGTTCAGAAAAATCTCAACAATTTCACCTCTCACTTGTGTGACTTCGTTATATTCAACCTCTCACGACGACCGTGTTTGATGTTACAGATTTTCCGCTGTTATTGGAATTCCACCGATATTGTCGAACTCCTTCTGTCCGGGGGAAATTTTGGAATTTTAAGTATATATACATATGTAAATATGAGGATTTGAAATAGATTTGTTATGCGAGGAATTAGAGCTGGGCTTCATGCGAGACTTTTCAGTAATGTGGCATAGATTGAGTGAGCACTTGCTTCAACTATAAAGTATGGTAATTGCTAGTCAGGTAATAATAATAAATATTATTTCTTGTCTCACAAATTTACATATTCGGTGAGCACATCACATGAAAAGACACAAAAAACACGACGCAGGAAGCACGAACAGAAAATAGGGATGATTCACTTGCGAACCTCATAAATGATCTGTTGATCCCAAATATGTTTAATTGAATGATTTAGGTAGACATTTCTTCGGTTGGAAGGACATCTGATCTAAAAGTCTCTGAGACCTGATGGGGGAGTACAGTGTACCCATTTTACGAATTCTAAGTTCACCTATTTAAATCGCTATCAAAACATTGGGAAAGTTGATTCTAAGTAAAACAATGATGTTCACGTGTAGCTGATTGGCGCATTTATCTTTTGAGAGTCGCTCAGTCTTCTTAGTAAACATAATCGAAAATATGGTGCTTTTATAAGTGAACAATATCTGACACGATATCTTTTGCATTAGAAAGCGGTTTCACGGTGCTTACTGCTGCAATAATACCTCAGTTAATTGTATTGAAATTGATTTAATCCATGTAGCTGAATCCTCAAATTTGTTCATTATATTTTTTTGTCATATTTCTCAGTAGACCTACCGGAGCCATAACTTACAGTTCAGACTCTCCAAGCAGCTGTAGAGATCTCAAATTCAACAATTACTGCTGTGAAAAATTGTCAACTGTCTATTTTTGGTGTCGAACAATGAATGTAGTGATAGCTTTCATCTACAATCGAAAGTTAATAAACAACTGCTAACTTGTTATTATAGGCCAACCAGTTACACGCGTTCACATGGGAAAGTCAAAAAATCGCATTTACAATCTTCTAACACAATGCACATACACGGGCATGATTTAAGCTATAAATAAATGAATTTCACGTTTTGTTTGCTACAATCATTTTTCATCTGAAAGTAAAAAGTGTTTGAAGGGATTTTCTACACCTTCTCAGGGGCTGAAGAGGGACCTGTCTATCATACTTCTTTTAATTCAATTGAAATAAAATTTTGCATTCAGAATCATTGTCAAAGATGGTGATTTTATATGAACATGAGCGGTTAATGCATCAATAGCAGAAAAGGTAAAGTAGAAGAATATGGCTTCGATGTCCACTGAACCCCTCAGTTATCTGAGGGTTAACTTGGTATTGGTGAATTAACAAGGAAACTGGTTTCTTGTCAGAATATTTGACATGGAAACTCTGATTATGAGACGCAATTTATTCTACATGTGTAGCATATCTTTACAAAATGAACTCATAAATATCATTATAAATCATGTGAAATGTGAGCTCGCTACCTTGTTGTGAGTAACAGAAGTAGAAAACAAGGAAGGCCTTTCTTCAGCTAAAATGTAGTTTTCGAAACCGATGATGTTAAACAATAGTCATTCCGCATAGTCACTGAAATACACGGATAGTATTGTAGAAACATTTTTTCGATTGGTTCTGGCCGTTTGAACGAGTTCTCCTCAAATCCGGCTTTTATATGTCGAGAAACCCAAGCACATGCTTTTCAAAGATAATATCTTCGGATGCATCGATTCTGTATTCATTATGATATCGTTGTATGTGAAGAGCTGAAATAGATCCGTATTTTGAATATTCTGAAAATGTTTCCGAAAGAAAGATGAATTTTGCGGAATTATTATTCAAAAGTTCGCTATGTTATGCATGTGCTGTATTTCCCTAGTGAAAATTCTTCGCTTTGACCACGTGGCCATGCTGTACTGATTGTCTACAAAATTGAGCATGTAGGAATATTTGATCTGATGATTGTTAAGAAATGTAATACTCAAACATCGGAATCTGTGAAGAACAACAAAAGGAAAGAATATTGCTTTTAATATGAATTCAATTAATTTCAGTCAATTTATGTTTAAAGGAATATTTGTGATAAAGCATTTCTAAATAGCAATTAACAGTCTTACCGTCTATCGGAACTAGACTGATGGTGTATAATCGCACTTAAGAATGTCACGCGAGCATTCTTTTATTGACTCATTTGTCGGCGGCCTTTAATGCTTAGATTGCTGATTTGTCTGATATTCGCAATTTAACAGGTTTATTGTTAGATAGCAACGTGAAAGAAATTACAAACCTTTAAAGCATGAAACATGAATGTGAAGTGTAAGTGTTGTGTGTGTGTGTGCGTGCGTGCGTGTTTTATAACTCATAGCAGATAGATTGAAGGTTGATATTTTTACAGGTATTATAATATATTTTGCTTGAATATGCGACCGCTTTTAGTTCAAAATCTAGTCTGAAAATGCGATATTCCTTGACTTTTCTTTTATACTCAATTATGCTTTCACATCTAGGTTTCATCTTCATAACATATTTTGTGCATAATAGCGCTGATGTAAATGAAGATCTCAGCTCATCCGATATAAGTTCGAAAGCAACCCAAACTAGTAAAATATTCAAACAATGCTGTTTTGGTAGTGCATAATTTTCTAAAATTGTTTTTTGCTTCTATCAATAATTTTCGAAGCTCTCGATGTTATCTACAAAAGTTTATTATGAATAATTTAAAACCGAAGTGATATATAATATTGCTCAGCTCATTGTTATCTTAATCGCAACTTCTTAAATATCTAATCAACCATCTAAAATAAATTGGCAATTTAAATAGCTCCTATTTTAATGAGGAATTTTAATCATTTAAATTGAAGGCATTTCATTTACTATGCGCAAAAAATTGAACGTGTAGCTCTTGAGCAGAAGCGTTGGATATGTAAAATTCTTCTAGTTAAAATCAACAGCATTTTAGGAATGATAACAACACTAAGAAGCTTGCAACGAATTTGATTGCTGAGTGTAGATCAAAATCATCCAGATTGGCGAATTCGTTATCTCAAACTCCAGAGATTAACAAAATTAGACCTGAATTTCAATCCCAATCGTGAAATCGGGATCTTTTATCTTTGGTCTGACTTCATTGTTCAATTTTAGTCAGCCGAGGCACCTTACCTTCATCATCGAACTAAACTTCCTTATATCAAACCCATTGGAAAGTAAGGGTCCTACCTACGTCTTATGTTAAGAAGTTAACAAATGTTGACAGGTAAGGATGCACTAGATACTCGGCGCTGCATCAGGCCGAATAGTGCAGTCCAATATCCGATGCATCCCGATTGGCAGGAATTGGAAAGATGGGGCATGGGAGAAGATAGGGTAGGTCCTCTTCATGAGTTCACCACGAACCGTTAGTCTGCCGTTTCTCATCTAATTCACCTCACTGGATTGTACAGCAGGTTTTGAAATGCAGGTAGAGAGACCAGGAACTTGGACCGATGGATAGAGGAACATGTGCCGAATTGTGTCACTCTTGCAAGAACTAATTTACTAAACATCACATCACAACAAATTGTGGCTCAGAACATCAAATAAAATTGACAGAAAATTTCAACAGAATTTTTTAGTGTAGGAAAATAAGCATATTTTGTTTTATGAGCGCAAGACCAAATTTTCATGTAAATTGAAATGAGTGCTATTTTCTCATCATTCTCGAAATTTTTGAATTTTTGGTTGTACGATTTGAAACACCTGAAGGTTTTGCATTCATGCTTGGAATACAGCAGATTTAAATCATATTGATGACTCACTGCCGACAAAAATACACTGGATATTCAGAGCAAAGAACAGATAGCGCCAAAAAACAAAAAGTTGGAGATCATTGACGAAATGGAAAAGTGCACAATTTGCTTAAAATTATACATGTAGTCATGAAATTTGGACATAACTTGAATTGTCTACTTTGAACAAAAAAGAAACCATTTAGAAATGGCTCAATTCGTACAGTAGAAAATCACTAAAATAGTGAAATATTTGGTAAAGTCTTCAAAGTAGCATATCATTGGGTTCAAGTGCAATTCTATTCACAGATCTCTTGAAAGAATGATGTTTACCTCTGCTTTTAGTTTCTCATAGCCGAAACAATACATGTTTTGCAGAGAAGTTTAATGTATTTCAATTTTTGATCAATGGCATCATCAGATGAATTTTGCATCCTTATCACTAAATCTTCATTTAATAGTAATTTGTGTGATTTCGATCATCTTGCAAACTATTAATTGACTTTGATATTGAGGTAGTTTATGATTCATTGCCAACTCCACAAATCAAGTGAATTACTGCGGAAAAGCCAGCAACAATGCTAGCTTGACTGTTTCAGTTATAACTATTCTGCGATGCCAACCAGCACCGTCATGCATGGTCACAGCTGAGTGGAGTTGTTTGACAGTAGATGACGGTACAGAAATATAGGCCCGACGTACATCAGTCCTTCGCAGCGCTGACTACTGTATTGAACTTAATACGACTGTTGAATGCGTAAGAATTAAAGGCAGTTTTATTTGAATGCTTGCAATCAATTTGTGATGTATTTGCCGCTTAGCAAATGTGTTGAAGACAATGATATTGAGAGCATTATTCTTAACAAACATCGGAAGTCGTTCTAAGATTTCTGACATGCAGATAAGTCATATTCTTCAGCAATCAGGAGAAGAAATATAATATGAAAGTTTCTCCTGTGCTGACTTTCTACGACGAGAGAAGATAATTGATAGCCTTTGAGAAAGAAAGTCGAAATATCGGGTGTTACGAATTACAATAAAAATCCTGCGAAGCCAGTGGCAATAACTTTGTTTTTTCAATAATTGATAGTCATTAGGATATTATTTGACAATGTGAAACTCAGATAACAAAGTGCAAGTGGAAATATCATCAGTTGATTTTAAGTAAATGCCGATTTTGAGAGAGTATCTTTTTAGACATTATTACATCGCTACATAAACACTTGCACAAAATTGTTCCATATTTCCAAGTGAAATTCATACGGTAAATCAGTAGAGACCACTGAAGAATATAAAGGTTTGGTGAATTGGCCAAGTGTTTATTGATAGAAAATATGTAATGACGTGCTTGTATACTTCGATGCGTGTTTTTACCATTTTGATCAGTGGCAACAGAAATACGCATCGGAGTGTACAAGCGCAACAACTTAACATATTTTCTATCAATAAGCACTTGGCGTATTCCCAATTTTATTATTTTTGTGAATGAGTTGTCAAGGCACCGTATGTGATGTATTGCTTTCTGTTTTGGATAGACGTTAAAAGCGATTTTTTAGTAATTAAAATCACTGATGAATTGTGGTGAATGGCGAATCAGAATTGCACCTTGCCTTCCTAATGGTTTTAATAGAAAAATGGAATTATATTCCAATATATTTGATCTGATGTAGGGTTTCCATTATCAAAGGATGAAATATGGGGGATATCACGATCGGTCATCTAAAAAATGGTCATTTGATAGGTGAGCAACATCACTCTAAGTCAAAAGACAGAAAGCATTTATATGAGTGGGCAGTCATTGTCTTCATATCTTGTAGTGGTTTTGAATCAGTAATAGGCCTATTGCATGATTTCAGTAGATTTTATTTAGTATATTCGTAACATTGATATTTATATTTATCGAATGTCAATGAAATTTGACTGTAAATTATTATAAAAGCAAGTTTGTAGTAATAATTCGCTATTTTGTAATTTAAAAGAATTTCTATTTTAAGGTTTTTTGAAATTGCTGTTTTATGTTATCACTTGAAGTTTTTTTGAACAAAATGAATGTAATTTTATCAATAAAGATCTACATCATTAGAACGGAATTATGACTGGAAAATTTTCTGCGGTAATAAACGGAAATATTATTTTCTTGCGATAAGCAAGCTTTTCTGACAAGATGCAATCGCTGATATTATGTCCTTAAATGAGATGGGAGAAAAGAGATGATGTTAGAAATAGACAGTTTATGAAAATGTCTAATAAATATTTTATTTGCCTCTGGGAACGGCAAATTATTGATATTCATTTGCTCCAATTCACAATCTTCTTAAATGCAATTATTGTAGAATTTTGATAAATAGATAATTTTGTGCAATTTTTTGATAATGAAGATAACTTTTAATATGGACCGTTGCTCCAATCTTGCAGTAAAAATCATTTCATAAAGAGGAATTATTGCTATTTATTTTGTATGCTGCTTGTCAATACATATGTACATCATAGCTTTTCACAAACACTTTAGTATGATTGTGCGTGCGTTTTAGCTCTATATTCTTATGATAATAAGCTTTTGAATGAGTAATTGAACTATTTTTATGCACTCTGATGTGTTGAATTTGATGTATCATTGAATAGTAACTGTCTGCTAAAATTTCTCGTTTCTTGACAATCTTTATAAATGAAGCGCCAAATAAAATGCAAATTCATTTGAAAGTTGCTTATTACTGCGTACAAATATTCATGAAACTAGCGGTTGGCATCATTAAGCACTAACATAATAGGAGACAGTCAGCTGTCTTTGCAGGTTGAATATCACTTATCAGAGCCTGATTATCATTGTCAGTCGGAATCGAACCCCACACAAAGCTCAATCCTGATGAACAGATAGGCGTCTTAGTGCTCTGATCAATCATTGAGACCTTAACTCCGACCAGCTATCAATCTCAGATAAGTTATCAACCATCCTTTGCTTATTGTTGACTATTTCCTTTCGCTGTCGTATTTGTAGTTGCTCGGCTTGTGAAAATTCTCACCAATACTACTAATTATCAATTAGACGTCTCTTAAACATAGTTCTTTAGAAAAGCATCATATGCTTATATAAATTGTTGATAATCAAAAGTTTCAATATACAATGTTATTATGTACTGATCTTACGTGTGATTTAAGAATTTTGTTATTTTCAAGTTGAATATAAAATTCTATTATGTAGTATCTTCAACAACAAAATCGCCTCCCAGATACCACTTTTATCGGCGATACTTACAGAAAATCACAGAATAAGATTATTACTAATTCAATCCATGTTTTAAATAATTTTTGCTGTGTTGGATGTAATGATGCTGTTTTAGTTCTTATTGTCTCATAAAAATTATAATCTATCTGGTGCGATCAACCTGCGTTACTCAACCATTTTGCGTAGTTAGTTTATTCAATGCATTCGTTCAAACTCGTCAATTATAAATCTGTAACTTATGAAAATCGAACAGTGCCACCCAAAATAGTGCCTTATAATTGACGTTTAATATATATATATTTGACTTTTTAATAATTGCCTTTTAAAATTGACCTTTCATATATATTTTTTGGGTGGCACTTTCCAAATTTCAGAAGTTACAGATGTGTTCAATGTAGTGAAGTCTATCTACATGTGTCTTATCACCTTCACTGCGGACTCATCTTAATAAAGTCGTAATAGCATGTGGATTGGTAGGAGATTTTAACTGATCGTGCACCTAACAAGTATGAAACATGTGGTTGATTATTGCAATATTGTGGCTATAATGCATGGAGAAATGTTCTCTATCTCCATATTGGTTTGAAATTATTGCAATGGGGAAACTACGTGACTAACGGTTGGCGGATCTTGAGGGAGAATTTTGTGAGTATAACTACTCAATTGCTCAATCTACTCTGCTGAATTAAACTAATCATCAAACCGGTTGACGAATGGAAAAATCTCGGTACTGCGTCGCCAATACATTGAATTTGACAGATATTGTACGACTCCGTTTCTTTGAGTCAATTGAAAATAATAAGATTTTTTTGCTATTACTGTGTTATTGTTGACAGATCTACGTGGAGATGACGTTTGAAAACCTGTTGTTCATGACTCTATGGAATTCATCTTCCAGTCATCCAACATGATTTTTTTGTTATTTGCCGACTGTAGTAGTCAGTCAAAGACCCTCATGCACCTTTGTTACTTAAAAGTAATGCATACATAAGTCTATACCTAATTCCATAGTCATTAAACAACACAGTTGAACTCGCGAATGTTTTAATGAGTAGGCAGCTCATTGGAAACGCCGTCTTCCACTATCATTCTTGAATGTTGAACGAAAATGCATAATGCACATATCTTTGAGTTTTGGGATTTCCCGACCTAGGTTTGATCCCAGGATTCCCGGACGTAGAGTGAGTATTCAACCACAAGGCCATTGCACCGATTGACATGGAAGTACATGCCAATGTTAGTAACACACATGAATGATTTCCCATTGTCATCTATAAAACGTTACCATTCAATAACGTAACATAAGAATTATTCAATGGTCAATGCAATATTCTATTACAGAAGCTATCATTGTCTCGAAATAATATGTTAACTTATAAACTGTTGGTGACATTGTATGCACTACTCTTCCTTTTATCTTCACAGGTAAATTCAGACATGGGTTAATGTGTTTGACATGTAAATTGTGCATATTGCCTTACCTTGGGTTCTCCGTCAGTTTTGTGCTGTAATGAACTTTGTTTTGTTTTATGTGATGTCTGCGCAACTCTTCTAACTCCGTTGTGTATCAGTCATATACATAACAAACTAAGAGATGAATGCGTTACATCCATTACGCAGCTGTGTTTCTGAAAGACTTATTACCGGGACAGTAATGAACATCGCCTTTCACGATGCGATATCACATGAAGTTGTGACTCAAAAGCACTTCATGAAGAGTTGATAGATAAGCTGTCGACGATTCGCTATCAGACTAAGTATGATAATAAAATGTGATGGTCTACTGCGCCTAAAATAAATAATTGAGAGATCATCTTTTGGTTGAATGAGTTTATTGACATGCCTTGAAAAAATATTCAAGATGCAATTGTAGCTATTGTTATATAATCTTAGTCTGTATAGTGTACACGTACATTATTAGTAATATTTTGCTGCCTGTTGATTTCCTATTTGCCATATTCAAGGACTCTACTTTCGGAACAATAAAAAAGTGGAAATGTCAAACATAGGATTAACATAGTGCGCACTGCATAATACATAGTAAATCACTGATGCTGTCTTTGAGTGTCAAAAGATCCATTCCTTACAAAATGTTAAGCGTCAAGTATTGTGAGGGCATGTCCCTTTAAGTCACCTAACCATTTGAAACTTTTACGTCACTACTCCCCATACTTGGGGCTTGGACGGTGCTGACATAGTCAGACTTATGGAGCGTTGTAGTACTTTTAGTCTGGATGCCCTTCCTGCCGACTTCCAATGACACCTTCGGGGCTCGACCTCTGGACCAAAAGATCGCTAGGCCAAGCACTTAACCACTGTGCCACTGAGACCACGCAAAAGGGCTTCCAAAAATGGCGCTAACTAATTTCCCAGCTCCCTAGGCGATAAATTTTATAGGGGTGACTTTGATAGGGAGCAATGTATGGTTCGTGAGTTATCTGTCAATGAAAATATGAGATCTTTGATCCTAAATTTATAAATTATTTCTAAATTAATCAGTATATTGCATCATGAACTAAACTTATGTATTCTCGACATGCCGTTCAATATTTTAATCTGAATTTGATTATGCTTTCTTCTTCCTTTATTAAGTGAACAAATAGAAATTTGATCAAAACTTCGATTTTTCTGTGGAAGCCTTTTTGTGACGCAACTCTAGCATTTCATATGATCATAAACTTACATGATCTATTGATTCCTTCTGTCGATAATCATGGACTATTGGTTATGAATTGATCACAAATGGTAGTCGCTAAACTATTAATCTTAGCACTTCATTTGTTGAAGACTTTACAGCGAAGGAGTTGTATGGCCTTGAGAGTAGGTTTCTGTTTAGTAGGCCTTGAGAGAATAGTGTTATCAGCTGCAGTGTCGACAGGAGTCATAAAAAATCACGTTTAGTTGAGATAGACGTTAAATGGATAGTGAGTTGAGAGTCATAATACTCTACCTGGTCTTCGGTTTGAATAATGGAATGAGATGAATTTTACGACATGAATTGTGACTCAGTTGATCATTTATACAAGTAATGAGAGACAATGCGTTTCATGGCAGTGTAAAAATGACTCCATGAAGTATGTGAGTTGATGGTATTGTTTTCTCAATTTAATGAGGATGGACTTTCTCTGAGACGAAATTGATGTTCATCCTCAGGTATTACCTTTCTCGTTTAACACTGAAGAATTGACAGCTTAGTAAGGACATGTATGTTTCCACAGGCAACCGCCATCAATCGATCATTTACATCCTCCTGCGACACTGATGTTGATCCGATCTCATCTGACTGCTGCCGATTCTTCGGAAACACCTCTATTATGTTCAAATATAATACACTCTGAACTACATTTGCTTATTACTAATCCTCGATAAATTCATGCAAAATTTAAAAAGTGAAAAGGTGAATCTAAAAATGCACTTGATGAAAAAGAATACATTTGTTTATGTATTTGTGGCATTTTACGCTATTGGAAGGGTATCTCGAATCCCTATATCGGATAATTATCTAATTACAATATATTTAATTTTTTGCATAAATTATGTCAAGTTTTTGTTGAAGAGTGATTGATATGCAAAATGAAAGTGAAAAGCATAAAAAAACTTTATTTAATTTTACTTTCCATACTATTTGGGTCATAGTTGAGCCAATTAAGGACTAGGATGTGTCTGAAAGTATGTTTGCAAATTAGCAATATATCGAAACTGATTTATTTTCCTCAATGTACGTTTTTCCAACCTTGTAAATGTTGTTTAGAGCAAAATGATGCAAGTGCAGGTAATCACTCGCAGATGAAGCCAACATACATATGAAGATAAAGATAGACATATAAAGTAATATATATGTGGTTGTTATTGCATGTACAGGATATTTATGTCGATGTCTGTCATGAGATGCTTGTCACCGTGTAACACAAAATACATGTCGTCCTGAGATAGCTCATGTAATTCAAATAATCTGTCTTGAAATAGGTAAATATTTGCTATTGAATCACTCGCCTTGCTGAAATACGAATTTTCCTTTTCGCGTACTTTTATTGGTCATTCCACAGTCTATGTCTTACAAGTTGTGTTAACTGGATCATGCAACCTACATATAATTCAAAAATACTCTCAAAATAGTTAAGGAGACATTTTCAAATAGACGACTTTTTTTCTTTGGCTTCTTACCCGTCATCACATTATTTTTGCGCATTGAATTTTTAGCTCAGATTCAAAGTGCTACAGATATTTCCCCGCAGATGCATTTGTATTATATATTTTCATATCTTAAATGCGAATTCTCACTAATGCACATGTTCTTCATCAATCACATTCGTTTGCTACTGTGAGTACATTTCTTTAACTTTTGCGTTAAGTGCGAATTTTCATTAGGCTTAGTGTTGAAAGTATTCATCAAACACAGTTTTGATACCATCGACAAACATTTATTGAGGTACAATTCTACAATCAACAAGACCAATGTTCACTATTGTAACCTATTAATCCGACTGATTTGTCATGTTTCTGGAAGTAGCACTTTTTGCGAAAAATCAGTGAGATAAATGCATTCTTATTACTTTACCGTGCTGTTGTTGCTTCTATAAACACAGGAATGTAGCTAAAGTGAAACATCTGGCTGTGAACATGGGCCAAACTTAAATGAATTACCGGTTTATGTGACACCATTCTGGGCCGTGTGTCTGTGGCGACTCATTGAACAATGAACTCGATAAGCTTGCTGTGTGCATTGAGAGTTCTATTGTCAATGTCCTGCGCTAACCTCCTCTATGCATGTACATTTAAGGCGTCGAGCTGATATAGCGATGTCCTATATCTAAAATGAAACCTTGAATATAGTGGACAGGAAGTCACAATTCTATTCTTTCATTGGTCCTGAAAGCTGACAGCTATGTCCATCAGTCATTTTTATTGATAACAGCGTTTATATGCATGAGTTGGTATGTTAAGGCGAGATTGATGGATCGTATCCTGTATTTGTTAACACTTCGAACTTGGTGTTGTCTGTGAATATGTTAATTTCGAATGTCCATTATCGAATATGGTTAGAATATGCCAAAGGGAAATAGAGGATAAATTTATCTAAAAGTTATTTAAAATCATTACCTTTATGAAATTATACTGATTACAATTACAGGAGGCAAAAAATAACTGAGAATGACTTAGAATTTAAAATTTACATGTTATCAACATACAAAATCTTAAAAAGATAGATATAATTCCTGCTGAAAATATGTATGAAAAGCAAAACATCATTCGTTGGTATGCATTTTATTGTTATGTACTTATTTGGATAAGGATCATGAAATAAACCCACAGTTTGTTCAGATTTCATTGAATTAACCTATTGGCTATTAAGCACTTTATGCAAGTTGCATAAATAGCCTACATTTACGAATCAGAAGCAATGTTATGAAATTGAAGCCTCTCGCATCCGTTGAGTTGCATGACTGATTTTTCTTCGAACGTGAGCGATGATGACCGACAATATAGTAATATCAGTGACTGGCTGTAAGAACGGGTACTGCGCAGTCGTAGGATTTTTCAAATAAATGTCAAGATGATTGAGGCAATGAATGCACTCACCCGTAATATCGTATTGAACGTGATTGATGTGCCTATACGCATGTTTTTCGAAAAATGTCGAAATTATTTTTTAGCAGCATTATAACCGAAATGATCTAAATCGATGAAAAAGTCAGAAGCTGTAATTTATTGTTTTTGTAATTCCAATAATTCGGCTTCATAGCCTGCGTCTGGGATGCAAAAGAGAAAAGTTAGGAAGACATGGAAATATAAAGTTCAAAAGGTTATGTATTCACTCATAGAAATATCAAAGAAATAGAGAATTCCGAAGTATTTGAATTATAATAACAATAAATTGCAGCTTCTGGCTTTTTCATTAATTTAAATGATTTTGTATATATTCTCGTTCAGTTCAGAGAGCTAAACATTGACGACATTGTTACTAGCCTTTGGAAACATTTTTGATGTTCTTTTTATTCAACAACCGCTTTAACAGTCAGCGAATAGTGATCAACTGTAGGTGAATACTCGTCATATTTTGACTACTGATCTGTAATAGATGCGTATGTATGTTAAGAAAATGGATACTTGATGATCTCATATATGATGCTACACGTGATAAATAGTAGGCTTGAATGTTGCACTGAATAAATGAGAGTAATCACATCAATATGCTCGCACACCGCTTCACTGAATACGGGTTTCTAAAATGAAGTGAAATTTTGAAAATAATTAAATTTGATCGGACTAAAAAATTGTCACTGATAGTGTCCTATGTCCAACGATGCTATTGAATAATGTACATTCCATCTCTATAGTCAACTGAGATTTTTCTACACTACAATTCCTTCAAAACAACTGGTTTCCGGATAATTGAAATTAACATCTTGAACACACCGCATGGATTATAATGTGTGTAATGTACAAGTCGCCTTATAATTTCGGCTGAGATAGCTGAGTATCAATGTCTATTGTCTACCATGAATTCACAAATGCACGACACATAGTTCTCGAGATAATACGTGCATGGACTATCAGTTACATTGAATGACAATGTAAGATTTGCTTTCAGTTCAATACTTAGAAAAGTGTGTAGCTGTTGTAAATGCGATTCACCCGAGACTGTCTATTCAATCAGAAATACCACTCCTTAATGTTTTGCTCATGCTCGCTGTTCATGCGAATTTGTAATATCTGTTGTCATCCTTGTACAACTTTCTTAAATTTCTGGATAAGAGTTTTCGATGTTTGAGGACATAAGGTTTGAGATACTTTCAGTATTAGAGCATTTTCTACTACGTATTAATTCGTTTCCAGCACTAAAAGTATTTAGTCACCGTCTGTGCAGTCAGGTAATGTTGTCAACATCATTCAATGATAAAATACAAAAGGCGCTGACACTGCTCAGTTCAATGACTTTATCTCATGACTTACTAGCATAACTACACCTTTCTCACATGTATTTCAGATAGCGCAGTTTCATTTCGTAAATATGAGCGATGCTGAGATATAGAAATTGACGTTAAAAGTAATGTGGATTCGCACATTCAAATTCAGAAAAGTTTCGTGGCTTAGTATTCGAAAATGTTCATTATTTGACTGTCAAATAATGAAGCAATTTGATGTTGTAAATATTGTTGTATGTATTGTTCTCTCGCAATATTGTACTTTTTCGAGTGCCATGCATATATACGTATTACTGGAATAATCATAAAGATTTCAAAGTGCCGGATCGCCTTTATGACATCTTTTTATTACTGGAAAAGTAGATATATTGGTCTCCGTGGCACAGCGTTTATGTGCTCGGCCTAGCGATATTTTGATCCAGAGGTCGAGTCCCGAAAATGTCATTGGAAGTCGACAGGAAGGCATCCGGACTAAATATATCACAACCCTCCGGCTAAAGTCTGACGTTGTCAGTACCTCCAAGCCCCTCCTCCTCTGTAGTGGGGGTAGCAGTGACGTTAAGGCGTCACTCACTGAGATGATAAATAAACATTATAAGCGTGAATAAAGACAGTCGCACGACTTGAAGTACTAAATGATCTGAGTTACATGAGTTGAGGGCATAAAACATTGATTGAATTGCATTCTTTAAATTTGTAGCAAACCTGAAGCCACATTCCATCAAAGGTATTCTACATTATAGCCTAATGCTATATATTTACATGTAATCTCTTGATTCATCTTACAATTATCGCGGAGATTTATTTGCAGAAGCTTACTATGATTATTCTTGATGCGCAATTTTCAAAGATTGTTTGGAATTCTTTATGCCTGAACTAGCATTCTCAGTACAACGCAAGTTTAAAGTTTTCTGTTCAAAATCTCTGATTATTTTGCAGTGTGTGATAAATGAGTGAAACAAGGAAATGCTATAGTTGCTTCCATATTGCACTAGTTTTTGCAGTAGTTCCATAATGCTTAGTTGCATTTCGTCATGATGCACTGGATAAGAAAAAATAAAACAAGCTTGTGCGTTGATTTTATCAAAGCTGATGAAAATTGTATGTCGCAAATGATAATTGAAGGCCATCACTACAGCGCAAAGAACAGAAGACGGCTTGGAAAATGTTGTGGATAAAATTTGAAAGCAGAATGTCAGCATAAAATTTATGCACAAATAATCTCGTGAGTAAATACATGGTCGGATGATAGTCTTGATACATAATGTATTTAGCCGCGCGAGAATTTTTACACCCATCCCTTCACGATTATTCAGCTCTGCTACAGCATCTATGATTAACGGATGATTGTTAGGACTAGGAGTTGATAGTCCTGACGAAGAAATCTACTTTGAAGCCTAAAAGAAAAACGTTTTTTATTTTTATCGTGAATGAACTTCGTTTTGACTAGTAATTTCAACAATCGACAATTAATGCCCGATGACTTTTGAATAAATCATTCAACATGACAACAGCATTTTTTAATGTGGAATCGTAGTCTTTATCAGTCAGAGATCTGTACTGATGCTTAAAGCACCTTATCTGGAATTGGGTCATATTTTTTCCATTGTGTGAATCTTAGGTCCTTTCATCGTACATGTATATAACCTTGTGCTCGTGATGTCCGACTGGATAAGCGACACCGTTTTCCAATTTATCTGCGCTATAAAGAGTAACTCATTCAGCAAAGATAACGTTACTTTGCACGTAAGCAAGTGTACAGTAGATTACCAACGTTTCTCGCATAATCCACGATAAAATAAAGAATGCAGATGTCCAATGATTAACTGTGTTTTGTAATTCAATGTACATCGAATGACATGCATTTTGAAGGATTATCGATGCAGTAGGGATTCATTCAAATTTGGGAGATAACAAAGGAAGGGGATAAAAGTTCAATCTTGAAATAATATGTTGATGAGAATGATGCAACTATAAACTGGAGCATTGGATAATTTAAGGTGTATCGTAATTAGAGTAAGCGATGTAATTGATGAGAAGGGAAATAACTCCCTGGTGTAAGAGATATCCATATGGTTGCAAAAGATGAAGCGCTTGATGTTAGAATAAACATTTTATCGTTCTCCCCGGATATCAACTTCATGAAGCAGCCGAGTCATTAATTGAGTAATGACGCGGACAGGGTATTGTCTTCCGGTTTATGTTCGCATCGCCTCATTAGTTGACTCGTGTCATTTGCTCTCAACTTTGGGAACTTGCGCAATCAACACTTGCCTTTGTCAATAGAGGAATTGTTACCGCCAAGTATTTACATAGATTCGTTTGCCACCGCTCGTCCTCTGACAATCAAATGACCCCCGCGACCTGTATTTCTCTTCTAGGGTGAATTTTTGATCTGAGCATGCGCTCTTGTAAGTCGTCCTAAGCATTTGAAATATTTATAGTCAACTCGTGCGCTGTATAAACAGTCACTAACAGCTCTCTTGATACATTGAACTCTTGATTGAGCGGGTACAGTTCAGAAATCTGCGGGTGAATGTATTCATTCTCATTGGCATTGTATGAGAAACTCAGAAAATGCTTGTCTTACTGATGATCACTGATAGCCACATACCAGTATACTTCACTATATTTTCTCACTGAATAAACGTCTGTTTCTGCGCATGTGCAAGAAGTAGTAGATATATTTTGATACATGAAGAGACACACATTAGCGATTCAGTCAATTCTTATGTATTTCATTCGTAGCATTATTGAATCGCTATTCGATGTGTTTTTCATTTGATAAGTACAGATTCTTAGTAAATGTTGCCTGGATGACAGTTGATGAAGTGCGTCTGGTTGGCGACATCAAATACTGTTTGAAAAAGTAAGATGCTCGGATGTGTGCCGCATCTTACAGGAAGCTTCAAAAGCTGGGTGGAACCTAGGTAGCCATTTAGTATTATTGTCTGGAACATTTTTCAGTTTATTAATGTGCTACATCATTTCATCTTGACTGGGAGAGTGCATGAATTATCGATCAACACCATCAACTCCTCGTGACATCTTTTTTTGCGATATTTTCTTCAGAACATCTCTGACACTTTGAAATTTTTCTAATTTTATTCTTCGAAATAGTTGAGTTTAAGTGCATTAATTTATCTAACCCTGTCATAGCTATTGGTGAAAAATATATAAAGAATAATGCAAAATTGAATGCTGTTTTTTCTAATTTAATAATAGACATAAATTTACAATCACGAGCACATTCGCATCCTAATTGACTTTTTTAAGTCGCTACAATGACTTTATTGAGGATTTTGAAACAATATCTCTATTCCTTCTCATTTTGATATGCTACTGCGACAAGTATATCAGTCATCGACACATAAAGCAAGGTGTTCTAAGTGCACTCTTGGCGAAAATATGTGTACATGGTCTCAATGACTTGAATGATGAAGTGATAAGTTTCCTTTTCTGAAAGTCGGATGTATTTGCAAAAAGTCGTTATGTTGTGACGCATTCTACTGAATCCATCGATGATAGAGCAGGCTGGACAGGTTTTCAAGGAGATTGCATTGAATTTCTGCTTGCAGCGTTTTTAAGGATCAATCCATATTGCTTAAGGAAAAATCACACGGTCACCTTCTGGAACCTCGCTCTACAGTGAAAACATCAAGTCGTATAAACAAGGGGCATGATTTTTTACTAAGTTGCTATACATTATTATATGATATAATGCTGAAATGTTAATTCATGCAAAAATCAGTTGTCCCCGCAGAGTTAGATAGTCATCGCATTCCAATCTTCGGTGGCAGTCACTGTCACATTTCTGCCTGATGAACTAAACAATTTGGTATAAATATTTTCACTTGTCTTTTGAGCCGTATAAATGCTGCATATATCCATACATAAATTGTTTATATTGAGTTCTCATCAATTATATAATTAAGTTTTAATCCCGATCATTGTTCATGGCCAAGAAGTAAAGTACTTTAAATGGATAGTCATTGTTGAAGATGCCCTTATAAGCCCTAAGATGAAGCCGTAAACAGCACTGAACCAACGATATCTTAAGGAGAACCGAATGCAAAATCTCGAACATAGGCATGAATTGTGACAGGCGCGAATAAGTTAAACATTTTGCTTTCGTATGATTAACTATTATTAATTATTCTTCTCGACTTGAGCCCTCCATTTCAATGGATTGCAACAAAGTAGAAATCGAGAAGTTATAAACTAACAAGCCGAAGAGTCATTGAGGTGCAAAATTGCAAGACACTGGAATTGTCTTGTCTGCCTACCTTTACGTTCGAAATCGAGCTCGACTGTTACAAGAAAAAGGCAACTATGATCGATAATGTACTTGCCAAACTTCCATCAGTGGCGGCGCATTAAGTAGAATTGCTGTTGCTGGCGCAATCGTCTAACTGAAGTGTAGTGTACTGTGAAAATACCGGCCGTAGGCCCTATCTGAGTGATTTCTTTGAATTGAGTAATTACAATCTTAGACACACTGTTTCACTCTTTAAT
Source organism: Prostheceraeus crozeri (assembly GCA_907163375.1). NCBI lineage: Eukaryota > Metazoa > Platyhelminthes > Polycladida > Euryleptidae > Prostheceraeus > Prostheceraeus crozeri. Next base: position 285,008 of record CAJQUW010001979.1, on the reverse strand, counting down.
GAAATCTATTCAATCTGTTTCATTTCTGACGTTGAATGTATAGAATGTAAATATACGCGCAAATGAAAAGCTGCATGAAATCCCATCCCGTTAATAAACAAAAAAGTTATGAAATGTTTGTTATTTTGCTAAATAATTGGTAAAATCAATGATTTAAGATGTCTCTTCTAATGGCTCCCAGATTTACGTATTATTGACTGATTTCGCAATGGATGTTTCACTTGGCTAATGAAACTATTAATTCATGAGAATACTTTTGCGTAATAGTATCGAAGCGACTTTGACTGGATAGAAGATGAGTCAGTGTTTTTGTATGATGGATATTACTTCAGAGATTACACTAGCACGTACAGAATTCAAAAACCGAGGGAAGAGTAGCCCAGTCAGTCTCTGTTGTGGATAACAATAGCCACCCACGACGTCCACGGAAGCGCTTTGATGAGTAGCTTATGTAATATGACGACGATATTGAAGAAAACGAAATTCCAGTCCACAGTATTTTTCTTGCTTGACTTGAAGGAGTTACCGATTAGCATTTGCTTGATACATTCAGTCACTGGCAGGTACACTTTCAGGATTATTGTGTTCAGGTCCTGCTGATTTCGTGCAATTTAACAATTGTACAATGCATCATTATTGTGTGAGATTAGTTTGCAGGTAAACTGTGAAGATGAATTTCCGTAGAAGATAATGCAAGTTCGTCAGTTACATTGACAACTGAGCCTCTTCTTGTGCTGCACACATTTTACCGATTACACAGAAGAAAATGCAGTAAGACGCTTTAATTCAAGGATGAAGCCAATTCTCACATCGAAGACAGTGAAATTATCATCTAGTTATGGAAATAGCAGTCACCGTTATCATACGAATTTCGATTGAAGGCTGATTGAAAATCAACCTATTCGCAATTTGTAAATCAATTTGAAACTTGTGAGATAAATAAATTCATCTAACAGGTAGCATTGAAATTTTTTGAATTATTTCAAACTAATTTTAATTAAGAAATTATTTCAAATTGTCGGGTAATGACACCAGTTTCCTTTGACTTTCTACAAGTATTTGATTCAACTAAAAAGCTCAGCCAAGTGAAGCATTTACATGTAATACCATGCTTATATAAAACTTGGATAACTTTAGAAAACTAGTCAATCAGGAGACTAATCTGCCAAAATACGTCCTATTACGCGACGTGTCGGAGACCTGCTTCTTTCTCAAGCGAGTTGGTTGATGGATAGAGCACCTTAAGGAGGATTACAGAATACTTAAAATAACACGAGTATGAAAATTGGGAAGATCAAATTGACTGTTACAATGTATTTATAATATGTAGCTTTCCACCGGGTCGACTGGAACGCAAGTAAGCAAGCATGTTATCAACTCAAGCAACCTATGCTTAGTCCTGGCATCAAGCTATTCGGACAATATAGCAACTTTCTTGAATGCTCTTTTAACGCATTTTTCTTTCGATGCATATATTATTTCATATTCTCTACATCCTCTGCTTTTTAATAAAATGAAAGATTCGCTTTTATGTGCTTGCATTGGAATGAACGACTTTAAAATTCCGTTAGGAGAATAGATTCAAAAATCTTCTATGAAATTATTATTGATCTCCTATACATACCGGTCAGATAATTTTTGTTGTGTCATGTCTCCACAGGAATTAAGTAAATATTCATAAAAGTGAGAATTTATTTCTTCTCGACATTTCCGATTTGTTATTCTTGGACAGTGATTATTTGTCAAAAGCCCGAGAATATGAAATCCTTATTCTTGTAAGATCCTTATTTGCATTGAATTTACTATATTATTGTTGTGTGATTCCTCAGCGAAAACATTTCCACAGAATTGCTTATTGGTCTAATTTGTATATAAAATCAAAAATAATAACTTGGCGGACAGCGATAGAGTCCGATTGACATAATAATTTTGAACTTCAGAGATCACGAAAATTTTGTCCTTATTTGTTCGAAATGTGTACCATCATTCGAACCATCAATATCAAGAGAGATGTTTTCACTTTGAAAATTCTTTCTATCTATTTTAAAATTGCATGAATTAAATCAATACAAATCGAGCTTTTGTCAAGTCCCTTGAAGTTGTATGTAGGTGAATATTGATAATACTAAATGTTAGTACATATTATATCATGTTCATGCTGATATCATAGTTGTAATTACTTCTACCCACGCATCCGATTCCAAGATCCAATACTCGACCGTTTAAAAACTGCTTGGTCAAAACACCTTGCTGAAATTTCAAATTGAAAGTCACATCGCTTTTAGCATGCATTGCATATATTTCACGTCGATTTGAAAGTAAATTATTTCTTTTTACAACAGAAAAAACACCAAAGTTAAATCCAACGCACCATCATGAAATAGATGTAGAACCACGGAAATGAATTGAGTGATAGTCTTGAATTAACAAAATTAGAAAATAAATTGATCTGATCAATCATGCTAATATGAAGATGTAGTTTTTTCTGAAACAGTTGTTGTACTAATATAATTGAAATTTTCATGACCTCTTTTTGCAGTTGCTGGAATTGTCGGTGGCATTGCGGGTTTCATGGTCTGCCTTGTCTTCATTGTTCTCCTCTTGATGATTTGTAAAAAGTCGTAAGTTGATTATGACATTACTTTCAGTTTTGTTTTATAATTCTTATTAGAAATGTTAGTTTAGATGCATCATATAGTACTTGAAAGTCCCGAAAATCAAGGGTCATCATAGTTTTTATTATTATCAATAGGTGCGTAATGAATTAGAATTCTCAATTTTTTTATGAAAGAAAAGTAAAAAAATTGTGCGCACTGTATTTGCTATATTTTCTACCAACCTAAAAGGAAGTTCGGAGATTCTTTGATCGTCGTTACGTCAATGCAAAGGTCTTTTCATTTTACTTTGTCACTGAATCAGTAATTTCTCATCCTCTATATGTTCGGCACTTGTAAGTGATTCAATATCAAATTTGCATCCCATGTTGATAAATTTTCAGTCGTAAACCTAGTGGTGATCGTTTATAATCTTATGTAGTCAAGATCTGGTCAAAAATGTCTTTAATAAGCAAGTTCAAATAGCATGAACTATCTATCTGAGAAGAAACTGACAGTAAGATATAAAAATTCTATCTTCTGGTATTCACTTTGAGAATTTCCCGTTCCATTTGTCTCCCCCTACTCTCATGTATCAAAAACATCTCTCTCAGCCTAAAAGCTTGAAATCCAAAATTGTACAAAAATACAAAAACTGAGCAGTGAGACGAATGCCAAGTTAATTATGGAGTTTTGACGTCAAAACTCCCCCATCATCAAAGCTTGGACGGTGCTGACGTAGCCAGACTTTGTATATAGATGTCTGATGCCTTGCGGCTCTCCATGTGACTATTAGTCAACCCATTTCCCCCCACGCTTCTTTCAAAAAATTTTTTTCTAGTCAGCGTTATAAGGCTGCAATATTAATGAATTTATAGATCTCTTTAATTGTAATACAAATGTTTGCCCCTACGGCGACAACGTTGCTCGAAAAGCTTTTATTCAAAACATTTTAACAATGGAGCATTGCAACTGATGGATTAGACCACAAACTTAAATTCTTCGTGTCGAAGGTATTTCTTCAAGGGAGAAACAAATATTGAAAATGAGTATTTTTTATGATGACGATAGCTAATTAATTTTCGCCATGACTGTCATTCATAAGCGAGAAGTCAATTACCAATATATTCTTACGATACTGGCATAACGCTTCCCGATTTAGTCATTTAACCCTTTCTCCTGTCATGACCGTTCCAACCGTCTTTGTATTTAAAAGTTGACGTCTTGCTGAATGCACTTGCTACATCGTCTAGATAAATGATTTTTGCAACTTTCAAGCAGATGTTATAATTAAGACATTATATATTTATTGATCAAATGCCCAGTGAAGGTTAGATTTGTGAAACATGGCACCAGTTCAAATCACAAGTGATGTTTATTCTCAATGAATCGCCTGCGTTCATTGTATATGAATTTGGGAAATAGTGAATAATTTCTGAACCTTCATTTGGATGTACGCAGACATAAATTTGACAATCTTTCAAGATGGATCAATCGTTGTTTAGCTTATATTTATGGACGATATAGAATTACGAATTATGTATTACATTTTATTATTAATTTACAGAGAGCATCTGCAATAATAACTTCTTCATATGTTGAAAAAAGCAACTACGAAAAATCAGCAAAAGCACATTAATTAATATCCAGAAGCTGTGCAGCAATAAAATGTACAGAATACTAGACTTATCATGAATACAGAGCATATCAAATCTGAATATTTACAGGAAATTGTTGTGCAAAATACAAATGGTCATCAAATCACAAAGTCAAGAAGGAAAGGGTCAATTGAACACGCGAGTCAAAATTGCCTTAGCATTACAGCGCATCAGACTAATACTCAGGCATCCATAAAGCTCTAGTTTGGATCTCTCAGATCTGTGCGCAGAAGGCTCACAGGTACATACGAGCAACTGACTTGTTCGTTTTGAAAGATTAAATAAAATATTTAAAATAATAAATGATTAATGATCTAATGTTGAAATGTGTCATGATTTAATAATATTGCCGATTATGTGATGGTTTAACGTCACTATTCTCCCATACTGAGGGCTTGGACGTTGGTGACATAGTCAGCAGGAGCGGTGTGATCATCCAGCCCGGATGCCCTTACAATGACACTTTCAGGGTTCGACCACTGGACCAAAAGATCGCTAGGCCAAGCATTTGACCATTCAGCCACGAAGACGTAAATTAATATTAAATGATGACCTAAATAGTATTACCGATTTATTAGAACAAACCTGTAAAGCATACCAGAGTCAAAATAATCAAATCATAGACTCAGTTTGCAAACAATCGTAAGTGCATTTCTCTATTATTCTTTGTTAAGTACTAGTCATCTGAATATTTGTTATATCGGTCAAACTCAAACAAAACAGATGTTACTTGCACAACAGCGATTTTTCGTAAGTGAGGGGAAACATTTTATGACAGCTGTCACATAAAGATGGGCATATGCAAAATTTGGGAGAGGGGTATTTTTCCTTCGTACAATGAATAATGATCCCACGTTCATAATTGCAAGTGTATCTGACATGACATTTCACGTCGGATCTCATCTGCAATTGTGAACTAATTTTCGGCGAATTGAATAAGAGGCTGTAGTGACTACGGGACCACTTCACAATACTTTAACAGTAAACGTTATCTTAGCTGTTGTCACATGCATCTCAGGTTGAGTAGTAGATAAATCTTAATGCCAGAATCAGAGTAGTCCAGACTCTTGATGTTTCGTAGGAATTCGCTGGATTAGGAAATGCAGGGGAAGGAACAAAAAAATTATCAGATACGATGATATTTTACAGCTAGAATTGATCAAAAATATTTTAAGAAAAAAGGCAACGAGGAATTTCATGGTGGTCAGTGACAGGAAAATATGAATACAGGTTTGTAAATGTATGAAGTGTCTGGAGTAGCTGGCTGTCGGCCACTTGTCTCACTACTGCTTATAAATGTCAAGTTGCCTGTCAGGCGGAAATGCCTCCGTTTACCGAGAATCCACAAACAGTATTTTGAAGATGTGTGTGAGACAATAGAAACTCAAATTACTGATCACCTGTACCTTATTGGTAATGAGTGGACATGCTTAGTAATTTTTTTATGTTGAGATGAGTGTTTATGGACACTCTGTAGATACAATCCAAAATTCTATCAAAATTGAAAATTCCGATCAATCAAAAATGATATTCAGCGAAATTTGTGTAGCTGCAACCACAGTTATTCCAGAAATATAGAGGCTCCTACTACGGACTACGTCAATAATGGTTGTTTAATTCATAATGTCAATGATTGATGATGAATTTTTATTTCTACTTTGTTTAACCTCGACTGATTGGTAGTTCAGATAGAACAATAATCCAATTTTTAATGAAATAACGAGGCTGAGATTACTAACCCGGCGAGATTTGTGTGTGTGAAGGTTCCCCACCTAGGGTTGCCGGTTGGTCTGTATTTGGAATAGTCTGCAAAGTCTATAAACGGTCTGCATTCTTCATTGACGTTTTCTCACAACTCCTATGTTTTATCTGCATTCTTTTCAGTTAGTAAAGAAATATAGAATGTGTACTGTAGATCTGCTAGTGGTGAGTTTGGGAGTTATGGAACCAAATGATTCATTGTGTTTCAGTGTTCTGACACCCAATTCGCATCACACAGAATGTGTCACGATGATAGAATGGAAGTACTTTCTTTAAAAGTCAAGCGTTGCGTTTAATTAAATATATTTATTTTTTAGAGCAATGCAGCTTAAGTTATAGTTGTAAAATAAAGTACCTTACCGTTTTTTGTCCCATAAATCACACAGTATATTACGTTAATTTATTTTTATAAATTATCGAGCAGATAATTTGTTTTACAAAAGTCTTCGATCTTCATATGATATATTTCATATGAGTAAAAACAGATGGATTAGACTTTGATAGACTAAATTTCATTGCGTTTGAACTAAATTTTCAACTTTAAATGCGCTGGAACTATGAATTATGTGTTACACTGTTTATACTTGCTTTGCGACATGATAGCAAAGATAAGGTTTTGCGTTTATTCCAGTGTGGCACTAAAGAATAAATTCATTTTTATCCCCATAAATTTCCCTTAGAAACAGCACGTTGCCGTCCTCCGAATGTTACCGTTAACTACAGGGTGAGTAAAAAAACGATTTATTTTTAAGTGGATATAAAACATGTTCGTTTTAGTGATAGAAATTCGTTACAAGTTCAGATATTAAGCATATGTCTTCAATTCAATTATGTACTAACTAGATTTGTTAAAAATTTCTAATTATGTTAGATATCTGTGTTAACTTCTAATATTAGACAGATGATTTTACTGTCTATCAATCACCATAATACATTTCTAAATTTAAATAAGTAAGTTGTTTCTCGACGCATGATATTGCATTCATCATATGATATTTCATTTCTCGATTTGCATTCATCAATATGGAACGCAAAGCAAAGGTTGTTGCATGGGCTATCACTTATGAAAACACCAGAGAAGCCAGAAGACGATACGCGAAAGAATATGATGAAGAGACTCCTCCTGAATCCACAATACGTCGATGGGTTTCTCGTTTCCTTGAATATGGTGACATCAATAAAAGGAGAGAAGGCAGTGGTAGACCCGTTACCGCGAGTGGTGATGACAGTTTCCAGGAAATCAATCAACGATTGGAAGATAAACCGACAGCATCGACTAGACAGATTGCTACGGAAACTGGTAACTCTCAGTCAAGTGTTGTCCGCAGTCTTCATAAAAATGGACTTCATCCATTTAAGGCAACAAAAGTGCAAGCTTTATCCAAAGATGACTGTGAAAGAAGATTAGAATTTTGCCAATGGTTACGTCGTAATCAAGAGAGTGACAGTGACTTTTATAAGAACATCATATTTTCCGACGAAGCGGTTCTTCACGTCAACGGCATAGTGAATCTTCATAATCTTCACTTCTGGGCAACTGAAAACCCACACATGCAGATTGAAAAGCTGCAAGACCGACACTTGGTCACGGTATGGTGCATGGTTGGTCCGTTCGGCGTCTTGGCTTACGACATCAGCTCTGAGACTATGAATAGTGACCGCTACTGCACAGTACTTCGCGAAAAGGTGATCCCTTACTTTCGAAGAAGATAGAATCGCAACAAACTTTATCAACAAGATGGAGCTCCGCCTCATTTCAGTCTCACCGCTCGGTCTTTGTTGGATGAGCATCTTCCAAACAGGTGGATCGGGAGACAGGGAGCAGTTCGATGGCCACCAAGATCACCGGACCTCACTGTTTGTGATTTCTTTTTATGGGGAGCTCTGTGAGATAAAGTTTACAAACAGGCTCCAAGAACCGTGGAACAATTGAGAACAAGAATCGAAGATGAGCTGGGGACTTTCAACCCAACAATGTTTCAGTCATCGTACGAGTCTTTCGTTGAGGGATGCAATGAGTGCATTCAGTTGGACGGTGGTCAAGTTGAAGGTTAACATTCAATTCGTTTATTATGAAATACCTTTCTTATGCATTCTGACAGTTCAGTTTCATGTTTAGAGTGATATTTAATAACTTTCGTTTTTGTCTTATAACTATCGGAAACTCTATCAATGGGAATATTTCGGTCTTCTTTGGACTGATTTCGGGTAAATATTTACATGCAGGATAAAATAATAATAATTTTTGAGATCTACCTAAGCAATACATAATTTGAACGATTCCTTCGTCAAATTGAAGACATATGCTTAATATCTGAACTTGTAACGAATTTCTATCACTAAAACAAACATGTTTTATATCCATTTAAAAATAAATCGTTTTTTTGACTTTAAAATAGATCACCAAAGAAGTGTGAATATTTTTATACAGTGTACTACGGATCAGCGGGAGAAAAGTAAGGAAACGTTTCTATTGCAAGTAAAACTCTGCGGTCTAGCGGGAACGAAATTGCATGGATTTCATGCAAGTCCATCGCTGAATAAATGATTTTAACTTCTGTCCATAGTGTCTGTCGTCTAAGTTCCAAGTGAATGATAGTCGAAATTTACCAATTGCTTCTTAAACATTCATGTACTGTAGCAGTGCGGTAAGAATCATTCCGAATTTCGTGCTTCTGTGCGTTTTGATGTTGGAGAAAATGGGCAATACATCGCCGTCATGCCTTAGGAAATGCGCGCATGAATTGAATGTGAAAAAGGAATAAATTCCAACTAACCAACAAATACAACACACTCGTAACGAACGATGTTTTTCAATTTTGGGCTTCGATGTAAGCCATATCTTAAGTTGGTGACCTTATTTTCGTGATGCCGTTAGGGTTCATCGTAAGGTTTGCGAAAGCTTTAAGTCTGTCTCTAGTCATTAATTCTTTACTTTTTCTTTATGAAGTGGCAACCCTGGTCCCAACCCTAGCTTGCTAGCATGACCTTGTGCCTTGGGGGGTTACAGAGATGAGTAAAAAATCAATGAAGTTATAAAGTAATTAAATGGCGAATATTTTTGCGCTTGCTATTTTGGCAGATTGGCATTTTACCTTGGGAAAACAATTAGATGACTGTGTATCATTGCTTGAATCGACGCCAATAGTAGTGAACGTTTCAAGAAGAAAGAGAACGCTGTCAAGGCTATAGCGGTTTGTCTCCAGTCTCAAAACAAACTGATGCAATCCTTTGAGACTTCATGCTCTGTGCTGTCGAAGCCCATCAGGTGATTATTATTCTTAAATATAGAACGAATTCACTTCGGTCACAACCTTGAAAACAAACTGTCTTTCCTAATCCGTTGAGTATCAGTGTTCCAAACCGAATAATCCTCTTCTTTTTGTGGGTTCGGATTGGTCCATGTGTCCTCGAAATGAACTTGCGAACCGATGAGTCCTGTGCCGTACATCCCATATGACTTTGAGCTAGACATCAAGATGCAGTGGCATGTGAGCAATTATTGCTCACGGGCGATGTTGTACTGATTAATTGATTGTTGAGCACATTATATTCTAGGAACACGGCATTCTATCGTTTGATATGGAGCAAATAAATCACAATTTTGAATGGCTAGCGAATTTTCTGCAGAGCATCTCCACCACTCGTTTTTTATGTCATTTTTCGGATACTCCATGATGTTCTATTATTTGTTATCAGTTATCGCTCATTTATTTTTTGGTTCCATCTTTTTCTATAGTTATATCAAATCGAAACTAATTTGAAAGGAGTTGTCATTGTAATAATGCAATTTGCAATGGCACCATCTCTTAAATGATACTCAGACTAAAACTGACCCTCTTGACTTGCCTTGTGATTACGCATAAGCTATTTTTGTTGCATTGAAAAGCGACTGTAATTTATTGAGCACAGTTAATGGTATGTGATGACAAGTAAAATCTGTTATCGCGCACGACTTCAAAAAGACATGTTGCAAACACCCACTTCGACACTGCAATATTTTTGAAATAATTGTGACAGTGCAATTTTCGCAATGTAACTTCTGAAACTGATTCAGGTTAGAAACTAAAAGGAGATAAAGCAAATGCAAGAGAACTGGTTATAATTTTTTTTCCAGGCGCCATTATATTTATTAAAAAGTCGTTGAAAATAAATTCATTACTACTGCCATGGACTGCAACAGCTCCAAACGCATGACAGTCGTGATCAAGTGGCATGAAAGAACTACAATTCAATTAATGAACAGCTCAAATTAAACGGAGCGAGTTTTATGCGGTTGCAGCTCTGAAATTTGTAGGCACTTGTTTGATTGGGTAATTGCTAGGATTTAAAAATCATGGCTAGTTTTAAGCGTGTTTTTATCTCTTTGCTCATAAATTGTTTGGATGTACTTGTATTTGATAGTGAGTAATTGAGCATTTATACATTAAGGCTCAATATCTTGTTCTATTAACGTAAAACATAAGTACTACATGTTGCATTTTTCCAAAAGAACGAAATCTTCTATTATAATTCATTTTTTTGTATTTTCTATTGCAGAAGAAAATGCTTATGCGGACATTGGTGTTGTAATTGTTTTGATGGAGTATTCTTCGGTAAAACAGGACTTACACGAACGCAATCACATTTGGTAGGAAGCATGGATGATTCGACAATGGCGGTGCGATATCGTGTTCCACCTTCTTCAACCGGTCTAGACTCAAGTTCCATCCATTCGAATAACAATCGCTCATCCCTCGCTGCATCGTCTACTTTAGGATCCCTTGCATTTCCATCGTATAGAAGAAATAAGAAGAAGCCAGTCCATCCATTACCACATCCGTCTCAGTTGGGATACTCAGATGAGACTGCTCTCTTATATAATGAAAATGGACATGCTTGGTCACCGAGTGTTGAAACATATCTAGAGCCAAATAGACGGCCATCTGCGTCAAGTATGGGTGCAACGGGAACTGGGAGACGGAATACGTCAAGCAAGTTAAACAGTTTCCATCCGAAGCCAAAATCATCAACTGAGTATCAAGTTTATGACGAAACTCGTTCATCGCGAATGGGTCTTGATCACTTTGATGGCCCATCGATGGATCCACGCCGCTCACAAGCTTTACAAAGTAATCACTACTACTGCCGAGACGATCATTCAGTAGACAGTAAGGATCGACAAAAAGGTGATAGTGATTGTGAAAGCGTCTATGAAAGCATGGACGACGGAATGTCGTCTGTGTCCAGTGACGGCGAGACTCCACGCGGAGCTCGACGCTTTCATGTTGCGACTAGGAATGAATATGTTCAACCTCCTGCACTCCCTGAAAGACCTCCTGGTATGGATCGATCTTCGCGCCAGCCTCAGATAATTGATAGTGAGCCAGATGTGGATGAGTACGGTTATCAACCAGTAAATGTGAAAGGGAGAGTAAATATTGTATGATGTCAAACATTTTTAGAATCAATCATTTGGCATTATGTTCGATCATTCATCTCTATTTGACTATTTGTTTTTGTGGTCTCTTTGTATCTGGTTATCGCCGTTTTAACAAGGATCAGTATTATTCTAGCAATTGTTGCCAATCAGATTGATGATTGATATTGTAATTGTTCAGATACATAATGAATCAGATGAACATTGTCATATCATTTGTTTGTCGGTTCTTTACTGACCATAAATTATTGATATTACTTAGATTTTCCAGCCACTGAGAAAGAGTATTTAAACCTTTGATGCTCATTTCCATGATATACAGCTTGTTCACTGAACGACATTGTCCATATTCTAATGGACACTTCGAATGTTTTATGTGAATGTTGAATTTAATTGAAAAAGCATTTGGTTCATATCCCACCTGCCATTTACTTAACTCAGTCTCCAATTTTGTATGTGCTTTGAATAAGTTCTCATTTTGAATGATCCTTATCGCAAACTAATGAAATCCCGGAGTCATGAGTTGCCCATGAATCTCTGTATAGAAAATGTCTGAAGTCATCGCATGAAAATATCAAATGTTAAATTTTGATCGAGTATGAGTTATGTATTTTATTTATAGAGAGCATATGCAGCTGTGGATGATTTTTTCAAGTTTTTAATATGTACATGTACATTATACTGATAGTGTAGTTTCTTATTTGAAATATGAAATTCGTTTTATTTTGGAAAAATGAATTGCTAATCACCCATTCATTCCAGTAATTGTGTTGATATTTCGAATGAATCAATTCGTTTTGTTAATGCTCAACTAAGCATGAGGTTATTTATTTTGAATGCTGAAAACATGTACAATCGATCTGATTTTGATAAGTACATGTCATTTGTATATTTAATACCTTTGTTATGGTTTTGAAATCCATGTCATGTAATGTAATAGATAACTGATGTTTGTGATATTCTACTTTTGCTTTCACATGGAATATGCATGCTCACTCAATTACATGCAATCCATGGAGGGCCTAGTTCGTATTCCATGATTCGTATGCACATTAAGTTCGTATTCAAATTATGGGCACATCAACTCGATTTACACAAAAGCCATCTTGTCCTTGTAGAATCCTATAAATTTGATAGAACTCCTGTTTAAGTATTTTGATAGGACCATAGTCAAGAGTTTCCAAAAAAATTGCGCATAAACAGCCATTTTGTCATTTTGTAAACCTGCCGCTGAGATACACAAAAATTAAAACGAGACAGAATCCATGTTGTCCACTATTTTATCATCATTGCAGAATGAAATCAGCATGCCTATTGAGTTTGTGTTTCTTAGGTTTTACATGGACGTCCAAAAATATAATCCCAGGCTTTTCAATTGCTTTCTTTAAAAGATTCATTATCTGATAATGGAATTAGCAGTCTGAGGTGCACATTTTTTCACCACAGCTTCATGCCTCCCTCAACGCAGAAAGCAGACCTCCCGAACATACATGGTGTGATCCAAAATGTCCCGGACTAGCCTAGTTGCAGCTCCCCTGATAACGAATACTGTTCCAGCTGTTAATTTAGGTCTCTAAGGCACAAGAAATATGATTGTAAACATGTTTAGTTCAATTTATATTTTTTACTGATTTGTTAAACTTATTACTCGAATTTCAGTATTTTTCTAAGTTCGTCTGTTTATCTAACTGTCTAACCATATTCAGCTTATCCAACTTCCTAAGTTAAATTGATTTCGCTTACACATTCGAAGGGCATTTGTTTATGACGCCTTACATTCTTCATCTTTCACGCACGATTAAGCGAAGATTGATGTCATGTGATTCACATTCAGCAAGAACTCAATCGCTTGTTAATTGATTGTGCAGTCATCACGACGAATGTTTCAACCGTTTCTGCTAACGGTTTCTCATGATCCGCGGATTCACTAGTAATGACATTTTGAATTAATTGAACCTCGCTTATGATAGTAATGCACACTAGGTGACATGCCACGTGTGATTCACGCGTAATTACGGAACACCCCCAACATCCGTGGGGGATCATTCTTCTACCCGCGTACATACGCGCTGCACTAAGAGTCAGAAATCACTTGATCTGATGCTGTTAAAACATGGGAAATGTTTATGAATACGCGCGGGCAAGCGTTTATAGTTTGCGCGTCGTCTACGGTTGTCTGCACTGCCGCTTGAACCACGGATGAACCGCTAAGCATGTTCCGTCTTCCCTGAACATGAAATTAAGGTCCTATCACATTGTTTAGCCTCTGATACATGCAGACACATGAGACGCATCCTTTATAACAGAACTGCCAACAGATGTTGCAGCAATATCACGCATAGCCATGGATGTTTAGAGTCATACGCGTAGCTACGCGTAATTGAGCGTGGCATGTCACCTAGTGTAGACTTTTGTACATAGACGTCGGTGTGAATTTTGAATTTCAGACTGAACCTGTCAATTTCCTTCTTTTTATACCTGAAGATAGTCAACGGATGTTGACAGAAATTAATTGTAGAAAATAACGAAAATAAAATCAATATCTTATTTCAATATTGGTTCTTTCCAACTCAATTCAAAATATGTCTTCTGACTGATGCACATTTCTCATAGCCTAAAAGGTCTTTTTTTCTTCACGACGAAATACTGTACATCATTATTGTGTTTTTAGCTGTTGCACCAAAAGGAAGCAATCAACTACAGTTGATCAAAACTGAGCATTTGAATGTCCTGTATTCTTCCGACCAGACTTTTGATTTTCTTCAAAATTTCGATTTATTGATGATCACATTTTTATCCGGATTTCATGAAAACTCGCTGAATTTTCAAGAACCATAATTTCATGCATGCGACTTTTTCGATGACGTAGTCATTAGCTCCTTAACAGACCGCAAAATTATCGGTCAGGAATAGCTGACTGCTATACACAGCACAAATAGACCAGGGAGTTGTGTTGATGTTCAAAGATGTAAACTATATGCTGATGATCTGATATTGGATGAGCAGGCGATTGATAAAACACAGCCAGAGTTAAAACAGCAAAAGTTATAAAAGATTGCCATAGCCATAAATCCCGAAAAAAATGAGAATTTTCAGCCGATTTTTTTGACAACGTTTTTTCTAACGACTCTTACCCCTCAAGACCATCCATCATCATAATCGTGCACCAAAAAAACCCTACAATAAAAAAGCCAAATTTTGAGAAAAAGAAAAAAATATCACTAAAAAAGAAGTGTGAATTACAACTCGAGTCACACAGCCTCCATTTCTGCACCGATCTTGCTCATTCATGGCTCATTATGATCCGCATCGCATTGCCAAGCCCTCATCAGTAGTGGGAAATTTCAAAATTAATTTCTTGGCGCACCAGAGTGCCCTAAATTCAGCCTATGTAAAAAATATCGCATTTCAGATGAATGAGTTACAACCCGAGTCACACAACCTTCATTTCTACACCGATCTTGATCGTTCATGGCTCATTGTGACCGCAAGGGCAATGCCAAGGCCCCATCAGTAGAAAGAAATTTCACAATTACTTTCTTGGCGCCCAAGAGCGCCACGTTTGAAAACACCTGAAATCCAAGGTTGTGCGTACAATTTGAAATATTTGCGAATATCCAGTTACAACCCGAGTCACACAGTCTCCATTTCTACACCGATCTCGCTCCATGATGGCTCATTGTGACCGGAGTTAATGCCAAGGCCCCATCAGTAGTGAGAAATTTCAAAATGCCTTTCTTAGCGCCCCAAATCCATCCTATATACAGAAACATCGCTAATTTTCAGCCGAATGAGGTAGCTACAACCCGCGAGTCACATGTGCCTTCACCGATCTCGCTCGTTCATGATTGATTGCGGCCGGAGAAGCAATGCCAAGGCCTGCTGACTCGGGTTGTAACTGGATATTCGCAAATATTTCAAATTGTACGCACAACCTTGGATTTCAGGTGTTTTTCAAACGTGGCGCTCTTGGGCGCCAAGAAAGTAATTGTGAAATTTCTTTCAACTGATGGGCCTTGGCATTGCCCTTGCGGTCAGAATGAGCCATGAACGATCAAGATCGGTGTAGAAATGAAGGTTGTGTGACTCGGGTTGTAACTCATTCATCTGAAATGCGATATTTTTTACATAGGCTGAATTTAGGGCGCTTTGGGGGGAGACAAGAAATTAATTTTGAAATTTCCCACTACTGATGGGGGCTTGGCAATGCGATGCGGATCATAATGAGCCATGAACGAGCGAAATCGGTGCAGAAATGGAGGCTGTGTGACTCGGGTTGTAACTCATTCATCTGAAATGCGATATTTTTTTACATAGGCTAAATTTAGGGCGCATTGGGGGAGACAAGAAATTAATTTTGAAATTTCCCACTACTGATGGGGGCTTGGCAATGCGATGCGGATCATAATGAGCCATGAACGAGCAAGATCGGTGCAGAAATGGAGGCTGTGTGACTCGAGTTGTAATTCACACTTTTCTTTTTTAGTGATATTTTTTCTTTTTCTCAAAATTTGGCTTTTTTATTGTAGGGTTTTTTTGGTGCACGATTATGATGATGGATGGTCTTGGGGGTAAGAGTCGTTAGAAGAAACGTCAAAAAATCGGGATTTTTTTTCGGGATTTATGACTATGGCAATCTTTTATAACTTTTGCTTTTTTATCTCTGGCTGCGTTTTATCAATCGCCGATGAGCAGCAGGTCTGTTTCCACTTTTCAACTGAAGATGCAATCAAAATTATTGAGCCTTATTATTTGTATAAATAGTGTTTACAAAAAAACAACATTCAGCTTATTAATTCAAACGCACTTATACTTCGGCGATTTTACAAGTGGCCCTAGATGTGTTTAAAGTGATATTTAATGAATGGACATTAAATATCTCTTAAATAGCTCCTCGAAATTCCGCCTGCGGATGGCATTCAATATATTTAAAGAAGGTGCTTCAATTTTGCTGCCTCAACTTTCCCGTCTCTGCAACACATTTATTGCTTTTGTTCCTCAAATCTGTAAGCATGCACTTGTAACTCCAATTTATAAAAAAGGCAGTCGCATTAAGAATGCAAAGAATCATCGTCCCGTTAGCCTGACGTACCGCTTCCAAACTGATGGAGTGTGTTGTTCGTGATTATCTTTGGAATTTCTGGGACAGACATGGCATCATCAGGAACACTCAAAATGGTTTTCGTTCATGCTCATCATCTACACACCAACCTTTAGAGTTTCTAGAAGACATCACTTAATTCATTTGTTGGTCGCGGCGAGTGGGCTGTATTTTTGAGAAAGTCTTTAACTCTGTCCCTCATGTTCGACTCATAATTCCAAGCTGTTTTCTTTGGGCATAAGAGTTAATCTAATGTCTTTTCTCAAGAACTTCCTAAGTGATAGATCGGAGAGTGTTGTTGTTGTTGACGGAATACACTCATCGCCTTATGCTATGATTTCTGGCGTCCATCCATAGGTCAGTTATCGGACTGGACCTTATTGTCGCCATCGATGACACGCACAGTGAATTTCACCGTCCTTAAATCCGCAGATGGCATCAAAATGTACATATTGAAATTAAGCGCGGTGATCCGGGAAAATCTGCCCAGCTGCTGCAATCAGATCTTAGCGCGATGGCCATCTGGTCAAAGAAAAATCCAGAGAAATGTTCAATTATCTCATTTGGACATCGCAATCCGGGCTCTCACTACAAGATGGAGGGAGACACAATCCAGCGGTCTGAGTGCGTGAAAGACCTCGGAATCCACATCTCGAAAGGATCTAAAATCTTCACGGCACACCATCCTTTGTGTCAAGAAAGCCAACGTTCTCTGCCATCCTGCGGACTTTCATGTCAAGAGACCCTAACGTACTTATATTTTTATTCATGCGTGTTTTGCTGGAATTAGGGCATATGGGTCCTAGGCCTGCAATTATGACAGAAAGTCAATGAATCCTGTCTTAATTTAAGAGAATTTTAGCAGCAAAATAAAATTGCTTTAGAATTTTGTGGCTTTTTGTAAAAAGCTTACCCTTAATCAACCACAGATCGATCATAAAAATATTGACTTCTTCAGCAATAGGGCCTACATGGAGGCGTGCATGACAACAGTTGTCATAAAACAACAAACTTCTTAAGTTTCAGAAGCTTTCGGCAAAAAATTCCGTTGCCAGCAACCGTTTTCTCTTAAGAAACTGATAAAATCTATGCCATGGATTCATTTACAAGACCTAGCTTTGTAAATTAGTTTTAAACCAGTCATATTTAATGATTAAATGCGACATAGGGTTCTTCTAGCCAGGGATGCGGAGTCCTATCATTTTGGCAAGCATATAGCCGAGTTTTTTGAAAACACTGATAACCTACATGGTTTACCTGAACCTATCTTCAGTCGCTTTAAGTTGGATGCATGCGACTCGGCTCCTCCCATTTTGTTGATGGGGGCTTGCTTCACACGGTGTTTCTCCAGTATCTACCAGGCAGGAGAATCCCCATCCTTCTTAAAAAAATATGAGTACACTTTCGATTTTAATATGCTCTTTGGAGGAGAGATCACAATGATTTACGTGAGGGTAAGAGGTAATGTCATGAAACTTCATTTTTGTCTCGTACGTGACCTTTGGAGCGTATGTGTGATCGAGGGTAGGAAGCCCTCTTCTCTACTAAATTGTCTCTACGAGTGAAAAGACTTTTTTCGCAATCACGGTTAACTATAACAAGCTTTGCATGCAGCAGTGTCTCTGTATTTTTGTTTGACGGAGAAAGTTGACATCAAGACAGTGACAGCTATGCACAAGGATAAATAATTTGTTTGTATTAAAATTCGAGTCTACTAATAGGCCGGAGTACGGACTCCGACTCCAGCAAAAATGATAGGACTCCGGGACCCCGCATCCCTGCTTCTAGTAACGGAAGCTTAATTACAATCGACATAAGTAGAGAGCGATTCCGCACTGCGAGTGATGGAAGTCATACGTGAAAGATACTTTTCTGTACAACAATTATATATGTATTCGGAAGAACAGTCAGGATGACAAAAATCATGATAAATGCACTATATTCAAATCTCAAGATTTACTTTTAAAAAATTGACCAGGAGCACTTTCAAATCAATCAATCAACTGCCAGAAGCATGTAAAGCATCAAACACATTCTTTGCACCATAAGGAGAATAACAATTCAATAACAGTGATATGACGGAATAATAATACACGTAATTCAATCAATTGAATGAACATCTGAGATCATATTAAAGCTGCTGAGAATGAGATCACCCGAAAAAAACAAACACATGTAAGAAAATGAAAGACACTCAGCAAAAATAAAAGATAATAAAAAATTGTACATAGACATAAACATATACTTTACTAATTGGAAAGACAATTGCGTTGTAAATATTTACAACAGATACAAGATTCCGGAAATGCATTGAATGTCATTTGGTAATTTTTTATGATGCTAACTGGAAAGAGAATTGCGTTGTAAGAATTTACAACAGAATGCACTGTATATAAGATGATCTTGAAATGCATTGATGTGACAACCATTAAAAGCAGTATAGTAGATAGATCACACCGAAGTCAAGTGTCATACTGATGAAGAGTAACTTTGTGATCGAGTGTTACTGGTTCGGCGAAGCTGGTTACGCACATAGCATTAGGGCTTCCACCATTGGATGGAGTCAAGTCTCCAAAGTGACTAGTAGCTCTACCACGTCGAAGAACTTTGCGTCTCTGAAAGATGGAAGAAATTAACCACAAATTAACAGTTACATTATTCATTTGCATAGGATATGACAATATTGTACGCAAAGAATTATGATAAAACCTGATCTCTATCAAGACATTGAATATATTCTAAGAAAATAGCAATGTTAATATATCTCTTCTCCTCCATCTCTTTATAGGCATTAGAGTGCGCCAAGTCTTTCTTTGACTTCCTGCAGTAGGCTTGCGATCTCCGTGACTTTCTTGATCTTGTTGACATTTAATACTTCAAAATACCAATCTCGGATTCGAAATTTTATTACACGCGAGCTTCCGAGCGCTTCGTTCGTCTTTAGGCCGGCAGAAGTAAAAGTGAAGCCAGAACACAACACCAGTCACTCACAGTGATAAGAGTAAAATTCAATACAATACAGAATCAATAAAATTCTGGCTTCACTTTTACTTCTGCCTGCCTGAAGACGAACGAAGCGTTCGGAAGCTCGCGTGCAATAAAATTTCGAATCCGAGATTGGTATTTTGAAGTATTAGATGTTAAGAAATTACATGGATCTCAGAGAAGAGGAACTGTTTCTTGATCTTATCTGTCATTTACTGTCAGCTCTCTTTCTTTCTCCACACATGGCTAAATCAAACCTGTGTTTTGATGGAATCCAAGAATCCTTACAGACCCTTTTACTGTCTGCGCTCTTCAATCGACATTTTCTCTGATCTTTTCACTCCATAGATCCAATGTATCAGGTACATCTCCGCAAATCGTTGCATCTTTTTATAAGCAGAGAGTAGCGGCCAAGACAATTAACCGTAGATCATTGTTTGACGGACACATGCTGCATGTAACTGGCCTTCAGCTACCTAAAATCACCTACCTTATTCTTCTATCACATCGCATTTTGACGTGCGGATGACTCAACGCTACCGAGTGTTCCTACTCGCATTTCTAAAAAAAATTCGGGTATTTTTCCTGATTTGAAATTCTTGGAGCCATGAATATATTTGAGCACATTCGGATATTTTTCAAGTGGCAATACATTAGCAAGGTTTCTAAATTTTGGCTGTTTAGCTCAATTCTAGCGGTCTAATTGTTTCTGAAGGTAATTGAAGGAAGATCGAAATATAGTTGCGAAAATCTAGAAGCGAAATCGCGGCAATCACAGCATGTTCGAATTGGTGCTGCAGTGCATTCGAACGGAGTCATATTTTTAGTTCAATCAGTTCGTCGTTCATTCATTTTATGTGCTAAGATAATTTTCTTCATCGCTGTCTATGGATTACTAATTTTGTAAAAACTGTAATTATATTTTACTAATTCTATAGATTACTTTTATGACAGACATGTTTTTATCAGGTGTGAGGTCAAACTGTGTTGAGGCTCAGGACTAAGAAAAATGACGGAGCTGGACAATTTCGTGTGCCCCAGATGTGAGAGAGGAAGTGAGCAAACAAATGGTGATGATAATAGTGTACTGGAAATCGACGGAGCCGTTTTGCATAATGTAGATCAGTTTTGTAACTTGGGTGACTATGAAGCGGGAGTGGAAAGGACGGTGAGGGCGAGAGTAGCAACAGCTTGGAATAGATGGACAGAGATCGCCAGTTTGTTGGTAAATAAGTGCCTTAATATAACCAGTAGGATGAAAGTGTATGCGGCGTACGTGAGATCGACTTTGTTATATGGTTCGGAGAGGTGGCCACTAACTGACCAGATGGTGAGTATTCTACGAAGCTGCGACAGAAAAATGCTGAGAGCTATCGCAGGAGTGAGGTGGCAGGATGGGGACAGCAGCGCGAAGTAGCAGAGAAGTGTCGTACAGTGGACATAGCCGAGAAGATCAGGCAGAGAAGATTCCGGTGGTTCGGCCATGTTCATAGAATGGAAGATGGTCGCCTTGTGAAGAAAGTGGAAAGCATGGAAATGGATGAAAGGAGACAGAGAGAAAGACCAAAGAAGAATCGTTGCGTGGAAGAGGACATGGCAAAGCTGGAAATCAGGGAAGAGCTAACTCAAACAGAAGCAGTTGGAGAAGAGCCATTATCGCACGTCCAAACCCAAGATGATGGGAAAATAAGGACACTGAACGATGATGAAGATAATGTTTTTATCAGGAATTGTATGCATCGATATAATTCCTGGGCAATTTCCAAGGCTCAACAAATTTCGGGTGACTTCAGGGCTTCCCAGGAATCTTGAGCTCGGCCTCCCCCTGTGTTAACTTTAGCAAAATTTCTCATTCACTTTTACATCGCAGACAGCACGCTACATGCAAGCAATCTGAAACATTAAGTCACATTTCTAACAACATTTATCTCAAAATCTTACTTCAATATTTCCTCGCCAGCGATCAGCAGCGGTTTTCGCTAATTCTAATTCCTTTTCTTTCATCCCTGTCCGCTTTTTATATGCCATTTCAATGAATATGAGGAAAACGCCAGCTACAATACCAGCGGCGACCATAATGAATACACCTGCCATATTTGTAAGACCAAGAGTGGCAGGTGACAGACTATTAGTTGAAGGACAAGCTTTTGACTTCTTTAAAATCCATTGAGAATCAAGCTTTTCCATAATTCCTAACTCATGAAAGTTAAGAACAGCTTGAGACATTTCTCGGAGCCACGGAGACCCTTTTGCCATGGCTAATGCATAACCGAACCTTCCAAATACTTCCCCAGCTGTCATAAGATCGCATTCCGCCGATGCTTCGTAGTTCAAACGGGCAGAGTCCCAAATAAATGCATTGAGATCTCCTTTTCTCACAGCCTATTGAAGAGATAAAATATGAAATCGCATGTGAAAACACTCAAAATTTTTCAAGTACCACAGAACATTGTGATAGCGTAATCATCAGCACTATACAGTATAGTGAAGGTCATAAAGAATTAGCACCAATCATATTCTATCAAAATTTTTTATTTGGCCTTCTGACCACGACTCATAACAAGACAACATGCACATTTGAGAGCTTCTTTTCATCTTCAAGTATGTTATAGTCATGAACGTGGTAACTGATTAAGTAAATCTTAACCTCATAAATTTCTCAAGTGATAGTTAGTCTCACAGGAAATCTAGCCATTCTTGCATAAGTTCGCGCAAAGATAGCTGGCTGCCGAATTACGTAAGAAGCATTTTTTTACTAAAAGTAGTTATTTTACATAAAAGAAATTAAAATCATGGGTATCGAGTCTCGATGCTTTCACCAATCGAGAAAATCACGGGGGAGCATGAAGACATATGAAGCAACTTCGGTTTTAGCAAGGCTAATATGTGCCGAAAAACTATAAAAAGAATCATAATGCATTTGAAAAAATTTAACGTGATTCTGACACCTCATTGCTGGCGATTTTTTTGGAAAAAATTACTAAAATATAAAAATGAATATATGTGATATTCCAATACACATTACTAGTAAACCTGGAGCAAACTCGTTTCGATTAATGGCAAAAACGCAAAAAGCAAGCCCACTTTTATTTCCCGGTAGTTCTCTATTAGTTTGAAAAAGGCCCTGACTTGTTGTCATTTTCAGTTTTGTGGTTGGAAAGAGCCAGGAGTATTATAAGATGTTATTATTATTGTTCTTATTCTTATAGACATGTACAAAATTTTACGACTGCTATCCGGCAATCATCTTCAGGCACAAAAGAATTTCTATTGGTGTTAGTAGGAGTTTAAATGTATGAGATTAGTTTGAAGATGATATTAACAATGAGATGTGGTATGCTATAATGTAGATATGAACAGGATGTCAGGTCAATTATTCTTTTGCTACTGGTAAAGATATGTAACCCAGTACAACCTGTTCATATACCCACTGACAAAATTTTTGAAACATTTACTTCTTTAACTTCTTTCATTTTTGACTGGTATATATACATGTATGTATGATTCCTTGATAATTTAGTCACAATCTCCACCAAGTCGCTAGCACAGAAAAACAACGCATGTAGCAGATTCAACCTTAATAGCGCGTGTGCTCCCCCTCTAGCTCCAATACATTCAGTAATCCGAGATGGATTGGATTCACAAAGTTTCTGAATGAAGGATGTTTCAAGGAGAAGCCACTGCTCCGTCAGTCTTTCAGAGAGAATCTTCAGGGACACTGGTGGAAGTGAATAGCGGTCTCTCACTCGCCGCCCAAGCTCGTCCCAAACTTGTTCAATGGGTGACAAGTCAGGTGAGCGTGCAGGCCAGTCAAGGGTTTGAATGTTCAATCTCCTAACAGTGGCAATGACAGCTGAGGAGCGATGTGGTCTTGCGTTGTCGTCTTGGAAGACGAGATCTTCCACCCTGACCACTGAGGCAACAACAGGAAGCACAATTTCATTGAGATACCTCTCTCCAGTCAACGTGCCTTTGATGATGACTGCTGTCGTTCGTCCGCCATGCCAAATGCCACCCCACAGCATAACACTTCCACCACCATATCTGTCGTGTTCTTTAATACAGCATGGGGCAAAGCGTTCACCTGGAAGACGATGCACTCTGACACAACCGTCATTGAAATCCAGAGTGAATCTCGATTCATCGGTCCACAAGACTTTCTGCCAGTCATGGTCATTCCATGAGCGATGGGCATCACACCAGGCAACTCGTCTTCTGCGGTGCTCAAAACTCAATGGAATTAGGACAGTTGATCGTCGCGTTTGAATTCCAGCTTCTCGCAATCTTCGGTAAGCCGTTCGAACGCTGCAGTCTATATTTGAGGCACTCTTCCAGTGTACGACTAGCTTTGGGACTGACACAAATATATTCCTCTTTGCAGCTAAAGACTAGACGTGCGTCTGTCCTTCCAGCAGACTTTCTTGGTCGACCAGATCCCTTCTTCTTTTTAACATCTCCTTCTGCTTTCCATCGACACCACCACCTCCAAACAACGACTCTCGATAGTTGCAGCTCTTCGGCAACACTCGCACAACTTCTACCACAACGAATCATTCCAATAGCCATACCTCTGGTAAACTGATCGTGTGTCATTTTATTTTACAAAGGCTGGATTTCAGTTCACGTTTATGTTCAATTTGTAAAAGCAATTGTGACAGTTGTATTGATATCAAAATTTGAAATTTGACCACCATAGATCTTTCTCCATTCTCTAATGTGTTGAATGGTAATACACAGAAAGCGAGATATTGCATCATACCTGAGAAAGAAATGAAACAAACTTCAATTCAAGCCAATGATAGTTTGTTTCATTAATTATGTCAATGAGTATATCTACATTATAGCATACCACATCTCATTGTAAATATCAGTTTCAAACTAATCTCATACATTTAAACTCCTACTAACACCAATAAATGAACGTTGTTTTTACTCGGAAGCACATTAGGCAAGGAGCCTTTCTTCCATGTGGCCGAGTTGTCATTTACCACTCTCATTCTTTTTCGTGCTGAGTGTCTAGCAAGAATGCAGAGTGTACCTATTTTAAAAGTCTTAGGTTTGACCCGACCAAGATTTGAACCAAGGTCTCCCGGACGCAGAGCGAACACTCTACCACAAGGCCACAGAGCCAATAGAAATTCTTTTGTACCTGAAGATGATTGCCGGATAGCAGTCGAAAAATTTTGTACATGTCTATAAGAATAAGAACAATAATAATAACATCTTAAAATACTCCTGGCCTCTTTCCAACCACAAAACTCTCTATTAGTTGTTTAAAAATGTACAAAGCAGACTCCACTTCGGCGTCCCGCGCCTTGAACGGTCGATGGAAACAACTAGGTGGTTGACATAAAATTGCTAGATTTCATTCTTTCTTATTATTTAGTTGATTGAACTGCTTGCAGATGACGAACTAACTCACTAGTATGTAATGCAGTAAATCAATGCTTGCAAGGAGATCAGAATACTGGTTCACAATGCTGAATTAAGGCGATTATTTTGTCAATGCAAATTTTCTCAGACTTATATGAACTTTTTATCAATGCTTTATCTTGATTACGCTCCATTATATGGACGATTGAACGACCGGTTTTGATTAGCCAATTCTCGTATACTACCAACTACGAATTCTATAATACCATCAGACTCAATTAGGTCTTACAGCAAGCAAGCAATCAAAAATTGAAGGATAAACTTAGTAGCACAAAAAGGAGGAAGGAAACGTCGAGTATTGAAAGATTGGGACAAGTCTGCACAGAATCTACATGCATAGCATTACATATTGAAGACATTTTCAAAAAATATGTGGGTAAAAAGAAAGCGTAAACTTTTTAGTGTTCTATCAAAGAAAGTCTCTAACTCTGCCCAGGTAGAGAAAGCTGAAGCAATTCATTCCCAAAGAGTATGAGGAGAGAAAGGAAAACGTCGAGGATCTAATGATCAATGCAAGTCTCTTACTCCATCCAGATAGAACAAATAAGTGAAATTCATTCCCCAAAAGAATTGGGATCGGAAAAAAGAGAACGCCGACGAATAACTCGACTATTTACCTCTCACTCGGTGCCGTACGGTGAATTTAGGAGATTTTGAAAAAAATAGGAGTAAACAAAAGAGAGCGTCGACCATTAGGTGACTCTCGTTCTTCCCAGTTAAGTACCAATGTAGAGAAACGTATACTCACTGACATAAATAATGAAACCAACTATCATTGACTTGAATGGAAGTTTGTTTCATTTTTTTCTATGGTTTGAGATGATATCTCGCTTTCTATGTATCACCATTGAACTCCAAGGGAAATGATATAGGACCATCAAATTTCAAAATTTGATATTGATCACAGTAACAGCTAGAAGTTGAACAGAATCACCACTTACTGCTGACCAGATTTGACTTATGAAATGGCGCACGATAACTTTACCAGAGGAATGGCAATTGGGATGATGCGTTGTGGGCAAAGTTCTACAACTGTTGCGAAAGAATTGAAAATTTCAAGGGTCGTTGTATGGAGGTGGTGGTGTCGTTGGAAAGCAGAAGGAAATGTGGAAAAGAAGAACGGATCAGGAAGACCAAGGGTATCATCCAAGCGGACAGATGCACGCTTAGTTTTAGCTGCTAAAAGAAACAGATTTGTGTCCGTCCCGAAGCTAATTGTGTACTGGAAGGTTGCTGGGAACGTTGCCTGTAGCGTTCGACCTGCATATCGAAGATTGCGAGAAGCTGGTATACAGTCTCGACGACCCGCTGTGAGAATTCCGCTGAGCCTGGAACATCGAAGGAGACGAGTGACGTGGTGTCAAGGTCATCAGTCGTGGAGTGACAGTCAGTGGGAACGTGTGCTCTGGACTGATGAATCGAGGTTTACTCTCGATTTCAACGATGGTCGGATCCGTGTTCATCGCTTGCCAAGTGAACGATTTGCTCCATGTTGCGTCAAAGAACACGACCGGTACAGCGGCGGTAGTGTCATGGTTTGGGCCGGTATCTTGCACAATGGAAAAACACCAGCAATCGTAGTGAAAGGAAAATTGACAGGACAGCGATATGCCGACGAGATCGTGACACCGGTCGTGGTTCCAGCAGTGACATCGAATTAATTGATTTTTCAGGATGACAACGCAAGGCCCCATCGCGCTTCAGTGGTCTCTAACAGGATAGCAAGCAGTGGAATCCCAACCTTGGAATGGCCCTCACGTTCTCCCGACCTCTCCCCCATCGAGCACTGCTGGGATGAACTTGGCCGCAGAGTGAGGGAGAGGTACAACCACCCACCAGTGTCTTTGAAGATGTTGGCCGACAGACTGATCGAGCAGTGGAACCTCATAGACCTGGCATTCATCCAGCGACTGTGCTCATCCATGCCCTCACGCATCGATGCCTGTTTGGATGCTCGCGGTGGTCACACCCGTTTCTAACTTAAGTTGATAAAATCATGAGTATCAAATTAAATGTTTTTGAGTAAAGCATTCGAGTTCTCCTTTTACAAACAACAAACAAACGTACAGTACAACCAAGTTTAAGTCATAAGTATTCATATCAGGACTTGTTTCATTCTTTTTGTCACTGAGTACATAATCAAAAAATATGTTGATTTTATAGGCACCAATATATTCACCCATTTCAAAGACTTCTTCAATTTGAGAGATTCCGAAAAAATGGAGAAAATCCTAAAATAGGAAACCTTAACCGAAAAATAGGAGAAAACTTCAAAAAAATAGGAATTTGATCTGTAAGGCCTGCTTAAATTATTTGCGCCTTTATTCAGGTATTCATTTTGAATCTAAAGGAAAATCACTAAACAGGTAGCAAAAATATGCGGTTCATCGACCAACAGCTGACCTGAATAGCTTCGTCCACTGTTGTATATGTATGTTGCTCCATAGTTCTGTACATTGTTGCATATTCCATTCGTCGTTTGAAAAACTTTTCAACTGATGAATTCTTTACTGTTGCAAACGAGAAGTCTTTCGTTGGATTTCGCATCTGAAAGAAACAAAGTCGTTAACTTGGAAATTCAAGTATAATGGCATGTGCTAATACTCACTCTGGCATCATCAATGCCTGATATCAATGCTTCTGGTCGATCCAACACAAGGAATGCAGCAAGGTTTGCCGTGTATGAAGCCACGATGATCATGGCAAATCCTGCCCAAACCATGCCGAGTACACGGGCTGAGAAAGAACGTGGT
The DNA here is from genome assembly GCA_907163375.1 of Prostheceraeus crozeri. Lineage (NCBI taxonomy): Eukaryota > Metazoa > Platyhelminthes > Polycladida > Euryleptidae > Prostheceraeus > Prostheceraeus crozeri. The sequence continues at coordinate 257,304 of CAJQUW010001979.1, read as the reverse complement.
GTACCTTCTCCAATGCCTGAATTGAGAAGGACACCCCAAGCGAACCACATTGCGGATGCCAAATTCAGTGCATCTTCTTCTGTATCTGAGCTGTTGGCCAACTTAAATCTTCCAAAAGGGGAGAAACGATCAAGAAGATACAATACAAGAGCCACTACATGAACAGACAAAAATACCAAGACCCATAAGGTGTAATCAAATGGTTGCAGAAAGGAGACCAAATTCGATCTTGGTTGTGACTACAAGGAAAGAAAACGAGATCAAGTACCAAGTATAACAGAGGAGAAAGGCTAGAAATGCAATATGATGTAATTTATCCATTCCTTTTAGACAATTCCACATTGAACCCCTGGGAAATGGCATTTCAACAAATGGCCTGTGGCTGACCTCCTCAAAATTAGCCTATATCGTGATATTTTCGAGCCTGAGTCTATCTAGAGGAAATCCAAAATATTTCCTAGAAATTCAAACGGCTTCTACTATTTTGGCACGCTTGAAGTTCGAATAAATCGAAATTTTTACAAAATTCTACGAAAAGTAGTGTTTCGTTCACCACGTATATCTCCGGTCTCGTTATGAATATGAGCCTGATTTTTAGTGATTATTTAGACATTGAACCACTTGTGATGTCTGTTGTATAGCGACCTTTCAACTATTATACAGAAAAAATCCACAGCATTTTCAAAAATAGAGAAAATTTGAATTTATTTTGAAAATATCGGTAGTTTGATCATTTTTCACAAATTTTGAAAGACACATTCAACTGAGCGGCAACTTCTGATGTGTGGAGGCATACATGAAAATCTCTAAAAAAATTTCCAATGTGGATAGGGTATTTTGAATTAGTTCAAAATAAGTGACCTTCTTAAAGCGTTTCGTCGTAGTCTGCGCTGTCTCGCAATCGCAGCGAGTAAGCGCATCATTGGGGTTTAATGGCTTGGTATTGGCTATCTAAATCCATCGGAATATCTATCTTATTAGATCTGGAAAAAGGTTTACTTTGAATTTCAAATGTAGTTAAAAATTGAGTGTTGAATCGCGACTTCTTACAAATGTAATGACTTTAGCATTGCGATAAATCATCAATATCTCGTCATATTTATGGAGTATGTTACAACATACATGTAAAATGAAGGTCAGTTTCTTCCTTTAACTTCTCACGGTTTCTTAGGTCGTTAGAAGTCGCGTTGTTAGCGACCGCTTTGTGTTGCTTGTGAAGTGAATGAAATGTGAAATCAGACTGTTGATTCTGTTAATTATGGGATTGTGAGTGATTACCCTTGCTTCACTGAATTCTCGTAAGGTCATTAATGAAATCGACCAGGATATTCCCGAAGTCGCATACACTGCCATGATTGCGCACTAAATGCTCATGTGAAGTTCTGTTGGATGAATAGAATAGAATTATCTTTATTTCTCATACAAAAGCGGTATGAATAGGAGGATACTGCACTTGATCACAATATTGTTGAAAAAAGCATGTTAGGAAAAAACAGAATATTTTACAAAGGATTTGTTGAAGAGGGCAGATTTTCTCGGTAAAGGTAACAATATTCGCGTTCGCCTGATATCGCGTACCGAGTTGCGAACAATAAAAAATTGTGACAATGGATGACATTCCTTGTTGTCACAAATCCTCTTAACAAGATTCATACAAGACTTGTCCAAAAGTTCTTTATGAGGGGTCGGATTTCTCACATTGGCCCAAAGACAAGCCATTTTGTAAATATGGTCTAACTTCTTGAAGTCTTTGATACTCATGTCGCACATCACTGGCCAACATTGCGCCATATGACAAAAAAACGAGTCCAAAAAAGCTTGCATGATGACATCACTGCTGTTGCCGTTACATTTCAATTTTTTAACATGCGATAAAGCAAGACAACATTTCCGATACAGATGGGAAAATTGCCTATCCCAACGGAAGTCGCTTGAAAAATACACACCAAGCATTTTCAAATAATTCACCTCTTCAACAGGAAAATTGTCAATGAAAATTTTAGTCTTTGGTGATTGATTCGAATTTCTCGAGAAAAATAACAATTTCGTCTTGTTGACATTAACACACAACTTTTTATTGTCGATCCAATTGGAAAATCGGTCAACAACAGATTGAAACTCACAAGGGAGAAAATCCTGGAACATATGGATGAGACTTACATCGTCAGGGTACATAACAATTTTTGTGTCTTCCAGTTCCGGAAGATCGTCCCTAATAAGATAAATAGTAAAGGTCCTAAGACTGACCGCTTGTTAATGAGCGCTTATTAATTGGCCGCTTGCATTTAAGATGTCCAGTAACAACTTTCCGGACTCATGAAAATTCGACCTCGCATTTACAAGCACTAGAATTTCTGTCTACCTGCATCTGTCATATAAAGTACTCGGTGATTCATTTGGTAGGTAAATAATACTTATTAATTGATTTATTTATTTATTTTCTTTTAACATAAATTTTGAAACCGACATACCTTGTATTCTTATTATCACATGGTCTTAGCGTGCATATGAAAATTTTTGGAATAACTATAGCGATTCACTATTTGATGAAGTTTTTGTTGATAAATTTAATTCTGACATGATAAATTTCCTTTTGATGCCACGAAAATGATAATCAACAGTGCGAAATCTACAGTCATAGAAAGGCAAAAAATGGTTTGTATTAGCTTCCAGTGTAAAATAATGCCAATGTTTATCGATTTGAACATTTATATTATATGCTTCTATGTTTCGTAGTACAAATCCAACCAGACCCCAAACTACATGTCTATAGGTATCTTTATATAATTTAGATTCAAAATTCAGCTAATGTAGTGGCTGATTTAATATTCGTTTAGCAATGAAAAAATTAGCACTGTTTGCTGTTGTAACCAATTAAGATTAATTTAATCAAATATTAGTAGATTTGGTCGGTAATATAATCTAATTCAAAAAAATCTTTGTTCGATAAGCATTTTGCCAATTCTATATCTATAGGACCGACGGCTCACTGTTTCGTAGAATCGATTTAAATGAATTGAACAATATCTCCGAGATTGGAAGAATGTTTCTGTCTAAGAATGATGAGATGCTGCAATACTCACTCTTCTGATGAGGATAGTATATCCCAAGTATTTGAAAGGTTTTGTAAATTCTATTTGCGCTGCTCTCTTCCTGGTTATGCTCATTGGCGCTACTGCCAGATCCGCTTTTCCTTTGATAAGTTCCTCAACAATGCCGTTCCATTCGCCCTGTGGAGATAATTGTGAATTAGACACACATGGATATCAATATCATTTTTTACATGAAACAGTCGCTTGGCTGATGTTGGTTAAATCAAATCTTACTTTTTCATTGGATCAGAGATTGTCAAGATACTTAATTACCATAAAGTTGGGGTGAATAATCGATTGACCTCATCGCAGCTGAAGGTTATCATTTAATTCCGACATCAGCAACAATTCTTTTAATTAACAGTACTCCACGATTGGCATGAAGACCTTCCAGCATGGTGGGTTGGGGAAGCTTTCATTAACTCGCACCTCTCACCAGGTTATGACTAGTCAGGTGGACAATATGAGCGGACCTTACTTCTTCAGCTTTTGCGCACTGAGGTGACTGAGGCCCTTTGCCAAATGAGCTATCTTACCACTTTATTTCATTGCAATTTTAATTGACAAGCGGACATCGGACGCGTGGCGTGACGTGTCATTATCAAACTGCACTTGTAAAATACAAAAATTAAATGATTGGGGGTTGGGGCTCTGAAACCTGAGAGTGGTGACTCTGCTTCTATTCATCAAACCAGAGCAACGCCTCTAAATTGACCCCTCAACCTCAGAAAGTGCCAACGGCCTCAGGGGCGGATGAGCGTCTGAGAAAGGTAGTGGGTTCCTTGATGGATGAAATGCCATCAAAAGGCATTGGATTAAAAGCTGCTATCAAACAACGGCATCCATGTTTCGGGTACCCCTATAGGTTGGGAGAAGGAATAGGTCAATCGCTTCCTCATCGTGCCGTAAGAGGCGACAAAATAAGGTTGCATCAGGAAGGGTATCCGGCGTAAAACATTGCCAAATATATCATGCGGATGTTCGAAAATGCCCGGATTAACAACGGCCGTCATTGGTACTGTTCAGCATGGTGTAACGGAAGTATGCGACTGTTAGGCGTGAAAGAATAAAGAAGGATGGAAGACGCATCCAAGAACTAATGGAGAAAACGGTGACAAAAACCAAATCTGAGATTCACTTAAGTGTGGGAACTCCGAATGTTGGTTCATTGACACGAAAAGGTAGAGAGATTGCGGATATCATGGAGAGAAGGAATGCCGAGGTGCTATGTGTGCCAGAAACTAGGTGGAAAGGGAGTAAGGCTAGGGAACCAGGTGGAAGAACTAAGTTCTACTGCCATGTATCGGATGGGAGGAGAAATGGTGCAGGGATCATCCTCAATCAGGATCTCGCGGACACTGTCATCGAAGCCTCGCGAAAATCGGATAGACAACTGAGCGTGAAACTGGAAATTGGAGAAAGTAGTGAACATTTTGAGTGCTTATGTCCTGTAAATTGGATGCCATGATGATGAAAAGGAAGCTTTATGGAAGGGGATGGCTGAGATCATAGACTGAGTGCCACTAAATGAAAGGATCTTCATAGGTGCAGACTTGAGCGGCCATGTTGGAGAAGGAAATGCGAAAGATAAATCGGTGATGGGCAAATGTGGTTTTGGTCAAAAAAGCGCAGGTGGATTTTGCGACCACGTTCGAGTTAGCTATTGTCAAAACATATTTCATGAAAAAGAGGCGCACAAAATTACATACAAGAGCGGAGGAAATAGCACGCAAGTAGACTACCGGTACATATTGAGTAGGAGGCGAAACCTGAGAGAGGCTTCCGATTGCGAAGTTGTCGCGGAAGAAAGTGTAGTCAAGCAGTAAAATTCAATTAAACTGAAGGACGAGAAGGAAGAGCAAAGCGGAGCCAAAAACACGCTGGTGGAAGTTGATCGACAAATTGCTTACCAACCAAAGCTGTACAAAAGATAGGAGAGATGTTTCCATGTGATTGGTAGAACACAGTGCAGACAGCAAGGACGTAGGCGAAAGAAGAGCTAGTAGTGGCGGAACGATATAAGAAGTGAACTTGGAAACATGAATGATGGTTAAACGTCACTACTCCCCTTATTGAGGGCTTGGACAGTGCTGACACAGTCAAACTTTAATCTGGAGCGTTGAGACCTTTTAGTCCGCATGCCTTTCCTGACGACTTCCGATGATACTTTCAGGGTTCGACCTCTGGACCGAATGATCGGTAGGCCACGCACTTAACCACTGTGCCACGGATTTATGTCGACAATAAATAAATCAGTAATGCAGCAAGAAGTCTTAGAGATGAGTTTTCAGCTCTTATTGATAATTTTCCGTAAAGGTTTCAAACCTGTAATTACTATTGTTACTCAATTTGGAAAATGCCATGTAGACAATCGTGCATTTTGATTAACGCCTCGGCGTTTATTAGAAGAAATAAGGTAGTTGTGTACATCAGCAGGACTCCGCACCTCAAGTTATGAAATATGTACAATTTTCAGGAGAATTTGCCATCTGCTATTTTTATTAGGATAATTCGTAACTTCATCAAAGTAAGTATTTCATTATTACATATTTTTCAATCTTTGAATTTTCTACAATTCCGTACAACTTACTGATGTTGTTTCGTCTCCGATTTCTCCGTCACCAACGAGATGAAGCGTATAAGAAAATGACGAGAAAACATTTCCAGCGGTTGAAGGAGCTGCTAAATGACGTAGAAGGTCTACATTGTAACCATAACAGCAATACGTGGTGACGTTGCCTGAAAATTCCATGAGAAGTATAAAATATGTACATATTTACGCAGAAATATTAAATTCTTTAAAATTACCTGTGCGTGGATTTGTATGGTTGCAGGGAACCTCTTTCTTTGGTTTCGTGTAATCATCGGATACATCACAAAAGGTTCCGGGTTCCAGGATTCGTTTATAAACAAATGGAATGCTTTCTTGGGTTACAACCTAAATGGAAAAAGTGCTCGCATAAATTCACATTAGCATTCTTTAATTCTCATTCCAAGACAGAAAGTCCAAAGTCACTTCATTGCTTTTTACAATAAATATAACTACTAGGCTTGCCGTGGGATTTTCTATGGGATGGGAATAGCAATTTCAGGCATGGGAATTCCGATGAAATGTAAGAAGCTCCACAACAGCTGCGCAATATTTTCGCAGCTTTGTTGTACGCTTCAATAATACATGGACCTATCATAATAATATGATTTTTCATTTCTAGAGAAAATTAAGGCATGAAATAATTACAACGTAGGCATTCATATTGCTTTTTATCTTTACTAGCGCGTTTCTCCAACAGGCACCATTTCTTTTAAAATTGAGTAATGTAAAATAGCAAAGTATATACTAGACGCTTGAAAGTAATATATATGTATGCTAAAGAATCGATAGCAAACTTCTCATCTTGATTAAGAGTCAGACTGCGCGATTTAGTGCACTTGTCAGATGAAAAGAACATAGCTCGGTTGAAATTTCCGTATTTGATCCTCACAAGCATTTGTATACATGTAGCATATTTTCAAACTTAGGTACCTACTGCATGTACCTGCTCCCATCCAGATTGACTAGAAGAAGGTGCTTGACTAGGAGAAGGTCGTATGAGCAAGATGCTTGAGTAGGCTACACGTTAGAATTACACACGTACCAATGTGTATAGACTAATGGACTGAACTTTTTACGATCCACGAAAAAAATGCAGCAATAGTTACAGGTAGACATTAAGGCCAACCACTCGCATCGGTTGGCAGCAATGGTTCATGTAGGGACGCATCTGCATTAGGCCTATCATGCTCATGTTAGGATTGATGCATCAATAGTTTTTAAACAATTTTAGTAAAATCTATTAGGGTCCATCTTGTTCAAAACAGATACCCATGAAGGGGCAAGACCTTTGATAATGAAGCGAGCTTCGTGATTCGAAATGCAAGTTTACAGGGTAGTCTGATATCGTGGATTTGAGACCATCTGTAGATCCATGAAAGTGTAGTCCTTTGCTTTATGCTATCTAATAACACGAACTAACTACCTGTGGGTAGTACTTTGTAATGGAGGTACTAAGACCTGATGTGCGAGTACATATAGAACTATTATACATCCTACACATGATAAACCTACAGTGGAACAGAATGTCCCCTAACTTGGCTGCAAAGGGTTCTCAGTAGGCTAAGCTTATCAAGGAAGGATTTGGCCAATGGGAATTATTAAGGGACATAACTGTGAATTTTGAAAAATCCTGTGTGAATGGGATTTCCCATGTGAATTCCCATTGGAATCCCGTGGGAATGGGATGAGAATGGGACGAAGAGATCTTGTCCGACGGGAAAAACCTGATAATTACGGTGCTGTCGTGTAGTTTATAACCTACTGTTACTTTTAGACAAAATAATTGATGTAAATCAGTCAGCTGGGCAATTTTCAACATTAACCAGATAAGATACTCTACTTTTTCATGTGCTCGTAAAATCTTTCAAGCTTATTACAGATAGGCATATTCTATAAGACGATAATACAATACATGTATCTAAAATGTTAGATGCTAAATTTTAGGCTGTCAACACACTTATAGAATGCACAAAAAATTGCACGAGCCAGCTTACCCTCAAGAGAGTTTTCTTTTTGAAACTAACAGGAGCACGATATACTTTTTGTTTTTCATGAAACACTGTGTTATTACCAGGCCAAACAATTTTTGCCATATCGATATTAAAAGTAATTTTAGTGGTAGGACCGAAATTTGTGATGCCAGAGCGCTCTTCTGATACATTCACGATAGAATAGCCAACAGTACGAATGCGTTTTGTTCCACTCTTCGTCATGGCGACGTTAACGATAGAATAGCTTGCTTGCTCTCGATCTCCACGTCGATCAAAACTGACTTTACCCGTTCTCCCTTGTAGGATCGTATGCCATATATCACTACAATATGAAAGAATTGAAGATAACATATACAAAATGTCGTAAATCAAGTGCTCTTTTGTATACGCTATTGACTGACTGACATAAGACAAAACTACTAAATTCTCCAGAAAACACGGTTCCAATACCAGTAGTCAGCTCAATCTACGATTGATAGTTGAGAAAAACTTTAAAATTTGAACTTTTTACGTGCAAGATTCCATTCATAAAATACGAGATGGTAAACAGGGAGCCCTATTAGATTTCGCCAAAAAACCCGGAAAAACCGAGCCTTGAATGTATACATTTGAAATGCTTGCATTAGACTAATTTCGCAAAAAAGGCTGGAAAATTGGAATCCGTGGGGTGGATCCCTCGTATCTATCACACTATAGTCACTACAGCATTCAAGCAATATGAGGCCGTCCAATTTCGCTGAATCATCGGAAAAGTTGAACACGCTAGTAGACAATCCGAAAATGGAGTCACGTGAATAGCCAGCATACCCGAAAGCGTGACACGAGGTCGATCGGTATTCTAAAATTCGGCTCGCAGACAAATAGAGGGCATACCGTGGACAACGAAAGATTCATTGTCATTCATAAGCCCATGAAGACTGTGTAATGGGTGCTCACAGCAAGTTAAAGGGAATCCAGTCCTCTACTGCGAAAGACAATGTCAAGTTAAACAAAGAAAACTCGAAAGGTCACATAAATGCGGATTTGATCCTGCCATTTGCCTACAATCGCATGCAAGTGGTCGTACACAGTTGGTGGAGCGGCAGATATAGATAACCTAAGGACGAAGGTTCGATTCCTACCAGCCACATATCTTCTGCATGACAATTTGATCCATCACTTATCTAATTTCATTCATATAGTCAATCACCGATACCATGAATAAGCAATCAAAACTAATAATTGTTTTTTTTGAAGCACCTAACATAAGACTGAATTTTTTCGAATAGTCTGTCATTGCCATAATATTAGTTTTGAGATAATTCAACGACTTCCATCCATGTCAGCCGCAGTTAGTCCTGCTTTGCATAGTCCTTCCATGGACTTCCAACTGACTCGGATCATCATTGAAAAGTTGTTTTTGGATCACTACACACATGCTTCCTTTACCACTACTTAGATGATTGTCCCTCGGTAGATAAACATCTATTTTGTATGCTGTTGATTGAATGATTGCTTGGCAAACATATACGTGCTTCTTCCCTATCTCAATATAGCCGCAAAAGTCTGTCATTCATGACTTTGAAGGTCGATGGACTTTTGTTTGAGAATGATTGAGGTCTAGGCTTCACTTGCAGTTTCGACTTACTGAAGTTGGGTTTAAGGGCAGGAGTAACTCCGTCGTTTTCTTCTAATGTCCTTCCACAAATTTAAGCCTTCCGTGCATGATGAACCAAAGATATCAAAGTAACAAGTGGGAGGAAATTTCATGCACCCCATTCACTTATTCTACGGAAAATAAATGCATAAGGCCTTTCTGGAAATTTAAGGTCTTCATGTTAGATGACGAACGGCGGATATAAAATTCTAGATTTTATACATTCCGACATCGCACTAAAAGATCCAATGGCCATGAATACCATTGGAATGAACCAGCTCTTCTTATCAAATCTAGCAGTCAACTTCTGCTGAGTAGAGTAATTTATATAAGAACAAAAAAAATTTTCCGCTATAACACAAGAATTGACGGGAAGAGCCGGATACATTCGCTTCTGTTCGGAAGGCAATTCAGAAAAAGTTTGAAATAAATTTGATACATGCGAACAGCGTGTTATCGGATGGAACTTCAGATGCACTTCCTCAACAAGACATTTCTCAAAGTGAGCAAAATTTCTCACGTTTTCTCACACGCGGAACATCTGTGAAGTGCAATTATGTTCGATTGATTAAACATTCATATGACCAAAGAAAGTTATCGATTTGATTTAAAATGAAAACAAGGACCGCGGATATCCACCATTTTTCATCAATCAGTACCGGTATTTGAAGTTCTGAACTTCGCAGCTGTGAAAAATCTTAAGGTCTGGTAATAACCTGGTGACATTTCTCTCCTCTGTATATTTCTTTTTATCTCTAACTACTTATTTCAATTGTTTAGTACCAACATAGCCTTACTTTCTTTTGTCTTACGTTGTCGGTCAATTCATCATGTTAAACTACGTTAAACTTGTTAACAACATTGTGAGTATTGGTCATTTCAACGTCCACCGTTGTTCCAGCGCAGCGCTTGAGAAGAGCTGGCGAAAGATTTCATGCTGGCAAATAAAGTCTAAAAATAAAAGCGACTCTTATTTTTAACATAGAAAATATATCAAACTTCTTCAAAGATTTGATTTAATCGAATTATCGAACTTAGCGGATGACACTGACTGACACCCAGCAAAAACATTGAATTAAGCGACACAGAACCCAGCGAAATCGACTATACAGCATCGATACAGCACGAACAGTATTGAAATAAATTTCATGCTATTATTTCAATTGACTCTCATAATGATTCATTTTATTAGTATCAAGCTGTTTTGTTTCAAAATAGGAACACAAAACTTACTTCGTTACACCTTTCAACACTTGTGCTGATAGTATTGTGTCGTTTTCGACCAACTCATTACAATCGCTTGGAACCGGAAGACCAGTTCTCGAATAATTTGCATTCCAGTTTGCAGCGGCACTAATGATTCCCGATTTGATCACATTAACGGCATCATTGATTCGATCTTTTAATGGAGCAAAATTGAGTTGAATTCCAACAACACCTGTGAATAAGGGAAAAAATATCCAGGTCTACATTCTTTTTCTGCACTTCATCAACGACTTTCAATTATTCATTATTTCTACTTATGTAACAACCAATAATTTATCGAATAAATTTTATGGACAATGAGAAGATTGAAATGGACAGAATATTGTTAATGGACTGACTACAGGTTAAACTAATAAATTGAAATGCCATTACATTATCGACGAGTTGGAACCAATTTCCAGACTAAAAGAGGCCGGGCCTCAATGCTTAAAAACACGAATTAGCCGGCCTGGGCCGATCTTGTATATAATATTCCTTGAAGTCTAATTAGAGGTTAGCAAAAGCATGCGATGCAGTTGGTGAAGCTTCTTTACTCAGACAATGATCATGAAACTATGCTCATGCTTGTATTCAGTGATGATATTTTGCTGAAGAGAAAAGGGCATTGCTCACAAAGTGGATAAACTTGAAGCACACGCGAAAGGTATTACGGAAGAGATGACAGCATCTTCTCACGTAGAGATAAGATTACGCAATTTGAAAATAACTGGTCTAACAGTTGAAATAGCACCGTGCCGAAACACCCTGCCCGGTTACTCTTCTGATTATTAACATCATTTACTATCTTAATTAATTGAACGAAACTGACCAGCATCACCAATAATAGGTTCCAACTAACACAGCTGAAAGTGTCAGAATTCTCCCATTTTATACTTCACGATCAAATGGCAAATGTTCAAGATTCTTCACTTAGTTACTTATCCTAACTTTGTTTTAGGCTATTCTGAGAGTTGAAATTCTGTAGCTCTGACTTCAGTTTGACAGCCACAGTAGGCCCTCGAAAAAATGCATTTATCAAAATTTCACGACCTTTTGAAATTAATATCCCACGAGCTAATTATGATACAGGATATATGACTTATGAATGCACTCTCAGTACGTACAGTGACGAAATTTATGCATGACATGCTTACTCATACAACTTACAAAATACACATGTAGTGACGGTAGTGGTATGTGGCATCTTCACAAATCACATTCAGAATATTCCTTTTACAGACTTAGAGTTTATGCGACTAGTTATTCTTTTTCATCATTATCAGACTCATCATCATCGAAAATAGCTCTTTCCTGCAACCCAAAATCCATGACATAATTCCTTATGTCATAGAATTTCGAATTTCTAGTTCAAAATCAAGTCTACACCACAAGTTAAGAGCTTGCTTGCTAGCCTCAAGTTATTTTCAAAATTCGTGATTTAACTTTAGGGGGAACTATTTTCTATCAAAGTAGCTTTAAGAATGCTACTCATAGTAGCGTAATAGTAAGAAGTAACTCACATGATGACATAAACACACATAGTTAATGAATTTGAAAGAAAATTTGCATCAAGTTGAAGCTACAGGCACCTTAGAACGTGAACTACAAGATAAGAAGACACAAACGTGTTTTTGATGTTGAAGTCTGATCTTATATACATATTCGTAGAAGACTATTTATGTTCAAATGTTTCGTTCTTTGGTGAAGAACGTAGATTTGTGACCTAACTTGCGCAAATCTTTGTTGATTTACATCCTTAAGGTATCTCAGTATGTGTTCCACAAAGCAAATGTGGTTCTGATCTAGTGGTTGAACGACTATGCGTTTTTATAAGACGGCACTCGTGAAAAGTAGTCGTTTATTGATGACAAAACTCGCAGTTATGGCTAAATTTGCACAAATTTACTTCAGCTTAAATCCACAGACTAAGTGCTTTTAAACTAGTGACTGAGAAATCTAATCGTTTTGAGAAGAACTAATCAAGGAAACAACGGATATCGATAAGAGAACGTAATCATGGCAATATGGAAGTTGTAGAAACAATCTAAGAGAGCTACAGCGTATCATTTTGATCGGCTGTAGCGATTTATATCTGCTACTTCATTGGAGCAAACATATTTACTGTGGCACAATGCTGGCCATTATATCTCGAAAAGACTCGTGACTTCAACTGGAAAATTCAAGGGCTCAACGAACTGTCAACAAGTGATCCTTTTCTGTATAGGATGAGCCGACTCTTGAAACTATTTCAAATTGTGAAAGGTTAAAGTGCGATTCGCTGTATAGATTGCCTAGACTATAACATGACATGCAGCCGACATCGATAGCTATGTCACATGCAGAGCATTTAAATGCGACAGACGTTGTCACCTGCTTTCACATCAGCCAGACATTTGGAAAAAATTATTTCAATGAACGATAATCCCAATATTGCAGGTCACGCAGCAGAAGACTCATTGTCTGTCAGCATGGAAATCTCCAATCGAATCCTCTTTCAACCCTCTGAGAATACAATGTCTATGTACTTGACAGAGAAGCTAATGAGAACCGAATCAAGTCAAACACTTCACTTTAACCGGATTACGTGATCACCAATGAAGGCATTGAATATCAATCATATAATATTCAATTTAATGTGTGCTTGATGCGCATATCATAACCATTTGCTTCGTTTATGCAGTGACTGACTCTCTCGATTGAACAAAATAGATTTACCTGACTTGAAATTGTTCAACTGTTCTATGCTAACGGAAGTTCAACTGTCACTTTGAGAGACTTCGACAACAAACACAGGATTGCTCTGAGTCAATTGTCTGTCACTAGCATCACCAATTTTTGAATGAAAGCATCTCGGCAATTTCAGCAAAGGTGGATGTTATTGGACATGCATGGATAACTACGCATTTTGTCGACGTCATAAGGTGTTGGCAAAGGTAACAACGGTTCGTCTTGTAATGAAAAAAAATGACATTTAAGTCCGCTGTGAATAGATTTCTTATTCGGGTTATAACACCTCGGATTATCGTAATTAAAGCCTTCCTCAGATGGTTATTATTCCTATATTTGAGGTGCAATGCGCATAAAAAGTCTAATTCTTATGGCATAAAATAATGATGAGGATAAATAATATTTGGATAATGAAGAACTGAGTATTAAATCGTGCACGATGTGACACTTTAATATCAAGAAATCGAAACGGACATGAACTGATAACAAGCTTCTAATGCAAGTATGCATGTGCGGACACGATTTTCATACAAACGTACATATACACTCAGGATGAAAACGAGTACATGGGTATTCAATTTATGTTTTTGTGACTTTTTTAATCAATAAATCGCTATCGAAAAAGTTAGATCATTGATTAGTTATTGGTATTTAATCCTGTTTGTCATATTACGAGGAACATACAGCTAAAAACTGATGAAATTGTGAAATACAACTTAGAGTCTTACATGCATGATATTCACAGATAGAAAACAAATAGATATTACTGTTTATCTGATAAAGCTTGAAAATTAGTTAAGGAACATTTTTCATTTAAAAAGTACGTAAAAGTAGCAACAAAGAGACCGTACCCACAAGTTTTGTGAGTTTGGATACCGCTCGCACCAATTGGGAGACAAAACGACAATTTTGGAGGACCGGTCTCGTGACAATCACTTTATCAACATCACGAGGTAAAAATTGTTGTAAAACAAAGAAAACTTTACTTGCCTAAGTGAGAGAAACTTGTTCACTGTTTCACCTTTTAATTCATTTCGTTGGCTTGTCAAAATCAGAATCGACAAAACGTGATCACCCGGGCTTCAGTTTACAGTAAAGGAGTTTACAATGCATTCCTCGATAACTTGCCTTTCCGCATTCGGATATAAGCCGGTTCCATTTGTAAAATACTATTATTTCTTCTATATTGCCATCATGCAGTCAAATCCGTGTAAATTTCTCCAAAAGTGTAAAAATTTGCATATCTCACATGTGGTACTGGGTCTCAACTCGAGTTCAATCAATAAAATCGAAACTGCATACACATTGGGGATTTAATTAATGCTGAGTGGCTACTCTACCTAACATACTTACCCTATGACCGGCTCAACTTACTAAGTTTATGAATACATGAGTCCCTAATAAATTATGTTAGATAAAATTCGGTTGAACTGTGTCTGCATTTGTACTGAAAATATTCGATATTTTGTAAATAAAGTTACTATCCGGATTATCCAGATGGCGGTCTCCGCGGCACAGTAGTTAAGTGCTTGGCTTAGCGATCTTTCGGTCGAGAGGTCAAGCTCCGAAAGAGTCACTGGAAGTCGTCAGAAAGGGCATCCGGAAAAGATGATCTCAAAGCTCCAGATGAAAGTCTGACTATGTCAGCACCGTCCAAGCCCCCAGTATGGGGGAGTAGTGACATTAAACCATCAAACATCACACACATCATCCTAATAATGTGGAACAAGACTAATAAGAGGAAATTTTAAATGACGCATTATTACTTACCAACGGGTAGATCCTTTGGATCAATTTTCAGAGACTCTTCATTCACCAACCACGCCCAGCCTTCGTCTAACATGCCAACTGAGCGAGCGGCAGTAAACACTGCCTTCGATGACTCTTTGCTGCAAAATCGATGCCCCACTTACAAAATGCATAAGTTATCGAAACTTTGCTTAAACGTAACTTACTCAGCATACAGAACCACAGCTCTTGCTTGCTTATCGGCAATTTTCTGCAAAATCCCCGTCAACTTATACACCGTCAGAGGTTTGAATTCGTACAAGATTTCATCAGTTAAAATGACATCCTCTACTTTCTAGAAGAAAAAGAATAAGAGTAATTCATTGTATTAACTTATAACTTCATGACGTTGGAAAATTTCAGATTAGAATCAGTCTCAAGATTGAAGAAAAATAAATTTCTAATTGGAAATCTATTTAATTAAAATATCTTTTACTTTGAAGTGCAGTTATTGTCTAAATTATGAATACTGTACTTATTTGATAACAGTGCTGTCATTGTTTCCATAGTCAATTAAAAAAAGACTGCCCCACCTTGCTTTTTATGTTTCCGTGCATTGATCATGGTGGGAATGAGAAAAATAGACACATTGGTTCAGGAGTATATTAATATAATAGGCCTGCGCCTTGCGCATAAATGTATCTAATGGTCAACAGCAGGGTTTTCGGAGCCAGAGTCGCCCGTAGTCGTGGTAGCAGGTCGGAACCAGATCCGATAGAAATTGCCATGGCTCCGGTCACAGCTTGAAGCTTTATATGTATTTGAATTCAGTCACTTGCGAGAAAAGTGATATTTGAAAGTCTAGGTGAAACGAATGCAAGTGTGTCATCGTTGTAGACTTCCCAAAATCTACTGGCCTTCATCTCCTCTCAATACATAATCTACTACGAATCATTTATCCGGATTTTATAGGAGATCGCGGACTTCCTTAAGATTGTGTTTCAGTCGAACGCGCAACCATCGGGCGAAAAGCTCTATGCGAACAATGCAGTTGCATTCTCGCCACAAATTTAGTGTATTTATCATTCAAGCACAATTTTGGCTCTAAATAATTCTTCCATTAAATATGCATGGCTATTTTTTAAGTGACTCATCTTCAATAAATATTTAGAAGAAGTAATGATATACCTCCAAAAAAGCGCCTTTGATATAAAAAGAACTTTGGCTCAATTTGGAAATATCTAATTGTTTCACTTGAATGATATTACAAGCTTGACAGCCAAATGATTGAATCATGTCGTCCGACCGGCAGCACGAATTTCTGCAGTGAACGAGGCTGACAATTGAACTTTCGGAGAATGCAGCTCACTCTTTTCAAGGCTACTATGAATCTCCGCGACTGCCGAGTTCTACCCGGTTCCTGTCCTCATCAGACAGGATAAAAATGCACATATAAACCCAAGTGGATACGAATTGAAGTTTTTCGAAATCCTTTGGCTATGGCTGATGTGTATGACTAAAGTAGTACTTATTTTTCATTAATAATGTCTCACTCTGGAAGAATGAAAAATATGTACTCAACACTGATTAAACACTATGAGCGGTCGCGGTAGGGACTGAATCGGAGACTTTAGTCAGTCACAGAATAAATAGAAAATTTTCATAGCTCCCTCTTTGACTCATGCCTCATAAGAAAGGTCCTATCTGGGAAGCACCACCCATGTCATTAATCATAATTTTTAGCATGGAATATCTTGTGGTCATTTTCTCTCCTGCATGTGCGTATGCCTCCGATTGGTGATGTATACGAATAAGTTTCATCATAAATTTAATCAAGATGCTGTTTGACGACAAAGGAAAGCGATTTGATAAATCTGAACGTTTTTTAGCTTCGAGCTTCTGAAACTAAGGTATATGAACTGCATGACCTAGAGCTGGTTCTACACCTACCGAAGTGCTTCCCACTTAATCAACAATTAATACAAACAAATCAGATTTTACCGAAAACCTTAGTCTGCTTCTCATTAAAGGTAGCGGGATGTACCGGGTAGACCTCAACAGATGCACTGTTTCGTAGTAGTCATAGGGTGCACACTGTACAGCACATCATTCTGTGAAAGTTTCATTTCCGGTCCAAAAATATGTCGAAGGGTCTTGGGTCGGAGTTGGAGCCGGAGCCATGATAGCCGGACCACGGCTCCGAAACCCTTTATTAGTTGTCGTAATATAACAGCAAACTGGAGAGAATATTTTGAGCATGCGGTATAATTATATAACTAGAATAGTATTACTCAATTATGTTCATCGATTCAATTTAAGCTTAAAATTCCTATATTATGAAAATGAATCCTTTTGGAATCACGGTCATATCATGAAATAACCTTCGCCAGAAGTTCAGTGAAATGTGGAAAAGGTGACGAAAATTTGGCAATTCAAGTTCAATACAATATCATTTTCCCGCGACCACAGAATTCCGGAATCTTGTAGTGAACACTGCATACCGTATCGTGCTGGTGCTCCTCTTTGCTCCTATCTTTGTATTCCAGTGATCCGTCCGAAAGATATTGTTCGGTATCCGGTAACATTGTCACATCACAAGAGAGACTGCTTAAGCCGAGTAATGTTGAGATGTTGAACGTTTGGCAAATTAATTTGCAGATAACGATGACACTGCATCGAATCTTTCTACATTTCCTGATGTGCTGAGGTATTTTGAAAAAAGAATAAAGAACTCTTGCTTCGCTACATATAATTTCAAAATGATCAGTCAAATTTCCAACGTTTCGTCCGCCACTGACTTAGTAATTTAGTCCCTATAATTTTCTGCAATTTTGTTTAAAGAATTTCATTAGAGCTCATAGAGACGTACGGGTAAAGTATGATGAGAGTCACTTGCAAGGATTAGAAAAAAAGTAAAGGAGGCCTGTGCAAGTCTGTCTCAAATTCTCTAACACTTAGAATTTTCCTAAAGCTCTGTAAAATTTGCGTTAAATTCTATAAAATCTGAACTTTCATTATGAAAGATAGAAACCCTACCTCCAAGATTTTGAAGTCTGAAGTGACTATCATGCGACAATATAGAACGAGAAGCAAAATATAGTCCGCATATACTTTAATTAATATGTGCCTCTATGCAACTTTTCAAAATTTCCGTTGCACCGAACGGTGAAACGGTGCAAGCAGTTGCGCGGTGCGGCTGACGCACAGCCCTGATTAATAGCATCAATTTCAATCATTCATAACATGCCTTCACCTTGTAGATTCATGGCATATCAAACAGCCTGCTCTCTTCACTGCAATGCTCGCTTCATTTGATTATATAGTTATTATATTTTATTATATACATGTAGTTCCCACGAATATTCAAATACAAAATTCTCAGATTTTACCGGGTTTCAAGATGCGCCTAAATGCCGCCCACAAGTGAAAATTACGAATATACCCAATATTCAGTATGAGGTAATTCATTGTGTTTTTGTGGCTTGATATGTATGGGAAAATGGCAGCATGGTTAGGATTTCCTCAAGAGCAATTATCAATTTACTGAACACGGCATTCCTAACATTTAAGAAATAGTTACCGGTTGTCTTATTTTTGTTCCATGTCTTTATAACAATTACTGACATGACGCCACTTTTAGATTGTGCTTACAATTAATCAATAATAAATGAAGTATATTTGGTTGCGGATTTAGTTTCTTTATGCGACAAGTTTCTTCATTTGTTCAACAAAAAAATCCAATCAGTTATCAATTCCGACTATATTTAAAGACAGGTTGGTGACATGGGAGGAGTACGTTGACACAATATTGGGTTCAACCCTCATCGGCCAACCTATCTGTTTATGTAGACAAACCTTTTTCAATTACTGTAGCTTCGGTGAAAATAACGCTATCCAACCAAAACTCCAGTTCCAAAATCTGCCGTGACCCAAAATTGCGTAGTTCGAGGGAAATTTTGAAATTCGAATTCCTTCATACCAAACTAGCAACTGAGTCATCTTGATCTGCTAATCGTCTGAGGGAGGGAAGGCCTTCACCGATTTATTCACTGCTTTGTGAGACTAATTATTCTGGGTGACAGATGAAGGAGAAACGGGTGTGATTGTGCACAAAAATAGAATTGAATTAACTATGAATGAAATGACATAGAGGATATCAAGCTGCTATACAAAAGATGCGGCAGAACTCGAACCTCCGACCCCAAGCCACATGTATTTCGACCGGAATGAAACCAAAATTATTTCTTATAAAAGAAAACTGCGAAGTGATCAAGAAACCACCAAAAGAAACCACTTAAGTTGAAAATTAATGTGCGAATATGGAATAAGCTGCTACACTGCAACAGTATTTCTACATCAAGAGTGTGCAAAAAACTTTTGCAATATAAAAACAAAAAAAATCTCCGCAACTTGGTTTTCTTGTATGCCCGCTTTGTAAAAGTTCTCAAAAATTCCTGAACGTCAATACTGTGATATCTGTTGTCATCCTGTAAGTCAAAATTGTGCGATAAATGTATAAAATGTTGTTTTTTGTAACAATAAAGGTCTTGAAATGAAGTGCATATCTATCGAAACAAACACTTAAATGTTCATGTGCACGCCTACCTGGACCGCACACACAAGCGTCAGCTCATCGAGACAGGGAAAATCGCTTCTTAGGAGAGGAGCTAGACTCGCTTGCAGATGAACTTTCAATGCATTCCTAGCATTGATTCGTATTTTCAAATTTGCAGAACTTCCTACTCAATTATCCTACCATAGCACCACCACGCCAGAAAAGTATTGAGAAAAGCAGCCAACGGGATAGGGTTGTATTATTCAGTCATTGTTTCTCTGTCGTTGTATGTCAGTCATTGACTCTATGAGGTGTTGCAGACTCATGCTAAAAACACTAGCAATCAGCAGTATCACAAGCAGTGACGCCACACAGGTTAAATTTTTCCATTTATCATTATGTTTCCACTAAACAGCATAATTAAAACGTTTTTATCTACATGCAAGATCGCAGTGAAAATTAGGTTTAGATTTCAAAACAACCTTAACGATGATACAAAACATATGATAAAAGTATTTGCAAATAATATATACTGACCTTATACAATTTCTCGTCTTCTGAAGCACGCTCAATAAGCGAAAGAAACATATCACCTTCATAAGTCGCGATTCGAATTACGATGATATAGTTCCATTCAAATTTCTTGATGAGTTCAGCAAAAATTTGCCCTTCTTGATTATATGGTGGAACTAACCGCACGAATGTAGGATGTGAGTATTTGTCGGAGAAAGTTGAGTGACGAGAACTGATGCTAACAACAGACAAATTGTAGTATGAGGCTGTGAATGAGATAGCAAACGGTGGCTCGTCAGTGTCACTCGATGGATGGCCGATAAGCAGTGCTACCAGACTGTTCCGTCCATCTGCCATTAATTGGCATACTTGATCAGATGTTGCAATTGAGTCATTCGACATTACCTGTGGATAAAATAATTCATTTAATAATTTGGGAAGAACCAAGTCCGTTAATGTTTTTGTACTTTAATCATGTTTTATTACTTTAAGAGTTCTTTCTACAAGCATAAATGTAGGCCATCCTACACAGGATAGCGATTATCTTCCATGGCTTAGAAATAAATGTAATAATGTAAATTTTGAATGCATTTATGGTCAATTATGATCAGACCATATCAAATATAACATGCCTCCTCTAGATATTGTGGCAGTCACAAACCTGAATTATACGTGTAGGACTTATTTAACCCATTTTAGTTGATCGGGTCTGAACACTGATGAAAACACTAAAGAGAATTAAGTGATGAATCCTAATACATTTCAATTTTTATGATAACTTGAAAAGTAATCATCATTGCTGGATGAAAGTGTTGAACTACAGTCACTAAAGCCAGGAATTCTCAAACAGTAGCAGAGCAATTGAGATCGGCTCTGTTCGGAAGACGCCTCAGTAACTCGTATTAGCATCTAAAATTTATCGTTGTAGTCTGGAAAATAGAGTCGCACGGCGTTTGAAATACAACACAAGATTCTTTCAAAATATGAGTGATAATTGTCTGTCCAAACGAAACAGGCTGCTTTTTGAATCTGAAATAATGGTTTCATCGTTTCAAAAAAAATGTTCACGAACTCTGACAGATAAGACACAAATATGATATGAGATTTCAATTCTTTCTTAGAAGGAGCGTACATGAGTTTTAGGTGGGTCACTTTCACTGGATCGCGACGAATAGCATCATTACTGATAAGATTGACAATCAGTGGCGTGCCGTCCATGAATGCAACTCATGCGTTGCATGAGGAAATTTGCTTAGAGAAAATTTGGCTTGCAACTATAAACGGTAGAACGTATAGTGCAACAGCTCATCCTTTTCAGATCTCTCAGACTACCTTAAGTTTCGTTAATATGACTTAATAATAATAATAATCCTTATTCAATGGTCTACTGAGAGTCGGTAGACGCAGCACATGCGAAAATTACATAAGGTAGATACATAAAAAAACATCATTTACAACTATGTATAAAAAGTGGTCATGAAGCCATTTGCAAAATCGAATGAATGACTTCTGAAATCTTGAAGTCTTGGCACGCGGTGGGCGGAATTCACAGTTGCTTCTCAGCAGACGGTTCTTGCTTGTGAAACATTCACGAAGAGGGTGAGAGTCGCTGGACATCACTTTCCCTACAAGAGTGTAGCAAGTCTTCTCAACAACGCTTTTGAGTGGTGGATCCATCTTCACTCCGATGATCTTTGAAGCTCTTCTTTCCACGTTCTCCAATTTGCTCCAAAGACATTGTGGTGCACTTACGAAGACCGGAGAACAGTGAGTACATGGTGGCCACCGAATTTGACCGTTTCACTTCAAACTTTGACTGACCCGGAAAAATTATACATATTACACAAATGCAAAATATGGCCGAACAGGACACCAACAACAATAGTCGGAAAGTTTCGTAAATGCAACAGAGAAGGACTAAGGGAATGTGGCCCATCAGGCGCCAAATACTCCAACCCCCGGACGTATAACTAGCAAGTTGCAAACCGTAAGCAAGTCATAAACAAGTCCAACTTTCTAAACAATACTGAGTTATCTTCTGATCTACATAACAGACCAAAACAACTTATGCAATGCGTAAAATTCCCTACTCTTCACCTTTATTAGAATTTTTCCAATTTCATTACGAACCACTGAGTGCAGAAAACTTTAAAAAAACTATGCGTTTCCTAGATAAGTTACAATTCTCTTAACGCAATCAAGTGTTCCCACCGTGAAGAACAAAGAAGTATACGTTTTACGAGTTTTTAGCTCAATTTTGCGGATAAAAAGATAGCTCTGACTTGTTTAAGAGGTAGTGCTTATGAAGAAGACTTGCTTATGACCTGTTAACAGTTTCCGCAAAACTCCCCTAATAATCCCATTCGCAACGGATGCGCTCAATCAGAAAAAGATCAAGTGATTCCTAATCTCATGATGCAGCACGTGGATGAAAATCTTTTCAAGCATTTCGACAAGTCCAGTAGAGCCTGAACCAATGAAACCTTATTGCTGTTGCAGAATGTTGAGAGTTCATCCCAAATAGAGAGACCTATAGAATAAGGCTGTGGAAAGTTTCAAGAAAGCAAGAAATCCATTTAAATTATATTGTATGTTCAAGGTAATATATCACTAGTTAACATTGCTTTCACAAACGTGCCTTTATTTTCAATCAAAACAACTTGATGACTTACCACTCCTTTGTGATGAAAAGCTATTTCCATGTCTTTGTTGACCATCGCCGTTCGCGAGGAATTAACCGCAGCCTTGAACACATCGAGTGATACATCACTGTCGAGCAGAGCTCCGATTGTGACGTCTATCGGTGACAGCGCAGCAGCACTAAATTTGCGAAACAGCAAGATAATGAGAGTTACGTACAATTTCAGCATTGTTGATATGAACGAATCTTTGATACTTTTGTGTTCTTTAGAAACACAACACAAAGAACATTGCTAAATGTTTACCATCCTCTTCTTTTTAGCTACAATAAAGCAATCCCAGTCATCAAAATAACACAGTATTAACATCAATTAGAGTTCAAATAATAATATATGATAAACTGCTACTGTTTAAAGGCTATTACAAGTAGTGTAATATAAAACAAAAGTGTTACGACATTCAAAAAACAGATTCTCCGGGAAATATGTGATCAATAATACACAAGCCAAAGTCAAAACATGTGTTGGTTGAATGCTCCAGCGATTTGATGCTATGCACATTCAGTTTCACACATACGATCCTCTCGGTGTTCGTCAGCTACTATTATAAATCGACATGACCGATGCCTGACCGCAGACTACTAAGTTCAGATTATAAGTGATCAACAAACCGGAACGCCACAACCGATCTCTTTGGCTGCAACCAACTACAAGATTGGTGAGTACCAGACCTCTGTGGTAAGTGCAATATACAGCACCAAAACTGACTGGCTACTTCGCTGTTGTTGGTCTCATGATGCACCTCATTAATTCGATCTAGAATTCTGCAGACAGAATATTTAATCGATTTGATGGTCAATAGACACAATCACCGAGTGGGGCACAATTTTTTTAATGACAACCTGCATTCCACAAGATAAATCTAATGTAGACACAGAAAAAAACGCTAAAAATCACAAAACATGTGTTGGTTTAGTGAATTGTGAAACATGGGACTTGCCAACATGGAACATGTTGACCATAGACATCGGTGATGTAATAATAATCACAATGTAATCCGATGTCTGTGACTATTAGATAATGTAGTCTAATGCAATGTTTTCTGCATAGTGGTTTTCTGGCTAAAACGATGTCAAGGGGGAGACAAAAAAGTTTGTGGAGGACAGCTTGTTATTTTTCCTACTGAACACTCAAAATCAATTTTCAGTTGATGCCTCACTGATACAGCAAATGATGAACTCCGACTAGCGGTAAAAATGACAGTATCTCGTGCAAGATCTTAATAGAGAATAAAATTCGAATCAGTCGAACTGCATATCATGGAACCAAAATAGTTATTTGAAAGCAACTTCCTAAACACGAAATACATGAGACTTTGGATACATCTACCCACAATTGCCACTAATTTTGCGCGGAATCAACAAAATGCACCACGATAAAAAGAAATTTAACATTGAGCGAATCCTGCGGTGAAATACTTTAAAAATGTTTCGAATGAATTTCTAAAAATATTTTGTGAGCAGATTATGATGTTTATTATCTTTCGCAGATGAACCCTCTGATTTTTCAAAATCAGCGCAAAGAACACTAATTTATTATCAGTAAATTAAAAACTTTTAAATTATCGAGGCATTTCTCACTCTATATGCATTCATAGCTTTTGAATCACATGACCATGACGCAGGTCTTGGAAATCGAAAACTTCACACGGTGGGTTCAGAAATTGAATATTCTGATTGTTGATGGGTGATAATCTGATTGTCAAATTACTGAAACCTGCAAACTTTCAGATTCCTGCAGTTGAGCGATATTTTGCAAGACATCACTTCAAAGTGATTTTGTACTTTGTCAATCACTGGAAGCCGCAAGTGAGCTAAATTCTCATTGAACGAAATCTGAGGAATAATATGAATAGGAAGAAAATTTTTCGTGATTTGTGTGCAAATTCATCTGCGTTACAAAATACAACGCACATCATTAGCCACGATAGACTGAGATAGGGGTTCCATGGAGATAACTGTAGTATTATCCGTGCTACTTTCCATGGATGCAATTTTACTCTGCAAAGCGAAATTTAGCTGGTTGTTTTCTTGCGTGGATTAAATATTCAGATGTACATTACATCCTTGTCAAAATGTCGATTTTATGACAGTTCGATTGTCTAGCGATCTATTATACAGTAGTACAGTAGGTTCCATTATCGCTGCCCAATTGATTTTAGTGAGCGTAAACAATACAGAAACGACGATTTTCTCGATGGAGTAATTTCAATAATGTTGATTTGAGATACATTCTTCTGAGCGAATGTTTTGTTACATCCTGATTCCTTCCCTAGCAGTTAACTCAGTAAAGATTAAGCTTATTCAAAAAATTTACGTTTTGTGTCTGGGAATTGACTCATTGAAAATTACTTGTATTGCTGCGCAATCAATTGTTGGGACTGTAGTAAATCGGCTACATCACTTCCCTGATGTGAAATGTTTTAGACTCATAAATGTATGCACGGTTTTCAGATACAAAAATCACAAGTGCCTGAATTTCGAGATGACTGCGTCTAGTATGATGAAAATATACAATCTGGTGTTAAAGATTGATTTACGCCGCGTTGTTGTGGAGTCATCATTACATATCCCAGCAAGTCATTATTTGTAGTTACTTTTGCTGAAACCTTATCGAAATCGGATGGAGATGGTTGTTGAGACAGAGATAGAATTAATCACACATGTGAGAACATGCAATTTCCTCCCAAGAAAATAAGCACATATAATTTCAAAAATGATAACGCACGTAGTCTAGATATATCATTGGCAAGTAAAAATGAGCGAGTCGTGGCTGGCGGGGAAAGGGAAGGACAGACAAAGGACCTGGACAAGCTGGATTGACGCATATATTATTCAGATGATTTTTGTAAATATCCCTCATCAACAGTAGACTTTCGTAACAAGCTTAGTCGATTGGATTTGCTATTCTATTTTGAAATGACTAGGTTTTGCATGAGGAGATAATTCTCATGATCATCTAGGCGTTTTTCCTTTTTCTTTAGCAAACCATTGAATATGTTGCTTTTATCGCAAATCAGTGTTATATTTTTCATTAATTTGTTGTGAAATGACTTGCGCCTACATATATAATTCATTATTATATTCATATATAATTTTCCATGTATTTCTTGAAAATTTGCACATCATTGAGTTTCTTCAGGAATTTTTGATACATGTAGACCTGTTTGGAATCAGTTTCAGTTAAACGAAATTCGCGTTCTATGGAATGAAATTCAGCCCCTTGTTAACCCTTGATATTTCTTGAATACCGATAGTGATTGATAAATCATAAAACCTATTCAAAAGCGGTGTGGGACGATACCGTTTTTTTACCATCAGTAAAGATGGCCGCCTACAAAGCACACGATCTGCTCAGATACAATATGCCTACGCATTTCTCACTGTGTGATACTTAGTATACTTCAAGAGAAATTATCACATCAGTTATTTGGTTTGATGTGAAGGCCTTCTTGTTTCTTATTCTTCTATATTGCATTATTGAACCTAGCGGTTTGATATTCATTTGGCAAAGATTTTCCTGTATTTCTTCACAACTACATGTTGTCTATTGTGCCGGCAATTAACTATTAAAGCCCGATGATTTCCTGGATCAATTAATGTATTCCACGAAAAAGCAGTCATCCAATGTCAAACATTAAAATAAGGTCTTGAACATATTTACGTGTGTGTCTCCAAAACCAATGCATTTGAAGAGATGATAACCACACGTTGTAGAGTAGAGATGATAACCACACGTATTAAGTATATATTCTTTTTAATTCCTATTGCCAGGTTGCATGATTGAGTGACTTAATCTCTCTGTTGCTCGTAACATCATATTCTTACTAACATCATTCTTCTTACATCAGGTTCTACTAGGTCATCATAACAGCTTCAGGATGCAGAGTAAAATCATCGAGTTAGCAGAATGGGGCAGCACATCAAAAATTATCGCGGCTTGTGTGTCTGAGATACCCAAGACATCCTGTGAACAACTTAAAAGGATCAAGTTTAATCGATGATGGAAGAGTATTCTTTCAATCTCAACAGTTTTCTAACTGTTCAACAATCCCCAGAATAGCGTTTACTTAGTTGATTTGACATTATTAAGGGGATGGAAGTTAAAACTAATCAAAGATTCTGGTAAATACGATCTATGATAGGCCTACTGGTAATCAGAAACATATGTTAGACAATGTTACATGAAACCAATTAGTGCTTGTCATCAAGGGTAGATGCAAACATTGTGATTATCAGCAGATGAACAATTGGAAATGAGCAGTTTTTTATCGAAAGAATCACCAAACCTTTAGAAGAGCAAATATTGCCATGACAATAAAGAAATCTTAATACAGGAGCAGTGGTTGTCTATTGCTTATCTAGGATGCCACGATTCTTGTTAAAGGACGTTTGACTAAACATCAAATGAAGGAACTTAGATGCATGAAGCGTGCGTTCTTATGGTCGCTCGTATAACATAATATAGTTTCGGTTAATACAAAGAAAGTTCTGTAGGTCTGCAGCTTTTCGGTATACATAGCATTGTCTAATGGAGTGAAGGGTGCTATTCTAGCTGAGAATATTGCAACAGGTAAATCTGGTGAATTAGAATGTCTAACTTTCCCACAATTGTGTGCTGCAGAGGAGATGCGAACTGGGCACCTAGTTTATCACTTTTAAGCTACATTTTCTCGACCTCTTATTTAAGGAAAACAAACTCTGTCCCAGGGTAAAAGTAACCAGGGTGGGTAAAAACATGATTAATTGAAGAAAGTATGTTTAAAACGTTTTTTCAAAAAATATGTTTTAAACATGTTTTCTTCAAAAATGTCCTTTCCTGTCCTTGCATTCGATTGAAGCAATGTAAGCTTATTACTTATGTTGTTAAATAATACAGCATTTACACTGAAAAATAAATTTACATTTATCAAATTCGATGAAATGTTTTTCGAGAAAAAAATATTCAATCTTGTATAAAATTTGAGAATTTTGATGATGTTTGTATCATGCTCCTTTAGTAGCCTAAATAAATAGTGATGCTTTCTTCTTCTTCTATTTTAGCTATTCTATTCTTAGATACAGTTGAACAACAAGCTCTACGAACTTTCCGCAACATTTTTTTTGTTGAAACATCAACAAGAATTCGATAGAATACTTTCAAGCCATCGTTATCCAAGAAACTTTATTGAGCAATCAAAACGTAAGAACAATCGACAAAGACGTAGAAACAACAACCAAAGCTACATGTATCTGAAACTGCCATTCTTATCAGATCAAACGGACAGACGGTTGAAACAAATATTTCGCCGCGAAGGGATCAACTTGCGAATCGCCAATCAGACACAAATCTCAGAGCTATCTCCAGAAAAATGTTAAACCACCTTGCGCATTAAATAACTGCCTAGTCAACAACAACGAAAAATCACAGTGCATCAGATTCAGTGCTCTAACTGCTTTTCCATGTACATAGGCAGCTCCATCAGACTTCTACACCAAAGGATAAAAGAGCACATCACTCGTCCCGAATTGTCTGTATACCGCCATCTACGAATATGTGATATGAATGCAATAAGAACAAAGATCCTTCTCACTGATTCAGACACTGGCAACTTAAGACTACGAGACTTCTGTAGCCATTTTGTATACAAATTCCATGTCCAGAATCAAACTCAAGAGACGAAAGTGAAGAGCTTCGGAATTATATATTTCTTCGATATTTCTATGACTAAATACATTGCTTTTTGAATTTTATATTTCCATGTCTTCCTAGCTTTTTTCTCCCTTTTGTATCCCTGACACAGGCTGTGAAGCCGAAATATCGGAAATTAAGTAGCAAAAATTGCAACTTCTGGCTTTTTGATTAATAATTTTGATAATAATTTTGGTAATAATGCTGCGAAAAAATAATTTTGATATATTACTTCTTCTTCTTCAGCCGGTTTCAGTCCACTGTTGGATGAAGGACTCTATACTTCGCGCATCCATGTTTTTCCTGTCACTTTAGTTAGACTGTCTTTCCAACGCGTTCCTCTTCTCTCGTCCTCTTCTTCTTTTGCCATCCCTCGGATACCATTGCGCTACCAATTTTGTCCCGTGTCCATCTTGTCTTCTCGCCACATGTCCAGACCAGCTCCATTTCAGTTTTGCTGCAGTCTCCAGGACGTCAATTACTCCTGTCTGTTGTTCAATCCATGCGTTCTTTTTATCTCGTCTTGTAATCTTCAACATTGCCCTTTCCATTGCTATTTGGGTAACGAAGTTTATTTCTCTGTTCCTTCGTTGTCCTCCACACTTCGCATCCATACGTCAACACAGGGAGAATGCACTGATTAAAGGTTTGTCTCTTAAGGAACAGTGGTATGTCACTCTTGAATATATCTTTTGCACGATTAAATGCTTGCCACACTTGTATACATCTCCTACTGATTTCCTTAGCGATGTTACTGCTCATGCTTACTAAGTGACCATGATAAAGATATGCTTCAGCCTCTTTGATCTGCACGTTGTCGACACTCACCGGTTCCGAGATAATACTGTTGTTTTTCATGATTTTCGTTGTCTACATTTATTCTTCGTCCCCTTTGCTCACTGGCAAGTGTTAACTCATTTATCATTCCTTGGAGATAAAATCTTCCATATTTTCTGAGAAAATAACAATGTCGTCAGCAAATCGCAAATGACTCAAATTCAGGCCAGTAATATTTGTGCCTTTTTCTATCCAGTCCAACGACCTAAAAACATCTTCAAGAACCATTGTATCACCTTGCCTTACTCCCCTAGTGACACTAAACGGTCTATTCTCGGAATGAAATTCGGAACAATTTTCGTTCGCTCGGCGGTCATCGTCAGTTTTGTCTATGCAGATTCGCATCAAGTAGGCCTAGCCTATGTCGTACTATCTTTTTACTATCATTATCTGTTTCTGTGAATTGAGCCTGATAATCATGGGATCAGAAAAAGTCGGGATTTCGAAGTACCTAGTTTACAGGTAATAAGACATTCCTTCGCCTAATATTCTTCCGCTGTGATCACACGAGACACCAAGATGAGTGTTTGATTTACAAAAATTATCAGTGTTATTTCCAAGAAAATGGCTGAATGTTACAAAGACATAGTGAAAGTTTGGCGCGAGCTAATATACCCGGGTATATTAACTGGCACTAATTTCCACTTAATATACCCTGGAATAGTAAGTGGAAAACTCCGGTAGTATAGAGGGAGGAATTAAGCATGCCTTCAACGTTTAGGGAGGAGGAATCTGATCAAAAAGACTAAGAACCACTGGTAAGTCATTAAAAAACCTGCAGTAAGAATGGCTTCTTAAAAAACATATTATTCAGCGT
This sequence comes from Prostheceraeus crozeri, assembly GCA_907163375.1. Taxonomy (NCBI): domain Eukaryota; kingdom Metazoa; phylum Platyhelminthes; order Polycladida; family Euryleptidae; genus Prostheceraeus; species Prostheceraeus crozeri. The sequence continues at coordinate 227,201 of CAJQUW010001979.1, read as the reverse complement.
GTTTTAAGCAATTTGTTTAAAACACTACCCACCCTGGTTTGCTCGGAGGTCATCATCAATTTTGTATGCAGATTCGCATTAAAAAGGTCTAGCTTGTCGGTGGCTGCACTGCCATTGTCGTTTGATTTCCGATCACATACTTATAAGCGTCGTCTTTCATGCAGAATATTTCACTTATCTGCCATCGTCCCTTTGACGTGTCCCAGAAAATTGAAACAGGATTCAAAGCATGCAATATATCTTGTCCATGATCTTTCAAATGATTGCATGATGCGGTTGACCACTATCATTACTGGTGGATAAGAAATCCATTTTGATGTAGCATAATGCAAAGATAAAGAATAGATAGAGATAAAATTGATGACTGATAAGATAGAGATAGCCTAACGGAAGATAAAGAACTCTCCATTAATTTTAGTCAATAATTAATAATATCATTGAAAATTCACTTCACACGACCGGCCCTCGGTGTCCAGCACCTCACGGTCGATGGTAGCGAACTGGCCTATGGTGGTATGATTTTTCGTTGTATTCTTGTCTGATACTTAACCGGGGCCCATGTGGCTTCCAGGGGAGAAATTCAACATGCCAGGGGGTGGAATGACGTTCGAAGAAGGATTTGGGAGGAATGAGGTCTGAAGGAATATTTTGAGTGAGCAAGATCTGTTGATTTCCTCCTAGACAAATAATTGCGACTGCAGTCATAATACATGTGAACAGACTACTCATTCAAATAGGTTTGGAATGGATGGCAGTATCAGATTTGGTAACTAAGAAGAGAAATCGACTCAACATCAGCGTCCGCGTCGATTTTTAAATGAAGCTCACCCTGATTGGCTACCTGAAAAGTCTATTTGAAAATAGTGTTACTATCATTGACTTCCTTTTTAAGCTTGAATAGGGACTACTTGTTCAGAGGGAGAAATTAGGCATATTTTCAACGTTTGGGGCGGAATCAGAGCATTGAAAAAGCTGTATTGAGAATCACTTCTTAAAAAACATGTTTTTCATCGTGTTTTTTAAAACACTACCCATCCTGGTAGTAACTGCTAGGGATCAAGGGGCCGGGCACGGCTACTACCGGCCCTTTTTCCAGGCAGGGTTCCGGTTCTGGCAAGGCTTCAGTAATTTCCAAGCATGCCCTTGTCAGCAGTGCTGTAGCCCACTGTTATGACCAGTAGGTGAGCTTTCAATGCAAATCAAATAACTGCGAAAATTGACGAAACCTCTAACCAAGAAAAGGATCAAAATCACGAGAAAATTTACAAAGAATTTCGCATTCTCATTGTTTCTACCTAATTTTTGCGCCTATTTTCTACATTTTAGCATAGACCTGTGAGTGAGTAGGCGCTGGCATAGAGGTATTGGGTAAAAACCGCTGTACGACTTGGATGTGCAAACCATATACCCGATACTGACACCGATTAATACCTAATAAGCCCAATGCCCAGTCACATTTCATGGCTGTCTGGCTCTCTGCTGCGGTCTATCTTTTCTGGATCCGGTTTTGTATTCATGTACGAATCGGATACCCGGATCGGGATCCCGGCCACAATAATTACGATATCGTTCGAAGTCATTTCTATCCTTGCAATGCTCCGTACACAGAATTAGATTCATCTGCGTGCTCTTCGGTTTCCTAGAAAGGAAGAATTGTATGCTACCTTAATATCGAAATGGCACATCATATCACACAACTTGCTCCTTCTCGAATGGATAATTCATGTATCGCTTGCTATTGGAAATGGCAAACAATAAGCTGTCAGCAAAGGACACCAGAGCCAGTGAGAGATGCGTGCGTGCTGTGCTATCACTTCGCACACACCAAAACACACATCGATGCCTGGCTTCGATTCAATGTATGCACTATACAGTGACAAATGCCTAGGAGAGGATGTGAAATCATCAAGTGAACTAATTTTCGTACGCCTGCTACTTTCTTTAATAATGATCGGAAGGGTCAACATTATGGAGAAAACTTGTGGGCAATGATCTGAATTCTTCGAATCTGAAGGAATTTTGGCAATCGAAGCACTTCGCTGGAACTCACATTAATCCGCAAGCGACGCACGACTTTTTTTCCTATCTCTGTAAGGTATTAGGAATTCCTTTTTGCCCACCTAATAGGTTCTTCAATGTGCCATCCATTTCGTATTAATCACACTTCTAGCAAACCGAAGCAGATAAACAAAATATTTAATTCTGTGGCTCCGTATGTTGTTCACTATTCAACATGTATCATTTAACACTGGTAAAGTCGTTCATACATAGGAATGACCCAAAACATCCGTTCACAAAATTACACATATCTATCAATTCGGCAGGGACCAACCTGCCGTGTCGTTTACATCGAGAGTCAACTGTATTACATTATTTTATTTTATTCTGTATTATGCCGCATTAAATAGCTTGAATAAGTTGAATAAAACATTCACTGATGAGCTCATTAGGCGACTGTATACAATACTATATTTCAAACAATTATTATTTTGATATAATTTCGCTCTTCGAATGAGAGCTTTATTAAATGCAGTTTGAACTGATGTCATGAATGTATTGTCTAACACTCTATTTCAATTCACCAATAAGGGAAAACGCAGCAAGATCACACTTATCTTTTCTGTTCAATTTATTTATATAGTTACTTATAAATCCCATTTTTGCCTGCTTTATTGTCGTCAGGCCTTTTATTGTGAATACAAATTTCTTAATTTCATATAATTCTATATCATTTGTCAGCGAGTTCGTCAATATTTATGCTATCATACTTCGTTTTTTTTCAGGAATGATCAATCAATCAAAAATCAGAGACCAAATAGACTTATTCCATCAATATCAGGTTGACAACAAAATCCATGCTGCTACAGAACTTCTCAAGACATTATGTGATGAATCATTAATTGATGTTGATTTGGACTCATATGAGAGAGATTTCGGAAGTAAAGTGAAACCTGATCCACCAGAGGAGTTGAATGAAGCATTGTAAGTTTGAAATTACATGTATTTTTGAAGGTGCCGGTATTGATTGCTTCATGTCTACCATATTTTCTCGAATAATGTAACGCGAGAGTTGTGTGATTGTTACAATTGAAATGCGGGTTTTGCTTGAAGGCGCGTAAAAGACCATAATCTTAGTAGCATTTATTTTTCATTACCTCATGTTCTTCGATTACACATCACAACTATGCAATTTTGACAAAGAGGAATAATAATCATTTAAATTGGGCCTGAATAGCGGTAACCTAGGAGCCTGTTACTGCTATTGTTATATGGACAATAAGATTTCTGTTGCGATATTGCCATACACACTTATAATGATGATTTTCATCACAGTCCAGCAGGGTGGGTAAAAACATGTCTAATTGAAAAAAAATGTTTAAACTGTTTTTCAAAAAAATATGTTTTCAGCACGTTTTCTATAAAAATGTTTTTTTACTATCCTTGCATTCAATTGAAGTGATGTAAGCTTATCAATCATGTCGCTGAATAAATAGATAGAATATTTTGAATGAGCATATTTGAGAATATTTTCCTCCTAGACAAATAATTGCGACTGCAGTCATAATACATGTGAACAGACTACTCATTCAAATAGGTTTGGAATGGATGGCAGTATCAGATTTGGTAACTAAGAGGAGCAATCGACTCAACATCAGCGTCCGCGTTGAAACTCAAGAACTTGACACCTCGCATTCAGGAATTGTGTGGTAAGCTTGAGGCTCAATACAGTCATCGTCTTTGGTCAGTACATGAAGCTTTCTTGATAGTACTTCCCGTACTTCCTGATTAGAACGTGAAAAGTCTGTATTTGAAAATGTGTGTTGCTACTATCCTTGACTTCTCTTTTAAACTTAAATAGAGACTGCTAGTTTAGAGGGAGGAATTAAGCATACTTTCTACGTTTAGGGAGGAATCTGAGCAAAAAGGCTACGAATCACTGGTAGGGCTGCATTAAGAACCACTCCTCAAAAAACATGTTTTTCAGCGTGTTTTAAACACTGTTTAAAACAATTTGTTTAAAACACTACCCACCCTGCAGCCCAGCAACAATGTATTGATCATGAACTTGCATCATGTAACTATGACAATGTTATCTGTAGTTTATCTATGAAAACAGTACCGCTATGTCAAATGTATGAATATTGGAATTGCCATAGCTGAGAATTTGAAGAAAAACCAAAGCAAGTCTGCGACCAATAGGCATGATAAAATCAACCAAAGAAATTACACACTTGCAAAATTGACCAAAAAAGACAGGTAAATTTCAACAGGCACTAGATGCTTTATTAAAGTCGTGTGACCTTTCGGCTTTTCGCCTTAATCATGTACATCTAAAGTGATAGGTAAGCAAAGGAGATCGAAAACAGAATTTGCACTAATAATCAATAAATCATTAAAGACAAATACTGTAAGTTAAAAGTAAAAAATTCAGGACAAGCATACTACTAAAAAGAAAATTAGTAAGGTAAAAAAATAACAAAAAATAATTAAAGATAATTGTTCATAAGTTTGGAAGAGTCTATGCTGTTTATGCACAACGACGAGTATGGATCTCTTTTGGTAGTTCTTTATGCCGGAATGAATGATTTTCCATTTGACTGTAGGCTGATTACGTGGATGTTTGGTGATAAAATGATCACGAACAGCAGAATCAGAAGAATTTAAAAGCGAATGCTCGTTAAGACGAGACTTATAAAGAACTACCAAAAGAGATCCATACTCGTCGTTGTACATAAACAGCATAGACCTGGGTTTTTTTACATGCCATACACATGCCATGGCATGTCGGTTATGAAATTGGCATGTCGATTTTGAGATTTACATGCCAGCTGGTATGTCAGTTTTTCACATGTTTTAGAGAATCGTTTTGTGTGCTGAACTTTTTTGCCTTTTGAAAAAAAATTGCCTAACATTTATTATTCATCCAAAACTCCAAAAAGAACAAGTTCCGAAAAACATCAAAATCACATATTTTATTCATCAAAAACACACTTATAAAAAAACAAGTCAAACTTCTTGTTCCTACATTAAGCGCGCTCCTTCTTCGTCGCCGACATCCGCAAGTGAGCTGATGCGGGTGGAAGCTTGCGAAAAGGATCGGCGCTGTGTTTTACCTCTTGACCATTTTTCAAATGCACTTTGATAGTCGTATTGATTCCACTTTTTAGTGTTCAATCGCAAACGCATCAATGTGTCTACGGTCACGACCGATAATTTGTTGCGCACTTTCGTTTTCAGGCGCGTCATAAGCGAAAAGCCGCGCTCAACAGTCGCATTTTCAGCACAAAATAGCAATACTGCGTTTCCGATAATCGAAATATTGGGGTACTCCTCTGCACGGCTCAGTAATTTCGCCACCGTACTGCGCCAGTTTTCGTCTTTTGCATGCTTCAGAAGTGTGTATTTGATAGTGAAAACTGCTCATATTGCTCTGATACTCATATTCCTCCGGCCTCCTCTACAAGCCGATTTGAGTTAAGAGCGTACTTATTGCGTAAGTAAAAGAAGCCAAGGAATCGAACCGAAGTCCGCGGTGGAGACGAGCTCGCACCTTCTTCACTAGGCCACGCTGACGGTTCAAAAGGAATGCGAGTGAAGGCAGAAGTCATCTCTAAGTGATATCGACAGCATATTGTCCTATTATTATTGACAGAACGCTAACAGCGTTGCGTTCATATTGTAGCGAGACAGCATATCAACCTTTGTTGTCAATCTACACTGTGACGTAGTCGTATGACATGCTGATATGCTGTCTCGCTACAATATGAACGCTGTTAGCGTTCTGTCAATAATAATAGGACAATATGCTGTCGATATCACTTAGAGATGACTTCTGCCTTCACTCGCATTCCTTTTGAACCGTCAGCGTGGCCTAGTGAAGAAAGTGCGAGCTCGTCTCCACCGCGGACTTCGGTTCGATTCCTAGGTCAGGCGAGTGCGGTCGAGGAATCAAGGGTGTTGGTGTCTTGTATTGACTTAATAGCTGTCATTCTCTTTCTTTAAAAATTAAAAAAAACCCAGGCATAGACTCTTCCAAACATATGAATAATTGCAGAGGTGTGCAGCTTAACATTCTCTAATTATTTTTTTGTTATTTCTTTACCTTACTAATTTTCTTTTTAGTAGTATGCTTATCCTGCATTTTTTACTTTTAACTTACAGTATTTGTCTTTAATGATTTATTGATTATTAGTGCAAATTCTGTTTTCGATCTCCTTTGCTTACCTATCACTTTAGATGTGCATGATTAAGGCGAAAAGCCGAAAGGTCACACGACATTAATAAAGCATCTAGTGCCTGTTGAAATTTACCTGTCTTTTTTGGTCAATTTTGCAACAGGAATCGGGGCACGGGGAGAACCATCTCTTTATGAAAATTACACACTGTTTCGCTATGCGCCTTATTCAGGCGTCTGACTGAATAGTGTCACGAATAGTCTGTAGACACGTGAAAAGCTGAGAATGATTTTCAAAGTATATATCAATGTTGTGATAATTCAAATTTCAAAGATATCACAATCCTCAATTGTTGCATTCCCATAGTCGCTAAAAATATTTGCTGTTCACAGGTCTTGCTGTGAGTGCAGGATAAAAGTATTTTGAGGGAATTAAGAACGTGAATGCGCGAAATGGCTATCTGAGTTTGCAAACTAAATACCGGTAACTTAATGAGCGAAGAACTGACTGAACTTTGAATAAATGAAATTGCTTTTTGCAAATTCATTGCTCAAATTTGCATAATACTTTTGGAGAGCAGTATTGAGAATCAGTTCTGTGTCATGAAAACTGACTTAGTTGTAATGCTGTGAGATGCACATGCACATTATTTGTTTAAGGAGAATTCCTCAGAAACGTCAACCGCGACTTAAACATTTTGATACACATGTGTAATATGCTGGTAGAAAAGGATGCTCTGCATTTTTTGGAAACATCATGGTACTGTCTGCTTAGCACACTTCGAAGTTGTCGCTAGTGAGCTTTATGAGGCTAGCATCCACTTCGATATTTCGAAGAAGTAATGGCTTTAATAAAATTAGTTGCTAAAAATATATACACGGCAAACGTTTCGCGACGCAGTCGCTGCCTCAGTGCACTAAAAAGAATGTCACCTTCTTTTTAGTGCACTGAGGTAGCGACTGCGTCGCGAAACGTTTGCCGTGTATATATTTTTAGCAACTAATTTTATTAAAGCCATTACTAAAGGGAGTGCCGTATTTTTGCTTTCTCATCCTCATCATGAACACCCTCCCGTATAAGGCTATCAACTATTTCGAAGAAAATTATCTATTTGAAATATTCATTATTTCCAATGTATACATATATATTTTTCCTTTCGGGGTCTTGGCATATGATTAACATACAGAGTGTCCCAAAAGAAACCGAACCGCATTATCAAAATAAAAGTTAAGATCAAAACGACTATTCCAGAAGCAAATGATATATTCATAAATGTTCAAAGTGTCCACCTTGAACTTTAATACATTCCCGATGTACAACACTCCGACATACTTTCCGACAAGTTTCTGTTGAAATGTTAGTCCATTCGTGCTGTATGACTTGTTTCAGCTCATTTATTGTTCTTGGTTTACTCATGTAAACAGCATTCTTTAGAACTCCTCATAAATAGAAATCTGGAGGCGTAAGGTCAGGGGATCTGGCAGGCCATTCAATGGCCCCCGCCGTCCAATCCAACGTCCTGGAAATGATTTGTCCAACCAAATTCGAACATCTTTTGCGTAATGTGCTGGTGCGCCATCTTGCTGGAAGTGGAGATCACGGAAATTGGGGAACTCGGACACAATCGGAAACATTTGAGTCTTCAGCATGTTAAGGTATCGGTCACTTTTAACATTTCCTTCAAAAAAGAAAGGGCCGACTAATCCAGTACTGCAGATTGCACCCCAAACTGTGACTCCAGGGAGATTGACTTCTCGTTCAATTATACGGTGATGATTTTCACTATCCCAATAAACACAGTTGTGTCTGTTAACATGTCCGTTAAGTTTAAAACATGCTTCGTCGCTCCATAGAATGCTGTGTGGAAATTCTGGTGAATCCTCACAAAATTGAATGAAATTTTCACAAAATTGCATTCGCTTGTCGTGATCATCCTCGTTTAATGCATGAAGAAGACGAGGTCGGTATGGTGTTAGACCGATATCACGCACGATGCGGTGGAGCGAACTTCGGGATATGTCTACTTCTACGGATGCTCGGCGGACGGACTTTTTGGGTGAATTGACGTAAACTGTGGCTACTAGATCTTTATTTTTAGGTGAAGAAGCTGTCTTTGGGCGACCTTCTCTTGGGGCATCTGCTACACTTCCCGTTTCTTCAAATTTGCGAACTAAATTAAACATAGTCGATTTACTTGGTGTTGGAGTATCAAAGTTCTCTGCCCATTTTTCATCTATCCTTTTGTAGCTGCTGGTTGCATAATACCACTTGATAATGAAAATACGTTCGTGTAGGTCTACCGTTCTTCGCTGCATTGTAATTTTGATGCAACGATCTTAAATGTTACGAACTTTATGACAGTGAATAGCTGTCACTGACATACACACAGTGAATCAGTGCGACATGAGCAATAATGAAATCTTGATATCTGAATAATCAATAAAGTTAACCAATGCTTTTGACATGATTTGACATATCGTTATTCTGTTCTGAAGTGGACAGTTTGAACATTAGTTATTTTATTACTAGCTACTGGAATAGTCGTTTTTGATCTTAAATTTTCTTTTAATCTGGCGGTTCGGTTTCTTTTGGGACACTCTGTATATACACAATATTATGATATTGTATTACCTCCTGTATGCATGTAATAATACATCGAAACCGGTAGCAACAGGAATTTGACTTTTGGTCCATTATATCTTCATACATGTGAGTGTGTGTGATCGTAGTAAACGATACATCATAGAACAATTAAGACAAATTAAAAGTCGACAAATTTAAAGTTGGTGACTTGATGCTTAAATGTGCGCATACATGTACTATAGTTATGAATAATATTTGATAATTGAAAGTACAACAACATTTAATTGTGCTTTAATTTGCCTTTTCTGGGATAACCTTCTATAGTTTGATGTATCAATCTATGTTGGAGTGGATTTGTCACATCAACAGAGGAATATTTTTTATAGCTTTTGTATCACATTCGTTCATTCGATGAGAATTTGATGCGAAATTTCAAACGTGAAAATTGATTTCTTGCGTCGGATATTAATCGGATTATGCACTTTTGAGACATCAACTTGTTTTTAGGAATTTTGTGTTTTCAATTTAAGAAACACAACTTGTCATAAATGTCCATCACACAACGAAAGAGATTCCATATTAGGGAAGATAATTTTATCTTTCGGTTCATGACCGAAATAGTACGTCAGACACCAATGGAAGCGTCCTTTTCATTTCTACAGACTGAAAGTCAATGTTGCTGACCGAAACAACAAGTGCACGTGCTGGATTAAGGTTGAGCAGCATATCAGTGTTCAAAACTTTCGTTCTCTGGTGAGTTTTGTATTTGAATCATGAATTGGATTGTGCACAGACCAGACCATATGGCATATTATTTGTTCTACTGGTTCTCAGGTCTGAGGTCGGTGCAAAAGAAATGTGTGAATTTCTACCAATTTACCAATTCAATATTTTGTTGCATTGTTTTAATTACTATAATTCATTCTAGCTGATATCTTAGTCACAGCAAATATGCAAAGAAAAATATTGAAAGCATATAATGCAGTTGATCAAAAGAAAACGTTTATGAAGAAAAATTTCTGAAAATCACAACTATACGTATATCAGAACATCTTCGATGCATTCCTATTGGTTTTATGTATTACAATTATTTTGCCAATTTTGTGCATTTATGCGCATCTTTACAAATTCTGTTTTGATTTAGTTTTCCATCATAGCTATCATGTAGACGTGCGGTTTAGGCAAGATGAAGGTTACTTGCAGGTATTGGCAAAAGAAAATTATTAGAGACCTATATAAGTTTATTTCGAATACTTCAGTACTATTAGAATTTTTTCTATGAAGTACTTCATGTGATTTGCATTTGATTCTAGAAAATTTTGATTCTCACAATGAAAGATAGGAAACAGACCCTAACTTCCAGATTTTGAAGACGATTAACAATCGTAAGACAATCTACAACGCAAAAAAGCTTGTTTTTCGGCGATGCACTAATAAGTGCTGAGATCATCCGAGGAGATCTCAAAATGCTATTTATTCGTTCAATAGAGAAACCTATTCAATTTTCCGTTTTCAAAGCGAGCAATGTTCTACCTTTCCTTCTAAACGCTGGTTCTTTTTTACATTTTCAGTTTGTTGGGCCTTTTTATTCTTAATTATCTTAATTCCTATAGAATTTGATTCTCACATATGAATAAAACTGTGACTACGCCTATTATCTACTCACTTACTCTCAGTCATCCCTTTTTGCGTCCTTTGCTTCAAGAAGATGCTGGGTTAGACGTTTGCTGCTTGAGTATGGACTTCCATTTCGGTCGATCACGGGGGTCCGCTTCCTGGGCTCCAACACGTTTGAGGTCATCTTTCACCACTTGTTTCCAGGTCTTCTTTTGTCTTCCTGCTCCTCTTTTACCATCTACTTCCATCCACATAACTTTTATGATCCATTCCTTCTCATCCATTTTTACCACGTGACCAAACCAACGAAGTCTTTGCCTTCTCGCGATGTCTGTGATGTTCCCAAGACCTTTTCTGACTTTTCTGGTGCTGTCATTCAATTTCCTGTCCGATAGTCTAACACCACAATCCACCTTAGCATTCGCATCTCCACACTCTTAAGCATCTTCTCATGGGATGAAAGCAACGGCCATGACTCGCAACCATAAAGCATGGCTTGCCGCACACAGTCTCCATATACGCCACCTTTGGTTCTCAAAGATGGTCCCTTGGACGTCAAGAAGGATTGCAGTTCATGGAATTTACGCCATCCACATCTTATTCTTGACACTACTGTCGACTCAACACTTCCAGAGCTACCGAGAACGTCCTCAAGATAGGAGAAACTGTTCATACACTCAAGGCGAGCTCCTTCCATGTCGACACACTCCGCAGTCAATTCGAGTACATGTATCTTCCCTTTTCAGCGGATGATCAGTTGGTCTTGTGGTTGTGCTTAGATGTTTACTAACAGTGGCGTCGCACGTCTGCAATCATAACCACGGCTTTTGAGCAGGTTTTGAACATATCCTGTGGGGTTCTATCAGCAGATATATGATGTATTATATATAGTATACGGCATTTAATGCGGTTGATCATGATATTTTTGAAATCCCGTCTGAAATACACGCATGGCGTGACAGGAACAGCTTATGAATAGTTCGCATCATACTTATCTCAAAGGACTTAGTCTGTTATGGTGTCTGATAGCATATCCAAAAATCATTTCTTTCATTTGGGGTACCGCAAGGCTCCGTCCTAGGATCTATTTTATTTCGCTTTATCTCTCACCAATCTCGAAAATGTTCGACTACCACTCTTTCAAATACCGTATTTATGCGGATGACTGCCAATTCTATCAAAGCACGACTTCTGAACGAGCACATGAGCTCTTGCTGTCTGCGAATAATTGCCTTCATTAAGTGGAGGATTGTTTAGCAAGCAATCAACTGATTTTGAATAGACGGAAGGCTGAGGTGATTATGTTATGTCCTTCAAGCATAAGAATTCCAACTGAGTCGCTACGCATTTTGATCTTTCTCAGAAAGAGAGGAATCTTGGTGTATCATTCAGATCTCATATCCGTATATGTTCCTGGGCGATCGTTGCGTTCATCTGATGATGACCGAATTCTGAAGTCTCGTAATTATCGGACTCGCTTTGGAAGGAGATCATTTTCCCATGCTACACCCGCATTGTGGATTTCCTTACCAAGAGACGTGAGGAACTCTGTATCCCTACACTCCTTCAGAAGATCTTTGAAGACATGCTTTATTTCTTGCAATCGCTGGCGTGTTTATGTTTTTGTTTACATGTAATGTTGTATGATTTTGTTGCGCCATGAGCTCACCCAGTAATGGCGCTCTATAAATATACAGTTATTATTAGTAAGGTTGCGTATATTGGATAGCAATATTCTAGCAATCTTCTAGCAATATTTGTATGGCAAGTAATGCTAACACTTTCATCTGAAATTTATTCTGTCTTCATACCTTATCTATTCAAATATTTTATGACATGAAAGCGCTTAGATTATTTAACGATTTAATTTCATAATATATGTTTCAATTGATATGATTTATAAATGCCTTGCTGTAAAAAATCGATCACTAATACTGAAACAGATAAAAGTTATGTCGTATGTCTAATGCTGGGTACGGCGCATGATGACTAGGCCTACTCTCATTTGTCCGCTTTAGCTAGAGACCTTTTTGAGGCGATGTATTAATCGTTGTTACATATGAAAAGTAAGATTAGCCATGATTTATGACTTACTAATTTAATTGGATAGAGTTTCATTACATTTATTACATTTAGTTTTTTCATTTTTTTCTGATTTTGTTTGAATGAATATTCCGAGAAACGTCGGTTGTGAATTAACTTTCGTATCAGTCACCATGCCTCCGAAAGCTCTCGTTGATTAACAATGAATTTTATCACAAGAGGCGTTTAAAGAAAAATTCAATCAAATTGACAAAATTATAAAACTCACTGTAAAATAATTACAATTATTCAAATGAAAGCAATTATATTTGCAGCTGTTCGAAGCGTTCGGATTTCCCATTCGTTTTCAAGTACTTTACACCAAAGAGGACATCCTGAATGATGAAGCAGTGCTTACAGAGCGCATCGCTAAACAAGACAAGAAAAAGTACTATCAAGTCGAATTGTTTCTTAAAGAATCCTGGCTAACGAAGAGAAGAAATGAGGAGTTTCAATCGGTAAGCTCGATATTGACTAACTGAATGTCACTTGATGGACATTAGATATCATCATCAAATTCTCTTTTTTTCAGCGTTCAGACGTAAAAATGTGTTAGTAACTCCCATAGTCAGACTTTGGGAAACAGATTAGCAAATATTTCGTTTCATTTACCTTTTAGGTTCCAGAAGCTTCCAGATATCCTAAAATGGTCAATTAAGTTTTCAAAATAAGTCAATTTCCAGCATGCTTCTTTTAAAATATGAAATTCAATGACAGTAAAAAAGCTTGTTGCAGCATTTCGGAGAATCTCCTTGGTAAAATGAAAGCGTTGATCAGTCAATATACCTCAGCATGTGGACACTGCACATCAGCACTGGTAATAGGACGCAAATTTAGCTAGGATGTTCTTCTGGGTCCAATTCCGATCGGTAACGAAAAAAGATCACTCTCACATTTTTTAGTTTCATTGTAATTCGAAGAGTCACGGCTTCATTGCAACATGGTTTTTTCTGTGGGCACTTTCAAGCGTCTGTAATTCTTCTTTACTGGAATGTCAGCGATTACAGTCTGGGTTTAAGTTATCAAGGCAAGTTCCTGAATGAGAAAAATGCCAGATTCTTCGAATTTCTTCTAAATTGATGGAAGTAAGGGCAAATGAGACGCGATGAAAGCCAAATCTGCTTCCAGTGCTTTACTTTGAATTAATCACAGTCCCATCTCTACTGATAACGCGTCGTCTGGCTCCAGTTTGTTTGCAATGTTATGGACCGGTGTAGTCTCCGTGGCACAGTGGCTAGGTGCTTGGCCTAGCGATCTTTTGGTCCAGAGGTTGAGCCCCGAAAATTTCATTGGAAGTCGTCAGGAAGGGCATCCGGACTAAAAGATCACAAGTCTCCATATTAAAGTCTGACTGTCAGCACCGTCCAAGCCCTGTGAATTCATTTGAATGAAGTTGCACAAAATGGTAAACTGTTCAGCTTCAAAAAAGCACAATAACTAAATAAGTTAAGAAAATAATGCAAAGAAGGTCATTCAAGATATGCTACGATAACAGCAAGAATGAAGTACTAAAGATAACATAGGAAAAACGCAATACTGCAATGATATGTAACTACAATGTTATGTAAAAATAGTCAAATAATTTTTATGCATATTTTGTACAATTCTATTTCACGTTTTAGCTTTAGGAACTAATATTAATTCTCTTACACACCTGGTAGATTTTAGATAGCGTAATCCCGCTGCGTTATTAGCTAGATCTGATATTTTGATTGGAAACAGACCTGTCCTCTTATCATCTGAATGGGCAGACTGTTAAATAGGATCTTTTCAATATATAAGTGATAAACATAATTTTGAACAGAACGACTTACTCGCCAATTCATTACACATGAGGAGAGGAGAGGCGTTGTTTGTCCTTCTAGTAAGTATTTTTAAAATTTTTAGACATTTTAGGATATAAAACTTTTCTATTAAATCACACTTTGTACCTATTGAAAATTAACTAGTCATTAGCTTGTTTTTTTTAACGTTGTTACCTTGACGCACTTTGCTATGTTGAAATGAAAGTAATACTGAAATCATCGGAAACACAAAGGGACGGAAATAAAGAAACAATTCTTAAAATAATAATGCGAGCAAAAATTAGAGCATACACATAGAGAAAAATATCGTCATCCAATCATCGAGAGTTCATTTCTATCATAATTATGAGTCATGAGGAAACTCCTTTTAGTTTTGGTTGAAATTGTTTTAAAGTTGATCACGTTAATCACGGGTTGCAAATATGCGCTTATCACCACATGTGTGAAGTTATTGGAACCGCCCAGCGGAACCACTTTTACTTTTAAACTTGAATTTATCAATAACGACTGCTAATTTGTGGAATCTGACCCCAGGTTCATAATCAGGAGGCTGAAATTGAAAAACTTAAGGTCATTTCGGATATAATCACGCTGTAAAAAAAAATGGTTCCGTTGGATAGTTCCGCTAACTTCACACACGTACATGAATATATTGCGATATTACCGTTTTCAACACTATCTTGCTGTGAAAAATGAGGCATGTATTTGTGATCAGCTCAACAAATTGGATTAGGTAGTGACAATAAAAAAACTGATCTACTGCACCTATCAGCGAAACTAAGAAGTTGGTTCCGCTGACTTAACAACAGAGCCACTTTTATCTGTAAGCTTGAATTTCTCAAGCACGACTGCGAATTTGTGGAATCGAGCCCAGATTCGTGAGGAGACTGAAATTGATAGAGTAGACGTTGATTCGAATAGAATCTCGCTGTAATAAATAATGGTTCCGCTGGGTAGCTCCGACAACTTCACACACGTCTTACCACCGTTGTCGAGCACTTTTTAACAGTCCTTGTGAATAAATGGTCGATGTGTTACATGAACATCTTTAGTGGACACATCTTGTGATAATGAAAATATTCAATTTCCTTCAATTCAAGTTTTGTCCTGATGTCGTTTTATAACCTGTAGTGACTACATAAAAAAGAAAGAACGATAAAATCTATTACAGTTTTTCTTTTAATAAATTAGCCGGAAAATTGACTCCGATAATGGAAAATTTTGAATATTTCTACATGTACATTTCAAGCAATTGATTTACATGTGAGTAATGGTGTGATGACTTGTGCAATAAACTCTGCCAAATACCACATAACCATTCAAATGCTTATTGATTTCAATTCAGTTTGATGAGGAGTTCTGCGATCGCTGCTATCAACAATTTCAACATGAGGTTAATGATTTTTCATTTGCGCTTTTTATGCACATGTGCATTTCATATATATTTCAATACTTGATGATCACTTTATCTATACAGCATTTTTTTGCAGGTCTGTGCCACAATTATATTTGATTTTACTGGAATGTTTTGTTTACGTTTTATTTTATCATTGCTATATTATGCTGTCGGATTTCCGACATCGAAAAGGCGTTGCCTGAATATGGATATACATGTATCAGCATACATTATATATAACTTGCATTTTTTGAAGATATTTCTAGAAGTAATGCATGTGCATAGCGATAGATAATCGAAATATCCTAGTGTGAGTGTGTATTCAATAAATGCCTTAAACATGAACTCAAACGAATACACAGATGATTTATTTCATGAGTAAATATCAATTTGTGAGTTTCATTTTGTCACGAGTGAATTCTACACGCTTTCTTGGTTTTCATAACACGCACGTATTCATGCATCATGACATCATAGAAGGTGCTGTACTACACTTTCATTGCAATCGATCTTTTTTTACTACAGAGTAAAAGCATTTATAATTGATTATCCGCAGACATGTTGTAATCAAATAATTACAATCTAAAGAAGTATACATGTAAATCTTCGGTTCAAACTTTCAAATTTGAGGATGATCATTTATTTTTCTTGATTTGATCGTAAATTTTCTCCGTGCATAGATCATGCCAAAATAGCGATGTTGATGTCGGCTGATGTTCATATGGTCTGCTGATGATTCTTGACACTTGTTTAATTGACATATATATTTCCGTTTATTATTTTCGATTGGGATGCAACTGTGTAGCAATCATAACAGCACGGGAGCATGTGCGTCTACAATCTAGACTGCATACCTAACCAATGTACTTATAATAACAAAAACTTTTCCTGAAGTAGCATGATGTAATTAAAGAAAAAAAGGGAAAAGAAAAAGAAACAGCTGTATGCGAAGGAAAAACGTGAATTACAGAATAGTTGACATAAATATTCGATCCTATTGTTTGCACAGGTTAGGGTTAAACTATTTAATGACCACTTCGTTCAATAAAGTTCATAAAGTTCATACGCAGAAATTTTACTTCTGTCAAAAAGTGCCAGACATTTCTGCGGATGAACTGTTCGTTGCCGAATTAGTAGAACTTATCTAGTTATCGTGCTATTTTTGAAACTGAACAGTTCACCATTTTGCGTAACTTTTTCTTTATGTCTTTTTCTTTTGTCCAGGGATTTATCCGCCGTCATTGTATGTGCGTCTCTTTGTTACATTGTCACGCACGTGTAACACGTCAAAAAATTCAAATAAAATCAAAATCAAAAAAAATAATTTAGCATCAATTGGACATGCATGACTGTTTTGAATTCTTCAACAGAAAAATATCGCGTAATAGAATTATAGAAAGTTAACACATATATTGAAAATGTGTTTTCCTATTCGAAGTTATCTTTCGAACATTTTACCAAGAGGAATAATTGGCCTATTAAGGAAACATCATCGAAGAAGAGAATGTATCATTGGATCAATTTGTCATGTTTATTTTCTATACTTCAGCTGAAAATGTAGAATAGGTCTATTGCTTCATAATAGAAAAAAATATATGTATTGATTTGCAGAACTTAGCAGAAATTTAGCACTTGCCTTTTGATAACTTCGCTATGCACTTCATAAAAATTAAGATGCTTGTAGTAAACATGAAAGTACAATTCAAAGGAGAAGTATTCAGCATGCTACTTTGAACTTTTAAATAGCATAACTCATTAGATGATATCATGGGTCAGTTCAGTTATCGGTCATAATGTACTTAGTCCTGTAGGAAAACCATGCTATTGATATCAAAGATGCTATAATTAGTCAGGTGCCGTTTGGCATGGTGGATTGTATCCCAAAATTAGCCAGATTACGATAGCTATTCATTTCTTGCTTTTCTTTACCAGACTTCAATCATGCAGGTAATGGACCTGTATTTGCTACTAAAATGCTGACTGTTAACACCTCAACCAAAATGATGCTTAATTTTGAAACAGTGAAATTACAAAATCTGGAAATTGTTGTTAACACTTTCAGTGGAGTTATGCTCGAAAACTTCTGCCGGATTACGAGGCTGAAGAAGAAAAGGTTGAAGTCATTGAAGAGCAAGAAACTATTGTGGAGGAACCGAAAAATGTAAGCTGTGACGTTACTCCTCTGTTTCTTACAAAGAAACTGCTACTAATCTATTTTTCAACTGTCAAACTCCGAGCTTGAAGAAGTTTGAATAGCTCGACATTTGCGGAGTGAAAATTGTACTAGTGCTCTAAGTAGTTCCAAGGGTTAGTGTGGAAAAATGGCAGCATCAGCGGTATCAAGTCAAAATAGTCTAGTTTAAGTTGTGGTGGGGAAATCTCAAAATAAATTTATATCACAATCTCTTATATGAGGCACTTTCAGCAACCTCTGGATTTCTGAAAACGATGTTTCTGCTAAAATTTTATCTGGAAAGTCATTTGCCTCCTACTGCTTGAAAGTATGCCCATATATTTTCCTGACATTGTGCTAAAAACAGGCGGTTCGTTCCTTCTTTTTATTTGCCTTCGCAAAGTTATGTACAGAATAAAATTGAGTAGGCAAAAACGGCGGCGCTTCGTGTCGCAGACACATCAAAAGGTGAGACCACAGAATTAGACAGGTCGTCTCTTCTTCCGTTTGACTAGAAGGGAAGCATTGGAACATGTAACGTTATTGAAATGGCACAATCTCCTGACTAAATACCATAGCAATCGAACAATGAGCAGGCAGTTCAACATTAAACACGCCACATTGTGCAAAGTTTCAGTGACTGTTATCAACTGGATCACACAGCAAAGAGACACAGACGATGTCAAGTTCTACAGAGAAGTTTGTGAACGTTTTTTCATGCGCCTGCTAACTTTTTTAAAAATGATCGGAGGGCCCAACATTATCGAAAAAACTTTTGCGCAATGATCTGAATTCTTCGAATCTGAAGGAGTCGTGGCGATCGGAGCATTTTGAAGGAATTCAGAGCAATCCGCAAGCGGCGCACGACTATTTTTCCTATCTCAGTAAGGTATTAAAAATTTCGTTTCGCCCACTTATTAAGTTTCTGCATGTGCCATCTGTTTGAATCAGTTTGCACTTCTAGCAAAGTGATACGATTAAACAATCTAATTCTGTGGGTGAGACCCTGCAGTCATCAATACAACTCATTATATAGCAATGAGACCGAGATGTGTTAATACCGCTAGAAGTTTGGTAGATCATACTTGCGGTTCATAGAGGGTCTTAATCTGTCAATTTGACGAGCTTCATTAATTCGGCAGTCAACGGCATTGTCACTTTTGTCCAAGATATCTATGGTCAGGTCGTTCATTGATGGAACATGTTCGTCCGCATGAAATTTCCAGAAGTGCTCATACGGAGCATTTTTCTTGTTCTTATTAGTGATATCGCGCTGGTGTTCTTTATTCACCCATTAGTGAAGGGGCGGTTAGTTTGACCGATGTAGAAATCGCCACACAATAAGCAGGTAAATTTATAGATTAAAAACCGGTCGGAGCACGAATACGTGTTAGGTAGTTTTGTGCGGATGGTAGAATTTTCGTGTTTTCTGTTTTGTTTTTTAGTGTTCGTGACTTGGGATATAGTAGGACCTAGTTTATTAACTATTTGAACAGGTAAGTCACATCGTTTGGCCAGTTTTATCAATTTGCGATTACAGCGATCGCTGACATAGTTCAGTTTACATACGACGCTCTTTTGACCGGCGTTCCTATGTTTGCTTTTACTTCTCTGCTTACTTTTAGAGATATCGCTGCGGTGGTGAAGAGTTTTTAAAGATTCGTTTTGTTTTGTTTTACCTGAACATCGATTGGTAACGTTGTTTATGCTATTTTTAAGGTAGTTAATTTTGATAGGATTCGGTATCCAACTACAGTACGTTTCATAAAAAGTGGATCATCCTAAAATTTGACTAAATACAACATAAGTATGATACAGAAAGCATTTTTCATGTTATTTCATGTCCCTAATATATTTAAATGTCCTTATATAATCTGATAAGCTATGATAAAGTAACGGTTCTTAAGAAGCTAATATTTTGTGGCCCTACCCTTATTGTCAATGACATTACTAATTCGTCTAGGCATTGATTCGATGATATCATTGATTTTTGACTGATCTAACTTTCTCCACTCTCTTTTTAACAGTGACGTAAGTCGCGATACGCCATCTATAGGTAGCAATGAACGACGAACGTTACGTTTTAGAATACTCCATACATTTTCTATGGGATTCAGATCAGGAGAACGAGCTGGCCAAGATAATGTCCTAAGCCCTAATTGAGACTTGCATAAGTTGACTCTACTACTCCTGTGACACGTAGCATTATCATCCATAAATAACCAAGTCGATGGATCACCAAGTTGATCTGTCATTTGGGCAATGTTCATTCGTAAAACATTCACATAGCGTTCAGAATTCATGGTTCCTTGCTGTATGTGAAGTTCAGAGCGGCCATTGGTCCAAATGCCAGCCCAAATCAGTAGAGTCGCACCACCTCGTACCCGGGGACGATGTAAATGTCTCGGAATTTCCTGATCAGATTTTATCCATAATCTCAATCGACCATCACTATCCTTCAGACGGACTGATGCCTCATCAGACCAGACAACCCGATCCCATTGATTTCGCCAGTGACAATGACTCATTGCCCATCTGAGACGTCTTTTTGTATGCTGATCTGATAATTCGATCTGAGAGGGCCTCTTACAGCTCTTGAAATTCGACTTAATAAGTCTTCTACGAATAGTGGACTTAGAAATAGACGAGTCTAGTGCAGCCATCTCAGTTAACGAGAGACTTGGATCAACTTTAACAAATCTCAAAATTAGGCGGTCTCTACGTTTGGATGTTTTGCGTAGACGGCCAGAGCCCTCTTTACGACACTTTGCCTTTTGTGAATGCGATCTCGTTATTGTTCATTTGTGCTTTGTATTGTTTTCAACCGGTAAGAGATAGATTTCTAGCTGAAAGCAATCAGGAGTGCTGCCAACACTCTCGCAACGAAGTCAGGAAGCTATGGAACATGAAGTCCAGTTAATCACATGTAGCAGTTACATTATTGTTGATGAATAATGGTGCTATACTGGCTCTGATTGACCGATTTTCTTTAATTTTGTTTTGCTTGATAGCTTTTGGCTTGTAGAACAACATATTACATAACAAAGGAAACAAATGTAATTTTATAAGAGTGAGGTATGATTTTGTGTAACATTGCTAAATGAAGATTAAATGATCTACTACTTTTTTATCTATAACAGGAAAACAACTCAATATTCATGCTTGAAATTTCCAACAATGATATTAGTAAGCACAACTGACATATCTTCCAAATTTCAGAGAAATTCGTTCAAGTTTGGCGGAGTTAGACAAAGTTGAAGTTAAGGCGATGTTTAAGGGTGATCCATTTTTTATGAAACAATCTGTATTTTTGTTGAGGGATATACCCGAGTGATGGCTCTCGATAAACCACTTGTGATTCAGCTGACTATCTTTCATATCAAGGCTAATATCCAGAAAGTTAAGAAAATTATTTTTAGCTTTGCATATGCCTGTATCATGGTACCCAGAGTTCCGTTATTTCCGTTATTTTCCGCTTTTTCAAAAATTGTCGTTTATTTCTCGTTTTTTCACCAATTTTTCCGTTATTTCCTTTTTTCTCCACATTGTCATATGTATATTGCAAAATGCTACTGAATCTTGTTACCATATTCCTGGAACTTTCATAGTAACATTCAAATAAGTAGATTAAAGTGAAATGCGCTTAAGTACGATGATGATCTTAATCTCTCGCTTCAAGTGTGAATATAATATGATTTTGAGGAGGTTCTACAAAGGGAATATTAACGTATGCGTTTATACGTATGGGATCTTTTCTATTTTTGCTGCTCCTGCATCATATCATCACAATCTGGGCTGTTTGTAGAAACATGGAGATCAATTCAGCAAAAGAAGGACAAGCTTTGAATGCACAAATTTCTTCTGAATTCTTCAAATCCGTTTAAGGGTGCAAAACTCAATGTAATCCTACTTTTTAGCTCTTTATCATTTCTGAACACACCGTTTAAATATTGCGCTCGTACTTCCATGCACCAAATATTTGTGGTACTTCTATTTTTTATGTTCATATAATCTATCATTTAGTACAAAAGTGCATTTTACAGATGCATCCACATTTAGTGAACAATAGGTCTATGGCAGTATTACTGTATCAAGTCCTTCGCTACATCTTAACCCTCATCGGCACACCTGTCTACCTGTGTAGACGCCATGTTTTTTGAAACTGTAACTTCTTCAAAAATGGTGATATCTTGATGAAATTTATTTTCCATGCTGATTTTTTAAGTATTATACTATCCTTAGAATTTCAGATCTAAAATCAATTTCGGTCATGTCAAACACGCATTGCAATCATATTCGGCACACCTGTATACCTTTGCATAAGTCAGTACTTAATGTACAAAAATGGATTTTCGGAAGACAATAATTAAGCTCTTGGTTCTGTTTGAGTGTCAGGCATACTTAGTTGTCTGAGAGAACATTTTACGGAAGTTCCTTTATGGGTCGCAACGGTCAAAGTTCGTTTGGTCAAGTGAAGGATTGCCACAATAAAAACTATTGCACATGCAGATGCATCATGTTGCATTTGTGTTTTGTAAGTGACAGTCTGAAAGATGTTCTACAGGGTATGTGGCGCTGGTCAGTCGAAGAAGTCAAAGTCCACTCCGCATTGGTTGAATCATTGCATAAGAAGAATTAATTCATACATGATAGAAATATTTACTTCCAACTTCGGTAGGATATCATCGATCGTTATTCTACGAAATTCAGCGACGTTCAATAGATTGGCGATCAACCTAAACCTTAGTTTGGTGCCTGTCTGCATGATATTATCATAACATGCTCACATGAATGGTGAAATTAATTGTTTCGAAATTTTTTTGAAGCTATGAAGTTCAATTACTGAACATAATCGAACATTTTTCAATAGTAAGTTCTCACGATGGCACTATTTAGTAGATGCTCATTGCTCATTGCAATTCATGAAGAATGTGAACCTAGGTAGCCTCACTTTTTGCTTTATCCGTTTGACGTCCTTTACTCCATCTCCGTTGGGTTGGACGATGATTCTTCATAGAATGCCTCCAGGTGTT
Organism: Prostheceraeus crozeri; assembly: GCA_907163375.1. NCBI lineage: Eukaryota > Metazoa > Platyhelminthes > Polycladida > Euryleptidae > Prostheceraeus > Prostheceraeus crozeri. Next base: position 204,336 of record CAJQUW010001979.1, on the reverse strand, counting down.
CAGATCGAGGGTTTCGGCTTCTTTGAGGCTCAATTACCGACAGTCTGCGGACACTGTTTCTTCCCAGGTATTTTTTGTGCGGTCTCCTGTTGGTCGCTGATCTTCATTTTCCATACTTCTTCACCCAATCGCTGCTATCTTTCCGCCGTATCATCGCAATCTGCGCACCCTCATGTCCCCATCGACCGACAGCAGGCTCAGGCACGCCAGAAGTTCTTCGCTGGCCACTCTATCTTCGAGATTCCACACATTCATCTGATCATCCTTCTGTCTGCTACCTCCATTCTCCTCTTTTCTACAGCTGTCAGAACCCATGTCTCTCTTCCGTAAGTCATACAGGCTCTGACGCATGAGTCGTAAATCTTGCCCTTCATCCAGTATGGAGTAGAACAACTGGTCAGGGTAGGCGATATCTCTCGGAATTTCGCCCCCCCCTAGCCACTCAATTCGCGCAGTCACAGCTGCCTCCGTTCCACCACCGGAATCCAATATGTCTCCCAAGTATCAGAAGCGAGTAACAGTGTCGCACCTCAGCATCTCGTGCCCTCTTCACTTGTTAATAATTGCGCCAATTCTGTCCTTCTCCTCTCTTGAGATTGCCAAATGATCATGCGGGCATTCTCCTTTGCCTTTGCATATTCTTCTTTAATCACTTTTCGTCTTGAGTTCTCTGCCATATGGCGAATCGCATTCTCTTTTCTTCCACTGCTGCGCCTACTTCTTCGCACCACCATGTGTCAGTATGTAACTTGGTGCACACTTCGTCTTGTCGCTAAGTGAAATAAGAAATGTAAGTCTAGCTCTAGATTATGTATTCAACAATTCAAATATTCTATTCTTCATTTTTGTCGCATTAATGTGAATTAATCTGTAAACGAAATTAAAATCTTTTTCAAATCAATCGTATAGGTGGCGCTATCAAAGTGCCGATTACGAGTGAGCTGCTCAAAGTTGAGAAGAACGGTAGAGCACATGCAAAAAGCGAGCGGTGAATTTCGACGAGATCAGCAAACGTCTTCTATCGAACGACAAAGCTTGGGAAAAGAAAGGAAAGAAATATTCAATGGAATCGAAGTTGCTGATCTTCAGACAGAAGAAGGAAACTCTTGACGGGAGACTGCTGTCGACAGTAGATATATAAAAAGAGAAGATCATGCATGGACAGGAATTGATTCACACGAGTTTGAAAAGAAAGAATGAACTTAAAAGTGGAATTGGATGGTGTAAATCAAAATACAATGACTTCACTCACTCTCACTCACTCATCCCTTTTCGCGTCCTTTTCTTCCAGAAGATGCTGGGTTGGACGTTAGCTGCTTGAGTATGGACTTCCATTTTGGTGTATCACCATTTTGGCGTCCTCTTCCTGGGATCCAACCGTTTGAGGTCATCTCCACTTGTTCCCAGGTCTTCTTTTGTCTTCCTGCTCCTGTCTTGCCATCTACTTCCATCCACATAACTTTTCTGATCCACTCTGTCTCATCCATTCTTACCACGTGGCCAAACCGACGAAGTCTTTGCCTTCTCGTGACGTCTGTGATGTTCTCAAGACCCATTGCTTTTCTGATGCTGTCATTCGATTTCCTGTCCGATAGTCTGACACCACACATTCACCTTAGCATTCGCATCTCCTCACGCTCAAGTCTTCTCATCGGATGAAAGCAACGGCCATGACTCGCAACTTATAAAGCATAACTTGCCGCACACAGGCTCTATATACGCGCCCTTGGTTCTCAAAGATGGCTCTTCAGTAGATTCCAACTTCTGATATATATACATAACTATATCTTTATTCACTATACTGCTTTGTTATTACAGTCAGTTTCTCCACTTCCTCAGATTGACGGAGGCCAATAATACGGAGGAGGGGTGATGCAAAGACAAATAGTATCTATTAGATACTTTATGTACAATTTGTTTGATATACGAAATACAATATGATTTGATGAAGTGAATCAATGGGATTAGACAAGAAATATTAACAAGATTTTCAACCATGGATGGCTTCATATATTCAAATAATGAGCGTAAAGCGTCAACTGGTGGAAAATACATGAATGACGCTGAGCAGCAAACTTAACGCATTCCTTTATTTTTCCGTTTTTTCCGTTATTATTCTTCAGTAATTGCGCTGGGAACCCTGCTGTATACATGCAGTTTGCAGAAGCACATGTTTCAGAAATTGAGTGCATTCATGTTCTTTAAAATTTATTCCGATCTTTTCATTCGACAGTCTTAGCAAAACCTGGTTTCAGGCTTACTTCTAAGAAGACCGGGAACCACAGTAGGCGCAAAGGTTCAATGATAAACGAATTACTGAACATTTTTATCAAGTATTCTTCATTGTTCACAAAAAGCAGTGAATCATTACAAAAAGGTAGAGAAGAGAAAACTAAATTGCTGCAAAATGACACATCAAATTACGGCTTTCCAAACCGGAGAAAGGAATAAACCAGGGTTTCCGCAAACTTTGAACCCTTTCTGACCAAATTCAGGTAAATACTTTTCGTTTCGGCCGCATTTTAGAATTATCATGCTCTATATACGCCATAGCAGTATCAAAACAACTATTTTATTTACATTATTCAATTATTGGATCCCCGAACTATAATTTTATTATTTAATAAATTTTAAACAAATTAAGAGATTTTATTAGATTTAAGTATTCATTAGACAGAAGACAGTCATTTATTGAACGAACGAATTATAATTGATCACAGAAAGAATATCAATGTGATGGATGCACTTGAATTTCAGAACAAAGAAATTAGGTTCGAATTTTGTTACCGCAGCTTTGACTAGATGCGACGTGTGCTCGCATGAAAGTCGATCTCCGTGTTCATTTTTTGGATAATTAAGCGACGAAAATTCGTTAGAAACCATGGATCCAGGCATGGAACTGACAATCGTACTGACATTGCGTAGATTTTTGCGATGAACTTTTTCCAGAATTGAAGAATAGACTCCAAACTGCGGTGCTTTCGTTTTAATACATCATTTGCTTGCAATTCAATCAGCTCCAATTGACATTGTGAGAGAGCTTCCGTAGATACAAATGGCGCATATACGATCAATTCATCTGGTTGAACCACCCATGGATCAGTCAGAAGAGTAAAGAATAATTTCTGGGATCTAAATTCATTGAATCTTGTTTTAAAATCAGATTTCAACGTTTCGATGCAATCGGTAAATAAATTCAGACCTCTTTCTGATTGAAATGAATTAATCGCGTCCAGTACATCCGCTAAGTGATTTCTATTACCTTTCAGACTCAGTCATTAGTAGAGCAATTACAGCAAACCTTTGAAGGTGTGGCGGCAGACATTCTCCTCAACACAATGCTGGATAATACTGAAGCCCCTGTTCCTAGAATCGTAAGTAACTTTATTCGGAATTTCTGGATTTTTTGTCTTAACGAATCTTAATGAATAACTGCTGAATAATTAACGTAGGCTGGTTCATCATTTATCAATTTACTCGTAGACCTCATGTTCTTTGAATTTTGCAATTTTATTTAGGTAATCTGTTTGACAAGTATTTTTGCAAGATATTATTTGTATTTGAAAGCAATCAATAATTTGTTGATATCAAATTTCATTGTGTATATCTATTTCCACCTGATACATATAAAGATACACACAAATTCAGCATTTTTAATGAAATTCGAAAACCAAGAAAGTACTTATCAATGTCTGAGATGTGGTAAACAAACAGTGGATGATTGGTAAAATGCAAAAACTTCAGCAGATTCTAAAACTTATGGGTCTACTAATTAAACTGTTTTACCATATTTACCTGCTTCCCACAGTTCCAAATTTTAAGAAATAAAACATTGTCTCACTTCTCAAAAATTCTTGAGCTCAATGATTGATCCTCTAAGTTTCAAAATATTTGATATGTAAGACAGTAACCGTCTTATCTCACGAACGATCAGCGAGCCATGAATTTCATAACCAAGCATCGCATAATGACGTCAGATGCTAAAAATGTTTCTTTGAGCCTCCATTTTAGCATGTACGAGTACATAGAAGTGTCCAAAATTTATTGTACAATTGATGGATTGTGCAATTTTTTTTATCAAGTTCAATTTAATTGTGCATATATTAGCAACTTTGAAATATTGTCGATATTCGAAGTAATCTGTGATAATCAGACGTTTGCGAGAAGATATTCCACACGTAGTCAAGAGTGACAAAAAATAATAACAAGTAAGTGACTTGTGACACTACAGGGTGAAGCAAAAAAGCGATTGTATTTGTTATAAACTGCATTACTTCGAAGAATTGATCCTACTTACATCTTTGCTAGTTTAAAATGTAGATATGTGCATCAAAATAAAATAGTCAGACATTTTATGAACCAGGCTTTTAAACCATGTTTGATTCAAGTTAGCAAAATTGTCACTGAAGAGTTACAGTTTAAGGCGTGAAAGTTGAAGCCACAGCTGTTCCTAATCAATTGGTTTCGCGTGATGTGAATCAAATCATGTATGAAATTCTTCCGGAAATCCGGAATTCCAGAAATTTAGGTAGATTTTATTGGGTCTCGAGATTCTTCCAAAAACATGAAAAAGAAAAATGGTTGGGTGGGGGAGGTGCAGGAGTATGTTGCTTGCTCATGTCAAACATAAACCATGATGATCGAATTAAAAGATTTTTCCTTATAATAGGTCATGGTAATTGATCGACATAATTAATATTTTTCGTCACTTATCTCCTAGATCTGATTCTTGGCCAGAGCCCTATTATATAGGACTATTTAGACACCTTCTGCTAACCATGTTTCTGACAGACCTGCTTGCTGTTAAGGATATCATGATGCTGCCATTGGCTCCATTGGGTCTTGCTTCCATTTTATCGGAACAGCATTATCGTATCAGACAAAACAAGGGAAATAAGGAAGCACAAATTAATGTTGACAATGGATTGAGTGCATTCGCTGTAGAAACGATTTATTGGCATTACATGTCATCCTTGGCAATATTTCTTGCTTATAAAGCGTTGAGGCCGAAATTTTCACCAGTCGTCGCCAAGAAGGTCGGCCCGAGGCTAGTTCCTTTGGTCCTAGTAGAGGTCTGCATTCGTGACAAGAGCATGACAAGAAACACGATTGTGTTTGTTAATTAGATTAACAGTATCTCGCATCGGGCTGTGAGTAAGTAGTGTGAAAAGGGGGTAATTTCTGTGATTTTCCGGAAATGGCGTAACGCCGGAATCTCATGCATGAATTAAACCCAGCGAAGTATATAATGAAAATGAAGCTCAGACTTAAAGTCGTCAACTTGAACTCCGCTTAACACTAGAACCACCAAGATTTCTGCATACGTCTCACTAGTATTACCGCCAGATGCAGTGAAATTGTGCTGAAAACGGTTCGTCCTTTTTCGTTCATTATTTGACACAGCTTTTGCAAGTAGCAAAAGCGATTTTTGTTGCAACACAACAATACCACTTCCTACAATTTCCACAAACATTTGCACCTTTGTTTTTTTGCTTATTGACTTGGCACTCCTTTCGCTTTAGCAGTGCACTTGCAACTGATTCCGGATCGGAGGTGGGCTCCATTAGATATAAAAAGTTCAGAAATTTGACACAACTGCTCACGCAAGAGAAGACAATCACGCCTTGAGATTGATTTTCCACAAGCGATTGCATAAAGAAGCCATGAATTGAGTGCAACAATGCCCAATAAATTGCAAAATACGTTCATTAGCCATCGACACGAGCCTATAGCTCCACATAACTTCATGCTGCACGCCGAATATACATGATTCCTATCACAGCTAGTTCTTCCTTAGAAAATGTCCATTCCGAATCACGTTTCTGTCGGCTAGCTTCTGCAATAGTACACGAATGAATGACAATGAAATTATCAAACAGAAGATAAGACTCAGACACATCGTCTGAGGAGGTAGATCCTTCGTAGTGAAAGGCAATCCAAGATCCACGCTGAAGATTTTCCTTGACGAAATCGGTCCTCTTCGCTCGAAATTTGCTTCCTGCCGCAAAGTAATTTTATCTTTGCCAAGATATAAGGGCAATTCATTCACTTCCAACACATTCTGTCCAATCGGACTGTTGATCATCATCTTCAATTATGAATTTGCCCACAGCCACTTCTTCATCCCCGGATGATTTCTCAACAGCGTTATCATATGCTTTCGCGGATATTAGTCGACGCCTTACTGTAGTCATCGTTAGACTTCAACTCGCACAGATTGCAGTGTTAGATGTAGGCCTATTTTGTTGGATAACACGGATAGACACACCAGTGATTGGTGAACTAAGCACCTGATCAAGTTGTTAAATGATGACTCATTTTTATTGGCATTAAAAACAAGCTATCTCCCTAGAAGTAGAAATCGAATACAAGACAGATTTGCAGTCAAAATGATTACCATGCGCTCCACCATACATAAGTTATACATAAATTAATAATACATGTTTCAAGGAGAAGCCACTGCTCTGTCAGTCTTTCAGAGAGAATCTTCAGGGACACTGGTGGAAGTGAATAGCGATCTCTCACTCGCCGCCCAAGCTCGTCCCAGACTTGTTCAATGGGTGACAAGTCAGGTGAGCGTGCAGGCCAGTCAAGGGTTTGAATGTTCAATCTCCTAACAGTGGCAATGACAGCTGAGGAGCGATGTGGTCTTGCGTTGTCGTCTTGGAAGACGAGATCTTCCACCCTGACCACTGAGGCAACAACAGGAAGCACAATTTCATTGAGATACCTCTCTCCAGTCAATGTGCCTTTGATGATGACTGCTGTCGTTCGTCCGCCATGCCAAATGCCACCCCACAGCATAACACTTCCACCACCATATCTGTCGTGTTCTTTAATACAGCATGGGGCAAAGCGTTCACCTGGAAGACGATGCACTCTGACACAACCGTCATTGAAATCCAGAGTGAATCTCGATTCATCGGTCCACAAGACTTTCTGCCAGTCATGGTCATTCCATGAGCGATGGGCATCACACCAGGCAACTCGTCTTCTGCGGTGCTCAAAACTCAATGGAATTAGGACAGTTGATCGTCGCGTTTGAATTCCAGCTTCTCGCAATCTTCGGTAAGCCGTTCGAACGCTGGAGTCTATACGTATTTGAGGCACTCTTCCAGTGTACAACTAGCTTTGGGACTGACACAAATCTATTCCTCTTTGCAGCTAAGACTAGACGTGCGTCTGTCCTTCCTGCAGACTTTCTTGGTCGACCAGATCACTTCTTCTTTTTAGCATCTCCTTCTGCTTTCCATCGACACCACCACCTCCAAACAACGACTCTCGATAGTTGCAGCTCTTCGGTAACACTCGCACAACTTCTACCACAACGAACCCAATAGCCATACCTCTGGTAAACTGATCGCGGGCCATTTTATTTTACAAAAGCTAGATTTCAGTTCACGTTTATGTTTAATTTGTAAAAGCAATTGCGACAGTTGTATCGACATCAAAATTTGAAATTTGACCACCATAGATCTTTCTCCATTCTCTAATGTGTTGAATGGTAATACATAGAAAGCGAGATATTGCATCATACCTGAGAAAGAAATGAAACAAACTTCAATTCAAGCCAATGATAGTTTGTTTCATTAATTATGTCAATGAGTATATGTACAGAAATTTTTACTTGAATGGTTTCTAGCGATGCCGCATGTACAATAAATGTCAAGGCTGGTGATTCTCAAAGATTATTTGGAAAAGAATGCTTTGAATATTTGAAAATCGAATGCAGTCATTTTGAGTGAAATGGCGGCGGTTCTAGTGCTAAGTCAAGGAAGTCACGATTCCTATTCAGTCGAAGCAACTGTTATGCGACTCGATTGACAGGCATCTTAAGGAGTTGAAGTGAGGTTCTACCACCAATCTATATTAGTATTCAGGTATTTCTGATTCCTTTTGTTAACAATACATATGCACAATATATCTCTTTACAGTTTTTATAAGTAGTATGTAACGAAACTATTCACATTTTGAGTCGCGGTCATCGATTTCTTCCATAATTTGCGTAAGCTGACTTTCTGCTTTAATGAAAAAGAAATTCAATCTTTGAATAAAAATCGCGTCTCTCATTATATTTACAAGGAAGCTATTTATGCATTATGCATGTACACTTCCTTGCCCATATAATTTATCGGCTAGTTTTGATATGCGTCTCATATTCGAGTGGTCTTATATTTTACTCCACGCGACACTGAGCTTCTATTTATCTATTGATTAGAATAATAGATACGTGGACCTCCTTTTTGTAACTAGCAGGAAGACAACCACAATGGCTTCGTGGGCTACTTTTGACATCCAAAGCGATTAGGAAGTTTTCGGCAGGTGTAGAGACATTCCAGGTTACGCGAATATATGAACAATTACTTAAATCTCGTATCTGTTATCGAACCACGCTGATCAATTCACTTAGATTCTCCAAATGCTTTTTATAATTCTGTCTTCATATTGGCAAGACAAAATAATGTGATTTTCTGTTGTTTTCCAGTAATAGTATTATTAGTAACTGCACTAAACTTTCAATCAGGTATAATTTCGAAATGCATGTAACATTCAATGTAATATTTGAAATTAATTTTGACTTGTAATCAACTTTCACCATTATCAAGAAATCACCATTATCACCATCACCTCTGATCAAGAAATAATGAATGGTTCGCTCGATCACTGACATGCATAAGTGTGAATTTGTCATAGCATATTCAGTTTAATACAATTCATTACTTATTATTCTGCTTTCAGACCGGTGAAACATGGATTTGTGCTGCATGCACATTTGAGAACGAGGCATGGCGTCCAGGTTGTGAAATATGCTCGGCGGACAGATCCTAATCGCATCAAATATACTTTCATATTAGTTTGGATATTGTGTATAGATTTCATTTTTCCACAATTGTAAACTGTCTCGATCCATATTCCTCAAAATATTTTGTCAATGAGAAGTATTTACTTTTGTTACGGAATGGATTGAAATTCGTCATATCATCTGAAGTGTTTTCAATAACTGAACAGTAAAAATCACGTTCCCCTTCCTGTGAGCTTTGACTTCCATGTGAAATCTGAAAGCGATATCGTTTTGATACAGTAATTGTAGCATACTTCTTGATGTCACATATTCTCCTTGTAAAATAATCACATTTCATGAAGCTTTTCAGAAATATTGATATTTTCTTTATTGATGTGAAGAAAATGGCATTTATTTCCGTGTGAGTCCGACTGATGATGATATATTTGACTGTGCATTGTAGATTTACGGCAAATACATGTAACAAATATGATTCACATTAGAAACAATTTTGAGCGGTTTTCTGGTTTAGACTCGAATTAAGCACATCAATAAGCGAAAGCCTTTCTTCATGTGGCCGAGTTTTAATTGTCCCACTGTTCTTTTGCGCCGAGAGTTCAGCAAAAATACAGGGTGAACCTATTTCAAAAGTCTAATGTTAGATCTGATCTGGGTTTGAACGTGTCTCACGAACGCGGAGCGAGCAGGGATCAACAAGCCGCGACCCTCAGGACGTTACCAAAGCTGCAGTCATGTGCGACCCACGAGGTATGGATTAGTTTTTTATGGCATGATTAGCTTGAATCAGTTATTTATGAGTGCAATTTGCACTGCTGCTTTGTTTCAATTACTTCTGTGTTAAATAGCCTTACTATAGGCGTCTACATCAACAGCGAATCATAATAATAATAATAATTAAACCATTAATTAATAATTAAATAATTGAAATAATAATAATAACTGCTGAATTTGCGTTGGTCAGGGCAAGGATTCGTCTTGCACTTGGAGGCCTGTCAAACATTACTTCAGAAGATAAGCACTTCATATTATGAGCAACAACTAAACTGCGATGAGTTGGACAAATTCAAACATGCCCATGACCATGTTTCTTAACTTGAGACGGTATTGCAAGTTCTGTTTAGCTACGAAAATTGAAATATGATTTTCACATAGAATTGCTTCAGAAAACCATGGAAAATTCATTTAGATTTGTTGAAAAATGTTTATTTCAACATAACTTTTTCATTCCTTGACAGATGTAGACGATAAACTTCAGCGCATTGATCGATCACTGGGTCTAGGTATATAAGCGACACGGAAAAATCGGCAGCTTCAATATTGCTTAGGGAAATAGTAAATTAAGGCAAAAATCATAAAATGAACAAAATTCATTTCTTGAAACAATGCATGTTGTCTCCCTGTATCTAAATTTAGTATGCATCATTGTATAATTCTCTTTTCATTGACAACTACCCTGTGGGAATGCATCTTGCTAATATCAACAGATTATCTGGCGAGGTAGCGATTTTGTGGATAATTTTTTTAAAGGTTCATTTTCGTGTAAAAACTATCTCCGCATGTGAAAATGGTCATAATTTATCCAAAAACATGTGTAAAATTAAAAAACGACAGATGGCGAAAAAGTTGCTATAATTGGTTGGTAGATATTTGGTTACTAATGCGAGCTGATTTTTCGCCAACCGGCGAAATCGTGGATATTGTAGCAGCTAAATAGTGGTAAGTAGTAATGTTCGTATATTACCTTCACATGAAAATATATTGTATACTCAGTCTGATCTGATGAAAAGGGATCTTTTTTAATTCACGAAGGTTTAAACTAAAAAAAGTATTTATCTTCCATAAATGTCGCAGTAAATACTATGATATTATTCAAATATTTATCATTGTTGTAAATTATTGAATGTCAAGAGATGTTATAAAAATTGATATATGCGGATTCTCTATATTCTTATCATTATCAACGAATGATAGTCTGCACTTATTTCTTAGATAGATTAGCCATATGTGGGGGATAGTGAGGAGGTGGGGGAGAGAATAGAGCCTCGACTGTAGAGGCGGATAACTAAAGAAAATAAGAGAGAAAGTCAAAAGTAAAAGGTGACATATAGAGCGCGAATTGTCGCTGGCGAACTTCGCCAGCGAATATCCCGCAAATATGACTGAACTTTAGCATGATATTCTGCAGCTGACATTCGCCAGTTTTTCGCAAGATTCGTTCCCACAGGGTAGTTTGGATTTGTAGAAAGTTACAAAGATTTGCAGTGCACAGTTCACAAAATATTTCGCAATTTCGCGTGCTGAAACATGAAATTGCGTAATTTTGAAATGCAATTTCATTCGTAGCTAAAATATTTATTTAGTAGATTGAGTTTGATTAGATGCTTTCGCCAAGTTTGGCCAAACAGTATTTCTGAGGTAGTACTTCCAGCCTTTACCGTTATATGGGTCACTTCCATATAGGCGCTTGAAATCTTTCAGGATTTCTTCCCACGCGTTGTTTTTATCTTCTTGCGTATAGGAGTTGCTGAGAATGCACCAAGCAGAACGCTCTTCTGTTCGAGAATGAATGTCAAAAGATGGATATTTCTCTGCGATGTTGCGATGCGTATAGAGTGGATTGTAGTCGTCTATTAAGTACCTTAATAATCAATTAATTTCTATGCCAAATCGAATCTAGCATTTTAACCATAGAAATGGATCTTCATCTCATGTTTTTGTCTTCCAGATGTCTATGGATAACTATGTAATTTTTCACTACTTCATAGCTTTGACATAGCTATTCAGCCCCTTCCATTCAATATTTCAATACTATTCTGTTGTCAATTGCGATATCAAATAAAGCTGCTGATAAGAGCTGGCGAAAAAGTAATATCATAGCTGTCGCCACAAATCAACCATTGATTCCATACTTCCCTTATATACTTACTTTGCGCTAGGGTATCACAGACTCACAGTTCAGCATAGCAATAAATGATAAGAGTCGTACTCGTTTTACTCGCGGTTTTGAAAAATTGGTGTCTATCAGCGCTAAAAATAGATCGGTAGCGGTCGATGGAGTGACAAAAATAGTGATTGCTCTTTGTATAACGTTCATGAAGATTTTCATAGGTGTCATGAAATCGCCTATGAAAATGAACTCGTCTATATAATGCAACAAAGTTGTCATAAGGCGTGTGAACTTTTTCGATGGTTATGACTTATGAAAGTCATAAGCAGCTGACAATTAATTATATGTAACAGGCCCCTGGATGCGATTATATCGCATATTCGCTGACGCTTTGTCAGTGCATGCATGTAGTAATCTCAAAAATGTGTGATAACGTATTTAATCAGAATAGATGAATTTTTCAATCACTCATAGAAGACAACATTTGCGTCAATGCATACACTCGATGCATGACGACAGCTTTCACCTAAGGAATGTGGGCAGCACAGAATTAGAGATCTCGTCTCTTGTTCTGTTTGACTAGAAGGGAAGCATATTGGAACATGTAGCGTAAATGAAATGGCACAATCTCCTGACTAAATAGACCATAGCAATCGAACAATGAACAGTCAGTTCAACATTAAACACGCCAAATTGTGCAAAGTTTCAGTGACTGCTATCAACTGGATCACACCGCAAGGAGACACAGACGATGTCAAGTTCTACAGAGAGGCATGTGCCATCTGCATGTGCCATCTGTTTGAATCAGTTTGCACTTCTAGCAAAGTGATACAGTTAAACAATCTAATTCTGTGGTGGGCATAGAAATTGACAACAATAAAACCTCTAGAATGGAAATTAAGCTTCATGCAATGCACAATAACGGCACATAAATCGCACGCATTTTCACTTAGATGCACCTGCCAACGTCTGTATCATTGGGTTAGAATCAGTCACATGAGTAAATCGAAGCTCTTATAATTGGTTCTTCATGCCCCAACTTAGTTCCCCCGGATGTGCCGCGACCTTGAGTCAATTTCCATTCGAGCGAACTTCAGATAAACAGTTTATTTCTATGGTGGTGGGCACTGGGCAGCGTACAGTATCGTCAGCTGACCGGATAAAAATTGTCAGATCGCATGAAAACAAAAGTTCCTTAGCTCCACTTTGATCATTCTCCTATTTCTCTTCCATTTGAAGAAGGCATCAGCTGAAAGGATGTTCGTCACAATCCATCAGAAATGGTCAGAAAACCTCTGACTAAAATTGCATGTTGCAAAAATAAGTCTGATTCTAGCATGCAAGCAGTTGTTCATGTGTATGCACATGAACTGTCCCGACAACATTGCATTTTTAGTGAGTCAGAACGCTTGGCTGTAGCTGATTTTATAATTTCTTGTTTGGTATTGATGCGTTCATGGCTCGAAGTGGGGCGGTATTGCCATACCGTCAAAGCTTTCCTATAATGCAAAGCTATCTATGCAAATTATCCATCAACGAATTTATCTACATGAACGATGACATTGACAAAATCAATTCCACAGTATTGAAATTATGCTTTCTATTCTGCTGAGTTGTTTGGCATACCGTATACTGTATACACTACATATGCCATTTTCAGTGGGAATGCGAAGATGAGTGGTGAAATGCTCTATCGCCTTCACCTCAGTATGGCCCCACAACTGAATCATTAAAATTATGGTAAAACACTCAGAAGTAAAAAGAGATAGTAAAGCGAGGTAAAAAAACTTGGGCAACGCACCAACGGCGGATCACCCTCATTATGGCAGTCGGGTGAATTCATTTTATATAACATTTGTCAAAAAGCGTGTCTTTTGTCTGTGAAATCCTTAGTTCTGAGCCGGTTTTCACAATTTTTCATCTTCATCCATTAGATCTCCTCTTTTCGGTCATCATAAATTCAAATCAATATAGCAAAGTTTTCTTCATGAAAATTTTAGCTCAAGGCAGAAAGAGTATTAAAAAAGCCTGTCCCAAGCATATAGGCACTCTTCGGAAAGAACTTTCCCTGTGATCTATATAAATTATATAAAGTTATTCCATTTAGCCTATCATGTGAAACCGTATGAACCGCACTTTCAACCAGACTAATTCAGGATTGCGTTTATACATTGATTAGGGATATTTTTTCAATTTGCCTTTGTCTCCCAAAAATTGTCTTCTGACCGATGCACATTTTTGCTTTCTTTAAAACGGAATACATCAATTGTGTCTATTGCACCGAAAGGAAGAAATCAAGTATTGATCATCACAATTGAGCAATTGTGAATTTAAAAAATTTAATGTTTTCTCTCGACCAGACTTTTTTGATTTCGCTGAAAATTTTCGTTTATTGCTGAAACATTTTTTATCTGAATTTCATGAAAACTCACGGAATTATCAATAACCATAATGTTATCATGCATGCGAAGTTTTGCTTGATAGGACAATAATTATCATTTTCAAAACCTCGTAAAACGGCCAAAATGTCCATCTGACCGAGACCACAAAATTATCGGCCGGGAAGACACCATATATATAATACAAATACAATGACTTGTACAGGATTTACAGTAATTTATTCTCCCAAATATTAACTTTCAAGCTGCTTCAGCCACGAGCATATTAGGCTATGTTTCGAATAAATAGAAATGTATTCTAAGTAGTGTTTAAAAATTACCGGTAATTTATATTCGTGTCCTCATAACTTCAAATATAGAGCACCAATGAGCTGAATTTAATCAAATGCACGTTTGGCTTAATCTGATTCTGGTGAAGGTTTGAATTTTGCTTAACGTCTGATTCTTTCTCATATAAATTGCGATTAAGAAATAAAATATTGACATTTTTAGAAGTTTGTTAATCTTCATCCAAATAGACCTGCTAATCAAAAGTTTGACGGCAAAAAATTGTTTTTTAGGCAACCCTCCATCGCAGCCTAATTCGGCCATTTGTTTTGATCTTGATTGTTTAAAATTAAATTCAAGATTTGAATGGTAGGATATTGATGGTAAAGAAGTAGAAACACAGAATAGCAGTCTAAATGAACAATGACAAGTGATCATATTATCTAACTGGGTTGTTTGTATATGAAAGTCTTAAGACATTCGATCTCTAATTTACCGATGGTATGATAATTTACAGTGGTATAAGCCTTACCGGAATGGCATTACTTTAGTTTGGTAGTGTATATCAATACAAAAATACTCGGTGCCGCTCTGGTATGTGGTCTACAGTCATGTCTAGGGATTGCAATTCCGGATTCCGGGATTTTGGGATTTTTTCCGGGATTTCGTCTACATCCCGGGAATCCCACGATTTAACAGAATAGGCCAAGATATATAAATAATATTACAGAAGCCATTTTGGCTACATCACACAGACGATGATTATTGGAAATAATGATTTCTAACTGAACTAAAGACAATACAGACTGTTTCATAATGCATTGATCATAATATTGATTCATTTTCAAACTGAATTTTCGTTATGAATTTTCAATTTTCAAACAACTACCATATTAAAGCTTTTTATTTTTGTACAGAAAAAGTTGTGAAATAAGCGTACATATAAAGTCGCAGTTTTCGTGTGCATGATACAAACCCAACAAGATGATGAAAAAAGGCAAAAAACATGAGAAATTTTGAAAAACAATATGCCTACTTAGATGAAAAAATTATTGCTCATCACCATGCAAAGTTGGCATGCCAGACCAATCATAAAAGTTTCGTAAAAACGTACTGGCACATTAGGGGAGAGTGGGGACCAAAGTGCATTTTTTCACTCATTTTCATTTTTTGACGAAACTATTGCAAATCAGAACTTACAATTTTACACAGATGTGAAAGATATCTTCGAAAATAAAATATATGTATGAAGTGTAACTCTAGCATATATAGTTTTGCATATGTTCTTGTAAGACGCAAAGACCCTGCACTTTGGTCCCCAACCCGACTCATTTCCAAAAAATCAACAATGACAAATAGCTGGGTATGCACTCAAGCATATAGGCCTACGGCTTTCAAAAATCGAACATGGGCTCCACAAGCGGTAGCTGTGTATTAATGCCAATCGAGTACAAAATATATTGGTGTAGCTGTATTCAAATGAAATTCAGAAAGAATATTTGAATAATTGGTGGCCTGTCAAAATCGAACGGTTGGATTCCTTCAAGCGTATCCTATGTTTAATAGCCCATTTATAGGTTCATTGAAGCGTGGTTAATATTGCGTATTGAAGTAAAGCTTAACAAGGCATCGATTACCATGTGACTTGGCATCTCGCCCGTGATGGCCATTTTGCGCTTATGCGAGAAGATGTTCATTTGGGAAAGGAGGGTTGGATCATACGGATGTGAATTTTTGAGCCATCATATTGCTCATTTAGATACATGTATAGACCTATTAATTAATTGTTTTGCAAAATCTGAAGAGGATCCCTCACCCTTAGACACATCGCTCAAAAGTCGAGGTCGGAGTGAGTCATTTTCATATCACCAATTGAAATAATGTCAACAGACCACTTCAGATAAAAAAAGCCGTGGCGGGCCACATGTCCCGGCGGGCCACAAAGTGGCCCCTGGTCTGAGAGAAGCTTTTTTATATCAACAAATGTAAACCATCAATCAACAACAAGCATGAACTGAACAGCTACAGAGATTTTCTCTTTTTCTGATACTTATGATTCAAAATATACTTATGTACCGTACCACTAACTTTTCAGTCAGGTCATTATTTTCCATGCTACTGATGCTGTGTAACCAGTACTGCCTGCCTCATGCATATCTCTATTCCCCATTTCTTATGTCGTCCCTTCCATGTCATATTTTTATGATATCATTGTACAAAATATTTTGAATCTTATGTATAAGTCAATGTTAAAATTCCTTTTTGCCTGAATGTGATCACTGAGTAGTGATTGAAATTGATAGCATCATAAAACAAATAAGATAACATCAAATTATTCTTGACTCTTCCCTATCAACAAAATATGCTTTTTAGTCAAGACATTTTCAAATTATTAAAAACTGTTTATTACAGCCATACTGAAACTCCTATGAAATTATAACGCACGCTTCACGCAGTAAAAGATGCAAAAAATATATCCACAATATTACATGAGTTGTTTCACTTCATTTCGACGAGATTGCAGATCAGGATTCTCAACGACATCTTCATTTTCTCCTGGAAAATCCATTCCATCTTCCTCGAGAATGTTCTCAGAATCGCTTCCATGGGCATCTTCAATTTTAAATGATGTATTTACACGATAAAGCCATATTGTGTAACATAGCGCAACATTTGATAACTTCACAAGAAAACTGTGGTTCGAAAGGAAGGCGACCAAATAAAAAGCATCGAAATCTGTTTCATTACTCCAGATGTGCATTCTACAACGCGCCTGGTTTTCTTGTGAGCTCGGTTGAATTGAACTTCCAGGTCATTGACAGTATTCAAAAGTGGTGTCAACAAAAAGTTTGTATTAGCGTATCCAGAGTCCCATACTAGGTAACGATGAGGTCGCCAACCAGAGTTCAGCCGATCATGCACTATGACTGCAGCGGAATACACGAGAATCGGAAGCACTGCCCGGCCACCTAGATGACAGGTATAGAATTCGAAGGCCCGGTCCGGCGACTATGATAACCATGTCGATCAACGCAATTGTGCTCATTTTCAACCGGTGTCTTGATGTTTACTAAAGTACCATCAATTGCTCCCACGACGGCCGGAAGTTTAGCTATATCGAATAATTTCTGTACTCTTGTTTGAGTTTCAGACTCTCCCTCAAAACCTATGATATCGTTGAAAAGATGTTCGTTAACAGCGTCAAAAAATCGATGAATAGTTCTAGAAACGGTCGATTTGTATATTCCGTGAGAATCAGCTATTGTGGTGAAATTATCTCCACTAGAAAGGAATCTCAAAGCAACCACAACTTGCGGTTTCGATGCAAGTGCATAATTCTGACTGGTGGGATGCTCAAGCTATATATGAACGCGATCGATGATTGAATTCAATGTATCATCATTGAGCCCGAATCGGGATATGTTCTCGTCGGGAAGTCTGCTAAAGTTAATACGCTCACGAAAAATCCGAAGTCGTTGCTGAGTTCATTCAAATGATTACATGTATGAGTCGTCATCGTCACTTGAAGAGCTGTTGAAATCTGTCCTGTCCTTTCGCTTTACAATAACTTATCCAGAAGTCGTTCCGATTTAATAAAAATCATAAGCAAATATTGAAGGAAATCCATTGGATTTCCCTTGAGAAGATTCATAAGTAAATGTTTATACAATACACACTTATGACTTTCACTGAAAATTTCTATCTGGTGCACTTATGAACTTTTTCAAGCTTATGACATTTCAGTTTGAGTTATATGCAACGCAAAATTTCAATATACTTATGACTTTCAATAATAATTAGGTTATGAAAGTTATATGCAACAGGCCCCAGATCGCGATTGGGATAAAAAAGCAACCGGGACTGGGATCTGAACCAATTAGCATAATCTGAAAGCTCTTGCTGGTTTGTCAATTTGTCAGCACATTCGTAAGTCATATTAGGATTCTGTTGCCACAGGATAGGCCTCTTTCAACTGAAAAGTTGCCTACAATTATCAAATATTAATTTGAAGCAACTGCTGCATGCAAACAGTGACATTAGGCAACATCTACCGAGGAGATTGTCGTTGTCAAGTTTCACATAGGATTGCGGATTTAGCCTAACTTACGAATTATATTGAATCACATGGTGTAACCGATAGATAAATTGTACGCTGTACGACCAAAAATTAAAAGATTGCAAAACACTTGATTCATTGTCGATCGATTTCGTATCGTTTATTGATACATCATCAGGGCAGCAAGTCAAATCAGCAAAATGAGGTTTATATACAAATTAAAATGATCAAGTAAACACAGTTAAGAACAGCTAAAATGAAAATTACAATAGAATGGAATGGAGAGGTATTTGCGCATTTACAATTACCTCTCTGTAGTACAATTAAAAGATATGCAACGGAACAGAAGAATCGCATTCGTTCAATAAATTATCAGTTTCATGCATTTTAATCAATATAGATTCAGCTATGCGAGTGTTTTTAGTACGGCAGACAATAGAAAATTCATTGGCTGTCGCTTTATGAATGTGCTTTGTAATTTCAGAATCTTGCGGTCTGCCTTTGATATGCTCATCAATACGAGTAATCAGGTGCCTACGAGTCTCACCAAGGTAGCAACTGTCGCATTGCCCACATTTGAATTTGTAAACTAAACTAGTGGTGAGACTCGTAGGCACCGGATCTTTGTTGGGAAAGATACTGCGAGTTTTGAAGGTTTTAAAAACTACGGAAAGTTTGTGGTTTTCTGGTAGGACACGGTTAACGACATGAACAGTTTTCAATGTCTCCTTTTCTTTTTCTTTCACGTAAGGCAGCTTCCAAAAAGTGTAAGAAATATTCAAATTCGAATTTTGACCAGAGTTTTGCGAAATAGCATTGTCAACTTTTTGTTTGATCTTGTTAATGAAATTTTGATTGTAGCCATTTTGCATAAATATCGACAGAATTTTTTCGAACGACTTTTCATAAAAATGATTATTACTACAAAGATGCTTGGCACGATAAATCAAAGCCCTGATGGCTGTAGTCTTGTACCTGAACGGGGAGAAAGCCTCCTTCGGTGTATAGACACCTGTGTTAGTCGACTTAACCGCCCACTCGGTTCCAAAACCATCATCAAGCTTGTGTACAACAACATCTAAAAAGCTTAGTTTATTATCACTCTCAGTGTCCATTGTGAACTGAATATTCTTGTGATGAGTATTTAGATATTTCAAAAAGTTAGAAGCTTCATCTTCATTTTTGAAGATGGCAAAAACATCATCAACGTAACGACGGTAGTACAAAGGAGCACGATCAAATTTGCTCTCTATCATATTCATGGCAAACATGGCAAGAGTAGGAGCCACTCGTGATTACTCGTATTGATGAGCATATCAAAGGCAGACCGCAAGATTCTGAAATTACAAAGCACATTCATAAAGCGACAGCCAATGAATTTTCTATTGTCTGCCGTACTAAAAACACTCGCATAGCTGAATCTATATTGATTAAAATGCATGAAACTGATAATTTATTGAACGAATGCAATTCTTCTGTTCCGTTGCATATCTTTTAATTGTACTACAGAGAGGTAATTGTAAATGCGCAAATACCTCTCCATTCCATTCTATTGTAATTTTCATTTTAGCTGTTCTTAACTGTGTTTACTTGATCATTTTAATTTGTATATAAACCTCATTTTGCTGATTTGACTTGCTGCCCTGATGATGTATCAATAAACGATACGAAATCGATCGACAATGAATCAAGTGTTTTGCAATCTTTTAATTTTTGGTCGTACAGCGTACAATGCCATCTTTGGGCTCATTATCTTATAAAACCGATAGATAAATGTTTTTGTTTCCCATTAGAACTTGATCAAAATACAAAAATCATAGCGATTATTGACTAATCAATGCACACATTAGCCATGCCCTTATAAATATTGTACAATCAAGTTAATCTGATAAAATAAGCAGAGGATGCTAATTGCAGTATTATTTGCATGCGTTTCAAATTATTTAAATCATTGCGAAATTGTTATTGTATTAATGCATTGTATGAAATATTAGACTTTTCAAAGAGATCAATGTGTGAATCCTCCATCTTTTGATGAATGATAGACATGAGATCCAGACATTTCCTATCTGCTGAAAATTGAATCCAGTGATTTTAATCCAAAATTTGGTACCAATTACCGGGATGAAACGTTCTGGTGATATTACATGGCAATTGTTCAATAACATTTGTGCATGTTTTTCATTTATTTAACAATAGTCATTTCTGATACACTATGCCTACGCTTCGTACGAAATTCGCTACGAAACGAAGATTTTGTTCATTTTTCGTGCCAATTTGTGCCAGGCTTGTTCCCTCTCGCCACGTAATGTCATCAAAGCTTATTAATCATGCAGAGTTCAGTCATCATGGAAGGCAAACATTGTCTGATGGCCATTGAATTTAGTCCATGCGAGGGTGAATTCGCAGCTTGTGATGTTCACTTTCTTCGTAAAAATTCGTGGCAAATTCATTCTGAAGCTGCTTCAATCAGCGAAAAGTTACGGTAGCTCTCTTTATGTATACTCGGCAGTATTTTGATCTAAAAATTTACTTCTTATGAGTTCCTAATTGGTTAACGCAACAGATAATTATCCAACGAAAGTTGATGCTGATTGGATTAGTTCCATGGTTGGAGTCATCGGCCTAATGACGATAACCGTGTGTCTAGTATGGTACTGAGCTTTATAGACAGGACTTACAAATGTCAACACCTATTGGGGAAGACATTCAATGATTTCAATGAGGTGTCAATCGAATTGTAAGAAGCACACAAATTAGCATATCACATTGATTTTTAGGACCACCTGTTAATGACATTTTGTCGATAACTTACTGTGCCAATTTATAAATGCTCATCGCAAATTCGTAAATATTGAGATGCAGACTCAATTGAAAAAATTGAAGCAGACTTGAGTGGCCACACCATATACTCGTATTGACTATATACATAGTAGCTGCATATTGAATAATGATTACAGTGATGTAAACTAAGGTTGCTGATGATTCTTGATCGGTCTATTGGATGAAATGACGATTGTTTCCATTTTTTCAAGTGAGGAAACAAGTTAATATTTAATTAATTCTATCTCCATCGTGTTTTTGTCATTGCAAAAAATGGTTAACTGAATATAGCATATTGAAGCAATAATTGGGAAGTGCAGAAACTAGAAGCCTTAGAGCTTGCCAAATTGTAAAGTTATTTCCATAAAAGGTCATGTATTATACGAAGATGAGAACGTATTTACAAACGATGAATTAACGAACGAACACAGTAGTTATAAAAGTACTTGGCACATATTTATCTAATGTGAATTACTTCAATTTGAGTTATGTTGTCTTTGGTCTGATTCCACCACACTTCCATACCTGCGAGAGACGGATGGATCTGTGACATGATCACTTGTCGCTATTGAAACATGAGTATATATCATAAGAATCAGAACTGTTATTCCTCCCAAACCGATGCACACAGTTCCAGTGACGATGCAGATATCCATTTTGCGAGCCAGAGACGCCGCAATAAAGGAGCGCCGCTCATTTTCGCGAGCAGATAAGTCGGGATCAAGAACAAAGTCATGAGGGACGAAATATCCAACAATGATCAAGACCGTGCCGATTCCAACAAGTATTAATCCTATCACATTGATGGTCTCTATCAGCAGTTGCTTTCGCTTGTGACTAGTTTCTGTAGTCATTGCAAAACTTGCATGTACACTTTCTAAAAGGAATCACCATTTATCACCACGTTTAGTGAAAAATACACGAACAATCAACGCGATCGTGACGTCTAGTGTCGACTATTATGGTGTATGAGACGCATTGCGGCTGTTTCTAATAACAGTTCACTGATAAGAGAATGAATGGATTGGAAAGAATTGTTGGAGGCATTTTAGCTAATCGATCGATAGCAGAAATAACACACTTCCAGATGATTATGACGAAACAGATGGTGGCGCTTTGTGTTTCTCCGTTGTCCCGCTCACAATCCGCCGATAATCATGCACTAAATCAAGAAAACGGCTTGCATTAAATTCAAAATTATCCTAGAAGTCATCCTCACCCACAACACAGCATGATTTCCTCAAGTGTGAAATCTACATGTAAAGTATGCTTCATAAACAATAAGTGTAACCGTAAAGGCTAGGCCTACTACGAAGTAAATCAAGGGCATGAAAAATTAAAGTGATTAGGCTACCTGCATATACGAGCATGCTACCTCGTAAATAACATATAGGTCTACATAGGCTCCGTCAGACTCATCGGATTCGTTCGGATACGGATATACTTTTTAAGAGAATTCGAACAGGCCTATTTAGCTATTTCGCTACCCGAAAGTAGGCTATATTTCAGTCTGATGATCATCTTCAATGGCATTATAAACAATGAAGTGTGCGTGTTACTCATGTTTTTTTTACTTGTAAAAAATTCAAAATTGAATTTTTTAGCAGAGTTTTAAATAGAACATAGATATATCTCTATGCGTCCTAGATCATGACCGTGATCCTTTATAACCTTGTCATAGCATCAAAGGGAAAGTCACAATTGAAAAGGAAGTAAGGATGGGCGCGAGTCCAATATTCAAGGAATCGTCTATTCGATTGATTTGCACAAATCCTAATTTTTTCTGAATTTGTGTACAAATAATATTTGATTTAATATGGCAATTTGCACATTTTCTTGAAATACTGTTCGGTTAAAGGGGCACTGTACTTGTTTTGACATGTGAGCTCAAAACAACCTTCAGTTATAGTTAGATCGAATGCGCTTGGTCGCGCGCACCGCATCTCCTCGTGGAAGGAGAAAGCGGCTATTGTATTCAGGTGATGACGTCATCGTGCTCTTCGACAGTCGTAGTCGTGAAAAAGCGTTCATGCCGAGTGAGATATTTTGTCGATTGAAAGCGAGGTCATTTGTCTTTAACGATGCCTCACTGTCAAGTTGGAAAGTGCGCTACGAACACAAGATGTTTGGGAGACTTGCACTTCCACAAATTCCCAAAAGATGAGCCCAGAAGGTCCGTTTGGATACGTAATTGCGGAAGAAAAGAGTTTGATGAGCCAACCTCTACATGGATGGGTATTTGCTCTCTACATTTCCACAATGACATGTATGTGAGGGATTTAAAATCCGAATTACTTGAAACACCCAAGAAGTACAAGCTGAAGGAAGATGCTATACCTACACTTAATCTACCAGAAAAAGAGAAAATTTCCAATTCAACTGTCCACCAAATCAAGTGAGATCTGCCGCAAGAAAGTTACAGGAAGCCCGGTTATCGCTAGCTGTCAACGAAGGTAATAAAAGTGTTAATAACATCTCGTCATTCATAGCATTTTTTCATATGATTTTTTATTTTCAGCATTGGAAGAGTCTGCTGCTGCAGTTCTTAACGAACATCAGGAATCTCCCTTATGTGATGACTCGCAAACTGATGCGGATGCCGATATACCTGACATGGAAAATGAACCGGTCTCCGATTATTATTTGTCGACTGATACCCAGAGTGATGAAACTGAAAGTGATACCGACTTTACTACTTCAGAAAGGCCTTCAACGATTTCATGTTTATGTGCGGATTTGAATATCATGGAACTTGCAAAATTTTGTCCTAAGTGTGGAAACATTATTGATGAAATCTCCGTCAAAACTAAAGGATCTATGTTAGTTTTACATCTGATGTGTGTAAACGGGTGTACAATGACTTGGCGATTTCAAAAATATTGGAAAGATACAGATATTCCATATGGAAATATACTTTTGACATCAGCAACTTTGACTACTGGCAATACATATACAACCATGCGTGAAATAGCTGATGCAGCGAAATTGGTCATGTTTTGTGAATCGACGTTCTATAAATTACAGAAGAAATACATTGCTCCCAAAATTGATTCAATGTACGAACAAATGCATAAAGAGGTATTGGAGACATTAGTTGACGACAAAACCATGATTTTCATTGGAGATGGGAGGTAAGGCAAAAAATCATTTTTTTGTTAACTGATATTTATTGATTTAGGCCTACATCGATTACAGCAAAAGCTGTTTCAGCAAGCGAGTTCAATTCGTACTCATGTCAAAATCTGGAATGTGCCATTTCTAAAAGCAAATATCATTTAAGCTCATATTTAAATGATCCGCGTATTGCATACTTTTGCATTTGAGTTGGCATTACACTCAAGAAAATAAACCACGATGTTTCAACTTCAACATTTGTGTTTAACTTATTAATTCCATAAATTCCAAGAATCCAGTATATGGCTCATTTTTGGGGTTTGGAAAATGATCACGTACCACCTTTACGACACAAAAAGGAATTACATAACGGACATACTTGGATAGTTCATTTCTATGCACCCAGTAAATGTAGTTTTTGTAGGCGTAGTGTCGATACATCTTACTTGTGTATGGAGTCTTTTTACCAGGGGATTTCACCTCAGCATGACGACTTTGCGGTCCTACCGTTTCGAGCACTTGAGTGTTTAAACAAAGAACAGAGAAATTATCCGTCAATATTATACACTTAGAGGATTCGCGCAAATCAAGAGTACATTTCTCCTCCCAACAGCAAACACATTCTCTCTTGGAAGCCTGAATAACGCAGTTTTCGCACCAACAGCAATTCAATGTATTAAGTCGACTCGTGTTTTCCTCTGTCTCACTACAGTTGTTTACATCTTCATATTTGTATTCTATCAAAGTCCTTCTCAAATTCGCACGGTTTGGTTCAAACTGATATGGTACATATTCTTCTTGTCTTTTGGCCATATCTGAAATGTCACATTAAGTGACAGTGCTCCGTTTGATTTATAATGAAATTGTACATGAATTTGTTTAGTTTCGTCACTTGTGATAATCTGTGGATAACTATTTATATTCATTGGAAAATTATAGATAATTTGTATTTTTTGTTCGTGTGTAGGATCCCAGTAAACATGTGACGTCAGCGGGATGTCATGACGACGTCATTCCAGGATGGCCCACGTACGTCTTATTTGACAGTAAAAAAGACGTCACAGCGAAAGCATCACAGGACGTCAGTATGATATCCCGCCGGGACATCCCACGTACGTCACAGCGGAACTCTCACAGGACGTCAGTCTGACATCCCGCCGGGACATCCAACGTACGTCTTCAAAGTGCTCCTACGAGACGTCCTAATGAGTCACTTGACATCGTGACAGACATCCCATTACCATACTTAAAACTAGTTTCAATCATTTACCCAATTATGAAGATAACGAAAACATTGGAATCATCTGTGGATAATTATATTTTCGCAAATTATCTAAGTATTTCTGTTTGCATACACGTTCCACTTGAGACAAAAGCAGACGCTGATAAATCACGGATCCTTCTTCGATATTCCATTGACCTTCTGTAAGCACGACGTACCTGAAGTAAGAAACAGCAAAATTTTAATTAGATCACAAAAATTACATAACACGTAGGCATACATATACAACGCTCAAAAGAGCAATCACTATATTAGAATATCAATATCAAATATGATGAAATTGCTCATCAGAGGTATCGAAATGCATGCCTATTGAATTTGAGTCACCGTAGAGAAGATGCTTCGACATGTAGGCATATAGGGCCTACATTGAATATGAACAATAAGGGCTTATATAATTCTGTATAGTTCGTAAAATTTCTTTCATTGTCATGAGGCACAACTAATCCAAAATAAAAGTTTCTTCATGCTTGTTGCCTAAAATCTAGAGGCTATCGAAGCTAAATTATAAATTGAAGACATAATTAGAAACTAAAATTTAAAAAAACATCATACATTTTAAAATTCACATTGTCATTATATTTTGAATGCATGCAATGCTCTGCATCTGGAGAGGGACACAGTTTTTGATATATTTTTGATTTTTGACCATCTTCAGATATTTATCGCCTATAAAATTAGATCATGAATTTTAACATGATTTTGCATTAATACTGTACAACCCAATAAAATTTGACATTCGTATGATGAGAGAATTCCTTGTTTAGATAGTATTTCCTCTGTTTTTCAAGCAAATGCGGGACAAGCGACCATCATCTTCCGGCTATAATTTATTTACACACAATTAATTGCACAATCATGATAAAATTAATCATCATAATTATCAATAAATAAAAAAAGCCAGTAGATTTATTTTGATAAAATTAAAAACTAATTCTTGCACAATGTCTTTCGCACACTCTTATTCAAGTGCAAACGTTGACTGAATATAAAATACAAAATCTAAAATCATATAAGCCTACTTCTGCAGTAATATATCTATGAACAATCCTTTTGTTCATAGATTCATTGCTGTAGAAGTATGATTTCAGATTTTGTATTTCATATTCAATCCTGCATGTTTCTACTTGAATAAGAATGAACGAAATGCATTGTGCAAGAATTAGTTTTTAATTTTATCAAAATGAATTTAGTGGCTTTAATTATAAACTGAGTAAAGGGGAATCATTTTTTAGACATCATAATTATCATCAAATAATAAACGTTTTGATCTATTTACAACATAATACGAAACATAACGTTTTATTATAATTAAATCGAATATAGGCCTATTTTATGTAGCCCAGAATGTGTTGCTAACCTTACAAATATGCAAATTATAATGCAGTATTGTTATGTTTGCAACCATTTCATAAAAATCCAGGCTAGCAAAAAATACATTGCATCCGATACATTCATGAGCAAAAACAAATTATTTATTTATTCATTTTCGCAATAATTGATAACATTCAACAAAATAAGCTTATTTGAATATTTCAACAAAACTTATGTATGTGCATGCATTACGATATTGCAAACTGATATGTGTGACGTACAGTCGTCCAATTATTCAAATATACAGTAGAATCATAATCATTATCTAGATTTTCTTAATAAGCTTATATAAGGCCTACCTGTGCCTTACATTATTACATTGTTACAGTACATTTAAATCATTCACTTACGTAAAAAATCAATGCACAATCATAACATTTTGATCGTCAAAATGGTTGCCTATGCATTGTCATTTATAATCCTATGGTACAAACTTCAGTTTTTTGCAGAAAACTTTAAGTATTATATTGATGATCACACAACAGTTCAATAACAGGAAGATGAAAATGTTCGAATAGCAGCGTTCCTTTTTAAGCATGGCAAAATGTATGTAAAGCCTCTAATTATGGTAAATTATCTTCGGTGGGAGGAATTAATCTGATTCCAATTCGAGAGCCACGAAATTTGAAACAAATTAATTGATATCAGATGATGCCATGTTTTATGGACAATTAAAATGATTTTTCTTTTATTTTTGCGATTTCATGAATTAGCTTCAACATTTATAATAATTTCGTGAAAATAAGCTTATAACTAATCCAGTGCGCATAGTTAATTCACTTAAACTTAATAAGAAATGAAAAGAGTAAACATCTCACCTGTAAACTCCGGCAATTGATGATATCAATCATCGAAAAACATTTTGTTGTACTGCATTAGACTATTTTCTTGTCAGAGATCACGAGATGACATTCGAAGCCCTGGTTTTCAGCGACTAATGTAGGAGATAAAGTCAAGTCACTAAATATGAGGTGAACCAAATCACAAGATGTTTTGTAGGATGATAAAGGCAAAAGCTTAGTCGTCAACTGCTGGTCTGCAACTTGAAAATAGAAATAAATGATCTGTGAATTGATTGTGGTGGTCGAATATGGGTGGTGGATTTAAGTTCCTCCAAATGTCCAAAGGAAAGGTGCCCGAGGCGTCGTTTAAGAAAGTTTGGTCTAAGTCGTAGACTTATCAATAATACCGTATCGCAAAACATGAATCACGTTCGATGCGCAGTGCGAGTAACATGAATGAAATGAAGGACTGCTTGCACGTTTCCTCTCGCTGTCATGTGATTATCGATAGTGATGCGTTGATTGAGGGTCATTCGCCCAGGCGGCAGTAGGGAAATAATCTGTGCGCAGTTCTCCTCTATTCAGAAATGAAATACGAGGGCTGCACTTAATGACGTGACCGCCAACGCTGGGATGCTTGTAAATCATCGAAAGACAGACTCATTCCATGCAACGAGTACGGGCACGAATGAATCCGAAAAAAAGATTCGATGAATTATGATATTGAACTATTGCAATTACAAGTATTCTATTCCAACTGCAATCGCAAAATTGGGATTCATTAAATGCCCTGCGATAAACATGAATCCTATTAATAAGAAATGCATCGGTAGAAATTAGTGATGAATTTTTACATTATGTTATTTTCGAAGATACATCGATTTTAGATAAAAACAAAGCAGAAAACAGATTGATGGGAGAATAAGAAATAGAAGAAGAGAAAGAAGAGCTGATAAGGCAACAGAAGAATAAAAGGAAGATAAATGAGAGAAATGAGGAGACAGAGTAGAGGAGGAAGAATGAGAAATCAAGAGAAAGGAGAGGAGGAAAAAGAGAAGTGAGAAGAGATATGGAAGAAGAAGAGAAATGATGAATTGGAACAAGAGAAGAAAATGAAGAGAAGTGGGGAGAAATAGAAGAGGAGGAAGAAAAGAATTGAGTTGAGAGATGAATAGAAATAGGGAGAAAGAGAAGAGGAAAGAAGAAGAGAAATTAGGCTATGACAGAGAATCATTATCAGAAGAAAAAGTATCAAGAAAAGCGAGGAGAGAGATAAAGTGAGTGAGAGAGCGAGAGTTCGAGAATGGAAATTAAAAAAGATAGTCCCAAAACTTAGTGCAATTAAGTGGAAATCATTCATCATAGCGTAAACGTCATAATTTCATGACTCATCGTGGTTGTGGCTCATTGATCATGTTTGTGGTCACACTTTGGATGTCACAGTGACGTCATATAAAGGCGGTCATTCTGACGTCTTTGATGGGAGGTCACTGTGACATCCCGTTCTGGTCATAGACGTCTCAGACGCATGATGACATCAATGGGACGTCGCAATGACGTCACAATGTTTACTGGGATAGTATCAACAGTATATCAATAGGATAGGACACGTTCATATTGTTCGATTTTGCAACGTTGAGATGGTGCAAAGAAATACCTCATTTCTTTAGTTTCAACCCGGGTCTCTAATAGAACCCTTGTTGGTGGGACAGTCAAAATAAAATAGAACCCGAGAGCTCTATAATGCAGCCCAGGCCATGCTTTTGTTGCATCTCCCCAAATGCCAAGGATTGCTTGATGAAGACATTTTTTAATGATTTCCATTCAATCACTATTTTAGATTTTCGTTAGCATACAGCAGAGTGTGTGCTAACATATTTTGATATTAATTTGTGATTCGATGACAGTGAGTAACATTGAGCTCTCAAGACGGCAGTTACATGAAAGACTATCAAGTCCTGAGAAATATTATTTTTTGCAGATATCTGATATTCTTAATTATCTCTGATATTTAATTCTCGAGAAAAAATAGCCAACGAAATTTTGTAGGCTACACAATAAAAACTTCAAAGGCTCCCATTACTATGTTTGCTATCACGCTCAACTGATAAAGCTTTCCGCAGCTTTAACGGAAACGATGAAAACTCATCAATAGGTCACTTTTCAAGTTTGTGCAGAGACTTGTATTTTCTGATTGCTACAGCATTTTAGATAAATATCTTCAGTGATTTAAATGTGTAGTTCAGTCAATTTCAGAAACGAATTTCATTCTTGAATATTTAAGTATTCAATTACTACGACGATTTCCTATCACTGTCACACTCATCTGCTCGTTTGTTTAACTGCAATTTCATGGCAAAGAGTCATGATGACGTCACAGCTGCCGATTCCTGCTTACTGAAAAGCAGATAGCCGTGGACTAGACAGGAGGTTTGCTGTGGTTGGCTGATAGAAGAACCCTGTCTGTAATGTGCAAGCAAGCACATCTCTGAAAGGATACAAGTTAACTGGATTATTTTTGAATGAGATGGGATGTATTCACAGAATTAGATTCATCTGCGCTCGCTTCGAAGCAGATAAACAAAATATTTAATTCTGTGGATGTATCCGATGAAAACAAAATAAAGCATATATGGCGGTACTTCTATTCTTCCCCCACATTTCTGTTGTTGACACCCGGAAGTGTTGCATCATCAACGATCCTCTCTTGCTCCAACGGGTAGTCTCACTAACGTCGCATAGCGTTGAGTGTGTAAAACTCCTCCTATCTGACTTGCAGAACGTTTTACAGTCTCAGAATTAGACAACTGCTCGTCACTTGTCTGTAGACAACAATCCCACACAGTTAGTCATCACAGCTGTACCTTGTATTATAACTGAGCATCCTAGGTACCAATCGTTCATCCCAGGGTTCAAGTAAGACTTCTCAGTCGTGTTGTAGTGTCACTCAGTGACAGATCAAGTCTATTCTAAGTCCAATGTGACTAATTTTGACGAAATTTGATGAATTTGGTAAAATTGAAAAATATGCTTGGGAAAGAATAGAAGTAGATCTGGTTGATCACGAATCAACACACTCAAGTCTACGAGAGGCAAAATACGGCAAATAATTGTTCGGTGTAGGCTATAGGCCCTATTTGCTGTCAGATTCTGAAATGTAAATTCGCTGTATCACAAATATATGATGACTACAATAAATATACCGGTACTGCAAATCAACACAAAAAGTAGTTATCTGAAACATCAAACGTTAGACGAACTGGAGCAGCTTGACTCTCTTCACTTTCTGAAGAGTCATGCATCACATGGTTACTATCGAAATCCATATCCATTTCATTTGAAGAAATCTGAAGTTAGTCTCGAGAATTAGTTGATAGCATCATCTCAAATTTGGCCCGATTTGCATTCAGTTTTTGTAGAACATGTAGGCATACGTCTTTTAGCGAGAGAAAATTTTCACTAATTTGCGTTCCATTTTCAAATATGGTACAGTCTCCTTACTCAAATGGAGTAAAGGCTATGATTTTGCAATATTCCTTCAACATTACACTTTGCCTCAGATCTTTTATTTTATCATTTTATTTGAAGCGTTCAGAATATGCAACACTGTGATCTTCAATGAAATCTTCAATATAATATGATCTTCAATGAATATTACTGGAGTATTGACTTCAAGACGAAAACGATTAGCTATCATTGAATATAGCAACTAGCATCCGTACTCCAAGTTTATAGAGACATAGAAGGACAGAAAATTGATATCACACTTCGATTGAAAGATAAAAATTATAAATTGGTAAATCAGCCTAGTGCAGTGCTTTAGTCGGTTTAGCCCCGAGGATGCACATCCGTCATTCACTTCAGTATCCTCACAGTTCAATCATTATTTTCACAAGCGTAACTGATGAAAGCGTGCAGTGCCCATAGACACGCTATTGCATGAATCCATCCAATCGGTTAAGAAGTCGATTTCATTCCTTCATTGACCAAGTTCTATAGAGAGCACATTTGAAGGAAGTGTTAACTCGGAAAAGACCAGTCATTTTGGAAAAAGGAAGAATGACGCAGGTTTTTTGATGCCACGCATTAGTCAGTTTATATTTATAAGCAATTTGAGTAACTGGGTCTCAGCAGGCTAAAAGAATAAGGAAAGAGATGAGTCTTTATTACTTTCATTGTTTCATTTGGAATTTGAAACAATAATGCTGCCGTTGATTTGGTAAAGAGCAGCAGATTACGCAATCATACCGGCAAAAATGCATTACAAGCATGAATTTGAGTGAATAATTTGAAGGTCGACATATCTGAGTCTACTTGTTGCGAACTCAGCCTGAATAAATAATTAATGTACGGATAGTAATTACGGACAGTGATAACACGGGCGGGTTGCTAGAACGATCATTTGACGAAGGACCTGTCGTGAAAATTCTATTATTGCCATCTGATTGAGATAAACCTCTACTGATTTTCAGCTCATGACATTTGGTGCCTTCCGGCGCTCCTAGGATTTAAGCATGAGAACGATTGATGGAGGCTACGTTTTAAGTCACAGATGAGATTCGAAGGACTTCAACAAATCTGAAGTTACAAACTATACATAGTTTCTGTCATCACTGGCAAAGCAAAGCCATGTCAAATAATCCATCTAACGCATGCATTGTTGTCGTCATTCGAAATAGGTCGATTTGTAAATCGGAGCAGGCTAAATAGTCTAAGAAAAGTGAAGACGCTTTCATGAGTGCCAGGGCATCAATGGCCCTATATATCTTTCAACAAGTATTTACATATAGGCCCTACTGTAGTCAATTATGTCGCCTATAATCAGGGACGCCGGCAAGGGTGCTGAGAGTGTTGCAGATGCAATACCTGCCCTAAAACTAGGTGTTTCAAATGTTGCATGTGTGCCCTCTTCTTTAATTATCAAAATATCCTTTAATAAACCTGCAGTTGAAGCGTGCGTTATGGTCACATTTCTATGTCCTAGAGCTGTATTCATTGTAGTGTAGGCCTGCTTAAATTTTCTTAGATAGGCTACATGTATTAAGAAATTTTAAGGATAGCTACGATGCCTTGTGAGCTGATAAAAATTATTAGTAAACAAATCGTAGAATCAATTGATGTAGCGAGCAAATGATCTCGTCTGTTTTGGAACTTGCTTTGTACAATCATTTTAAGTGATACGTGATGGCATGATGTACATCAGTAATGAATGAGTAAATGAATTAGTAATGAATTAGTTTTCGGAATGTATTTGACAAAACAAAATTTTGCAAGCTTGTGATATTTCTTGACTAATTAAGTAAATTCTTGCAAAATCGATATCATTGTACATGTGAAGGTCTTGCACGTATATTTTTGAAAACTGATTTGTATTTTTCCAAATATTTCGTATTTTATATATAGGACTATCAAGCGTCGAAGTGTGATGACAATACGTAGTTTTGTAGCATTTTTGTATTGAACATATTAATTAGAAGTTCCATCCTTTTTTAAGCATGCTATTCATTAAAGCTGTTCCCTTAGAACAGTTGACGTCTTTCATTAATATAAATGTTTTTCTTATTGATTTTTTCTTTTTCTGAACACGAACGATTTTGAGCGAAAGTTGTCAAAATTTTCGATTTTTCTTCGTATAGAAATGTAATTTACTGTGTTCTTGACCTTCTTTTAGAATATAGCATGTTCCTGTGCAATTGCTGATGATTAGAAATACCTACAGGTAGGTGTTCTATGACAGCCGTAAGATTCTTGAAAATTAAGAATGTGAATTGTTTTGCAGATTTTTATATGCAAACACGTAATTGCAATATCCAACTTTTTGAATTTATGTTGTTACCCTAATCCAAGCAGTTACAGTTGTCTGTAGTTGACTAGGACCTATAATTGATTGAATTTGTAGTTTAAGATTTGCAATTGTTTTATAGTTAAGTTTTATAGTTGAAATTGTAGACGCATGATATATCGATTCATTTTATGCTGAAAAATCAATAAACAGTTCTCTTGTATTATCCACGTTGGATAATTGCAAGTCATTTCAAAGGAGATAGAAAAGATGTTGCTCAACAGTCCTGCAGTAAATTTACAGAATTTAAACATGTTATTAATGTGCAAGACTATAAGACTAAAATTTACAACAAAGTAATTTTTATTCATTTTATTTGCGTGCTCATAGTCATGCATGCTGGTAAGCTGTTGTCTGATGAGCATGGAATAGTTATCAATCTGAAGTTAGCAGGTCTTTGGGTGGGCCTATACAAGACCAATAGTAGGCTCATAACATCATATGATGGGGAATGGGGATAGGTGTTACAGTAGAATGGGACAGAAAACTTCATTAATTGCTATCCATCAGGTCGATGCAACACCTGCCGCGTGCCGTCGTCCCTGCCTATAGGCCTACTAATAATCTTTGGCCCACATTCCACAGAAACCTGAGAATGGACAGCTTTTTCATCTTCCAGCTTCGTTGCTTGTCATAGGGGCACGCGGTTTGGACGCACATGCAGCTATAGACAATTTGCCATATCCAGTCGTCACTAAGGGCATATGTTCCAGTTCGACTGGCGATCTCTATATTGTTTATTTGAGCATCCGGGTCCGGTTCACAGGACATGTGAACCAAATCGAAAAGGCCGATCCGCGGCTATTCAAAATCAAATTTTAAAAATCTACCGCTCCAAGACCTTTTAGGCCTAATGCATTTTATTTTCTGCGCGGATGTTGAATTCTCTTCGGCTGATGCTTCATCAAGTTACAAGCATACATAGGCCTTATGCTAAAGTCGGAAGGCCTGAATGAATTCAGGCATGCAGAAAGCAAGAGAAATCAGGTAGAATGATTGTGATTTCGGTATGTGCAGGTAACGCTAGGTATTTTCATAATTGCTTCTTAAATTCTATCAAATTGAGTTGGAGGCAGGTCGTCGATCAGTGACATGTTCGGCAGACCTCCACGACGCGGAAAAAGAAGGCATGCCCTATGGCTATTGAAACAAGCTGATCATTGGCTTGAAGTCAGCGCTCGATATTTTCATACTTGAAATATTCACATGGATTGTCAGTAAATTCAGTTTGATGCATCTTTCCTTATTTTTAACATTGCTGTACACGTCAAATAATTCACTTCCAAATTTTATTGAATCATTCAGGTGAAATGCATGACAATGGAAACCCAAACTGTAAAGCGAGTGTAGCCTACTGGTCATATTTTGAATTGAACATTTAAAAATAGGGCACCATACTTAGGCCATATAGGTTAAATATCGCTCTGGAAATGCTGTTTTCAGGAAAATTTGCCGTTGTGAAAGGATTAATCGGTCGCTTTACAGGCCTCCCATCAACCTAAGCCTTTCTTATGCTTAGTAACGTTATGGTTGTACTTTTTATGCTAAAAATTGATGCGCTTTCGCATGTAGGCCCTAATGGAAGAAAATGCGAAATATGAGGTATGACCAAATCTCTGAAGCAAATGTTTCGAGATGACCATATGTTCCATGGTTTTTTTTTATTTTTCCATATTTAAAAATCCACTATGTTCATTTTCGCTTTGCACGCACTTCCTATCATGCATGCACTACTAATCATCTATTCACGAAAAGGCAGTTCAAATCGTATGATTATATATTTCTTCAGTGGAAGACCAACAAATATAGAATATAATAATAAAAAACAATAGATCAAACGAGTTTCAAACATCTGAAACATTGTCTCAGATCTCAAACATAGAGGGCCTATAAACGCAATACATAACTATGACATATCACAAACCTGATGAGTAAAACAGTATTGCATATAGATAAGTGAGGAAAATGTATAGATCGGAATAGCATACGCAATATCAATAAATCAGAAAATGGATAATACAGTCACAATGGCAATAAGAGCTGTTTGATATGAAATTCACAACCAGCAAATAACGGTTATGTCTGCCGCACAATTGATAGGACAGCATCGACCGACAACTGATAAACAATTAATAGTTTGTCTATGATGGCTTTTTACAGTAGTACTGCAGTAGAAAAATCCTCCTTAAGAATCACATTAAACGATCAATTTGGAGATTGCACAAAAAAAATACAACTCAGACAAGATTTAGAAGCAATCGATCGTCGTCAAGTTACACGAAAAATACGCTCTACTATTTTCCAAATCAAAATTTGCGCCACTGATTACCTCAGATTCATTCAGATTGAATTTCAGAATAAAGATTAACGTCTAAGAAAACTCAAACAATTCTATGACAGTTAGGAAATATTACTTTAAATAGAGGAGGAAAATCATCCATTTGATAATCAAGTGCAGAAAGCGCTCATAGCAATTATTATTTAAGCTCCAGTCAGATAAAAAAGATGCATGTAAGTTAAGAGATCAATACTTGTAGTAGCTGACAGTTAAGTAAGACTGGCTAATTATCAACACAACATGGTAAATAAGTCATATTACTGATATGAAAGTCCTTCACAAAAATACCATTTGAGACATCCATTAGGTCATCTTTTCTCCATTGCTTAAATTACCATCAACTACATTCAACTATAGGCCAATGCTGGGCAGATTATGATCGTCGCATGAGAAAAATATGACAAGGATAGAAATCATCTTGTTTGACCACATACAGTCACAAGGTCATCTGAGCTAATATTATCACCCACAAAATCTTAAATATGAGCAGGAGGTCTTGCTATGCATGATATTTAAAGCATTCTCCATAATTTGCCGATACACATTAGAACGCATGAAACTGACACACAGGTTTGACCCCTAAATAACTGAACATGACACTTATTTTCATCCTCATATATGAAATATATGAAAACAATAACGGCTCAAAATGACATACAGGAGAACTTTTAAAGCTCCCGAAGAATCAATTATGCGAGATGCGCTGACATCCCACCCAGCGATCAATCTAACGGCGAAAAGTGGATATCTGTAAGATGTCTGAATTTGATCGGCGCTGTTGACATTGGAAAACAGTAATAAAAAGTAAATCAAGCATGTTTCAAAGATGGCTCTCATAAACAAGGCTTTTAACGACAAGGGAGCATGTACAGAATAGTTAAGAGAGCAGACCACAGACCTTGGTTTATTGATAACAATTCTGGGAAAAGGGACACATTTACCAATTAAAGAAACAATACAAAAGTGTACATTATCTTCTAATTACAAATATTCCCCCAAACGCTGATGTAATCCGTATCATAAAAGGAATGTCGCCGCAAAGTATTTTCAAAATTTCTTGAGGTTCTATTTATCAATGTTTGATTGAGAAGAAGATGTAATCATGATCTCCTTCTGTATTTCAAACGCTTTCATTTATTGATCATCAGGGACCCTAGGATTCTGCGGTGAAAAATTCGATTTTCTGAACTCAATTTTCGCAAATTCTGCGTTTTTCTGCAATCTAACATATTGTACATAATTTAGCTGTAAATTCATATCATAGCAACTAGATAAAGTTCATATAATTTCTAAATAGCCTACAGTAGGCATATACTATAGGCTAAGGCTTTAGGCTATATGTAGGCCTTAGGTCAGGTAGCCTACCTATTTGTCGAATAAGCTTGTTATAA
The DNA here is from genome assembly GCA_907163375.1 of Prostheceraeus crozeri. NCBI lineage: Eukaryota > Metazoa > Platyhelminthes > Polycladida > Euryleptidae > Prostheceraeus > Prostheceraeus crozeri. The sequence continues at coordinate 166,977 of CAJQUW010001979.1, read as the reverse complement.
ATAAAATTCCATACAAGTAGACATTGTACAGTAGATACGTGTTACATAATACGAGGCCTACTGTCTACATGCAATACCGTATAGATTAAACTTGCGGCCCTACTATTCCTAAACTTACTAAGCTAATAGTCGCGTACAGATTGGCTAAGCTAAGGCCTATTGTGTTCATGAACAGCCTATAAAAGACAGATTTTCAAACGAGTTTTTATAACAAACAATGAACGTTTATCAAAATATCAGAGTGAAAGAAATACATATTCAGACTACAGTGAATTGAAAGAGATTTTAAACATGTTTTTCAAATTGTCGTCTTTTAGGTTTCGTCTTCTACATGTATCAATGTTGCGCATACAGCTGATCTCTCGACATCAGCGCTGTTTACAGGCATTCGAGTGAAATAGGTCTACAGTAGTCCGTATATCATTAATTTTTGATGCGAGAATGCTTTTGTTCAATTTGTAGAAAATCTGCGTCTTTCTGCGATTTCCATCGTTTTCTGCATTTTCTGCGCTCCGCAGAATCCTAGGGTCCCTGTTGATCATACAGCAGAATTGTCACTCGGATGGGAATGGGATAAAACGAGCACACAGAGAAATGCCGTTATGAATGTGATCACTGTTGAAATCAGACCAAGTTAGCCACACCCATTTGCTAAGCAGCACCAGATTACTGATACCATCAAGTAGCACGATGCTGTCAACGGGAAGCGTTGTCAGTTATGTCATGACGGAGTTTCCAGGCATACTTTCATCAATGAATGATGAGTCACACACTGCGGATAACTTTCAGCCAAACTTGCAACAAAGACAGTTAAAGTGCGCGATTATTACAAAGAACATCATTTAGTTGGGAAGTTTAACTCAGTCAACTAAAGTATTCAGATCCTTAGGTTTGAGATAATAAAGCAGTGAAGCAGCTGTAACAAATAAGCAACAAAAATATTCATTAAATACTTCAATCAATAAATATGCTATTAAAGGAAGCAACAAAATAACAAAAATAATTCTAGGACAACTACGCATTACATCTCTTGCATCAAAAATTTATACAATCAATTAACGCGAATTCAAAAGAACTTGAGATAATTCAGTTTCTGCAAATAAATTAGAAAGGCACTTGTTCAGGGCATCTCAAATTTCATCCATCTCAGCATGATGTTCTCTACCTATCAACTCTTTTTTGTCCTCTTTCACTTTCGCCTTCCATTGACCGCGATTATCATCAGATACCAAATCGCCTCTATGAGAAGCTTTCCCACTTTTATCAGATTTATCAACTCCTTTAGATTCCGAAATTTCCTTAGTTTTATTCGATTTTTTGAGTGACGGATCAAGAGCGATCTTATCAGAGACTTTCACCTCCACTTCCGGTTGTTCATACTCAAAATGCTTGTCCTGTGGATCGACATTATTGTTCCGGTAGTTGTTATCTTCTATTGGAAAATCGACGACCAGAGAGCCTGTTGGCATCACATCCACTTCAACAGGGCCGTATTCGGCTTCACCAGAATTTCCGAACCTGAAAAACAAAAACAATTAAAGCAACGTTCTAAATTGTCATGGGGAACACAGTATGCGATGATAATAAATGGCATCAGCGGAGACAAAATAAATCTGCTACAATACTCAGGAACAATGATGTAGAAATAATATGCAATGATGTAGACAGGACTGTGATCAGAAATCCATGTTTTTGAAGTCTAGAGAGGACATGTGATTACTATGATGGCACTAGTCTCGAATCTGACAGTGAATTGTTTTCTGGTATCTTTTGATGCTGCACGACATAAATTTTCGCGCGATGTAAGATCCGCGTGAGAGATGTCACTCACGTGAAATGTTGACAATTACTTAAAGCTGGATGCCGCACGAAATATTATAAATGCTTATCGAAGGTGTAGTTAATTTATAGGTTCCACGGATGGTTTAGTTATTTTTCAGCACCACGGTTCAGCTGAAGCTTAAAAGCATCGGTTGGATTAGGAAATGTTATTATGTTTATATTTACTCCCGGAGTGATTTTTTGTGAATGAGAAAATTATTGAGAAAGAAATTAGCCGATTACATTCTAAATGTGAACATTGTGCAAAAAGGATTGCTTTTATGGCAAGAATCTGTGTCATTTTATCGCAATCAGAAGCTATCAAGTGCCTCTCGGTTCTTCCTTATAATATGGCATCAGCTTATCAAAACTATCTTCTCAGCGTTTTTTATACAAAATAAATGCGCGAATTTTATCAGTTTACAGAATTAGTGAAAATAAGTGATATCTATATGTCTAATGAAAACAAGAATTCGTCTATAAAATTAACAAAAATCAGCAGAAAAAGCAATAGCATCCACCATTATGTCGACGTGATTTTCCAAAGAGGAGCGCAACCGGAAATGAAAGGCGCAAGCGAGTATACAGACCGCTTCATAAATCGTTGCACAACGGAAAACTTAGAATTTTCCTTCGCTATTCTTATCAAATGTAATTCCAAAATCGACTAGCAGTTGAAACTTCCAACGTACTTTCATTCTGTCAGTCTGCTTAGAGGATTGCTCAATATAGGATCCGACCGATATCGCACACATAATCAATTGGTCAATGTTATTCATAAAACTGCTAAGAATTTTGCTTGAGATGTCAATATATCATAAGTTGTTCCCTGTTTAATAGTAATTGGCCCTTCTGTCAATCATAGCATTTGTCGGGTATTCGATGACGCCGTAAACCAAGTCACACAATAGAATCTTGTCGCGAAGCCGAGCAGACACCCCATTCTATGGTAGAGACATTGCACGATATGACATGTGACGCGTGTGCTTGATACATATTTGAATCTCTCGATGAACTCAAAGCAAGCAAAAGAAGGATTGGCAGTGGTCAACGCTAATTTCTAAGTTTGTAAGATAACGGATGGAACCATTTTTTATAAACTTAAATATTCTTGTAGCTAATAACATCAGCTTTCATTTAAGCCCATGCACAAAAATTGTAGCTTAAAGAGAAGAAAAATGAAAAATTTTCTGTGTTAAAGCGGCTACTCACTTAGAACGTGAAATGACACTTGCATTTTAACTTGAATGAAAATGCTCTGATTTTGTCAAAATTCAAAAAGGATTATATCGCCTAAAAGCTTATTGAAAGCCTGATTCAATGGTGATAATCGAAAATTTGTATTTCGTGTAGTTACTTTTGTAGACATCAGTAATTAAAATGACCAAAATTACATAATTTTGAAATCTACTGACTACAACTGACCGGACATATGACATGAACAGTCTGCAAAATTAACAAATGAATCTTAACATTCTTCTTCTGAATTTTGATATCACCTTCTGTTTCAATGAATAAGATGCGTTTAATATTTTGAGCGACGATTTTGTTATGAATTCTATTCATTGTGTATCTTTTTGCACATTTACTCAATCTTGATCTCCATTCATCATTGGATAATTGATGGATAGATCATATTGTCAGTCAATTTTCATTGAAAAATTCAGTCATCTACATCTTGAAATCCTCCGTCAAAAAACCTTTCGAATTTCTTTTGTAGGACCTACTGACCACAACTAACCACTTGTGAAATTAAAATATATGCTAAAATAATCTATGGAATGGGAGGTTTCAAATGGCACTAAGTTTGCAAAAATTGAACCGTATCTTCCTTACGAAAATTACGTTTGAAAATGGGTTGACAATTTTGTGCAATAATGCATGAAACTGTCTGTAGATTCACAAATTGAAGAAATTGTATCAGCAGATGACTGCGACGGCAACGAAATTCCAGTGAAGGTTGGAGAATCACATCTCTAGCAACACCATGATCGATGATCTGCTAGATCCTGACGACCAAGCAAACGATTTCTATCCAGCATAATGCTTTTATGCATACGAAATATTTGTATATCACTTTGATAGCATGATAGCACACATCAGATATCAAGAAGAAAGAACATTAGCGTCTTTATTGCCCATTGGTAACTTGAACGGGAGCGCTCTGACACTCTTAGCCTAGATGCCCTTCCTGCAGACTTCCAATAACACTTTCGGGGTTCGACCTCTGAACCGCAAGATCGTTGGGCAAACACTTAACCACTGCGTCACAGCTTGCATTATACCTCAAGAGATCAAAGTCGATATAGAGATAAATGTACGATATTTATGCACATGTCATCAATCTTGAAGACTCATGAATTGACAAGGGAACATCTTTGACAATAAGTTGCACATAATTCATATGATGCGATAGGAAATGTCTCATGTTGCTGACGATCGTAAGACCGCTTTTCATCGTAAATGAAGTCTGACTCATGACAATTTTACTATACTTACAATTATCTCACACTCCTCAATAACTTTCATCTTGATACACTCGTCTTATCAAGGTCACTGTTTCAGTTACTAGACGAAATTGGTATACGCGTGAAGTTTCTCCCGTTTCTGTACCACTATCATAATAGCATACATGCAACACGTTCATAAATAGATTTGCTCCACTCATTTTCTCTTAATAGCTTTGCTTTCAATCCTCATTTTCTCATAATAGAAATTAGTAAGTAGATTTCAATCCAACCGATCACTCCACCCAATCCTACTTCCTGTCAATCTATTCGCAAAACATCAGGCCATACTGAGTGACGTCACTGCGGCGTCATCACACCGCTGATTCTAGACGCCTGCAATGAATTGCTCATACAGCAATACCATGCATTGACACTCAATCGTCTTACAATTAATATTATTGAAGGTCAACATATTGTGGCAAATATCAAGGTTTGTCTAAAACGCAGGCGGTTAATTGAGTACAAACATTCTACTATGCTCTAGGAATATTTCAGTTTAGCTTTTGAAAAGTAGATTTCTCGTATGTGAAATATCGGATGCGACGTGGCGAGGGCTTGAGGCATCCGCAGACGCATGGCCAATAATTTAATCAAAAATTTCACCTATCTTTCAGGTTTGTAAAAAGCATGTATTTGAACTGCGCGTCGCAGACCTGCTGTTTCCACAAACGAGTGAAAAACAGGGCAGATAGGTCAACTGTTTGCTTAAATTTAGTAAATTTGTGCATAATTGTCAGGGATAATCAATAAATAAACAATTAATTACAAGAAAATCGCTTTTTCAATCACTTAATTGAAATTGGAATTCAAAACAATCAATTTAAAGAAATTGGATTTCAGTGACCAAGTTCATCTTATTTTATCAGTCCTACTTTGTCATCTTTTTGAGAAGAAAAATATACTCGCATGCTCATGATCATTGCCAAAGTTAGCTTAATCCGCTAAATATCATCTTGTGATGATATTATTATTAAAATGTTTCATTTCAAAATTTTTGATTTCCAAGTAGAATTGTGATTGTTATTAACTATAGCGGTATACATGTGACAGCATCATGCTGCTAAAAATGTAGAATTATAAATTGTAGGAAATGAATAATTATTGTTTATTGAGCGAACTATTGCATACGATCGCAGAATACAGGATATTTCGTTCATATAGAAATTAACAAGTTCGTGTGGTATTCTAAACACACAAAGCAGATGATCTACGAGCCATCTCTAAAACAGATATACATATAAGTACACTGTACAGATATGCGCTATTCAGTGTAATTCATAGGATTTTTCCGTATACGACGATTCTGATAGTAAGACTGATACATGTTACCACAATGATAGTAGTGAGACGGACACATCGTATCTGAGATACGCTACCTTCTGAATATTGTCCTGAAAATAATTGGCGTGGATGATCCATACCCAGAATTAAACTAAGCAATGCATAATACAGGCTACACCATAAAACCAATGAATAATAAGTTGAACAAAAATAGTTATCTCGCAAAATAAATTCACATTACCTTCTTGCAAGTCTGCAGCATTCATTGATTAAATGGACATAATGCATGATCAGTAAAGAAGCTACACTTGAACATTTATAACGTAAAATCATGTTACAGGAAAACATGAGGTATCATATTCAAACATTTCAACAGTTTGGCAGCGCAGTTATCATTATCTTTCCCTTTCTCACTCAACCTGCGGCCTCAAAGCGGTGAAAGGGTGAAAACGGAGTCGCAATAAGGCTTTGTCGTCTGAAGCTCATGCTTCTTTGGGTTCTACCTTGTCGGAAAGGTTTATTGTCGGCGGTTTGTGACCGTGCTCCGGCTAACTAGCAGGCTCTGGAATATTATTTTTATTTTACTGGTCATTGAATTTATTTATGTTTGATTAATTTTTCATTCTTTTTCTCCACGTTTGTTTATTTTAAATGTGTGGTAGGCTTCGGCCGTCCCAATTAACACCACTCCCTGGTTTGCGAGATATGAACAGTCATCAGATGTTTCATGTTGTTGAATCAGGTTTTTGGGCATGGCACTTATTTGGCTCATTTGTGATCGAACTTCCTTCCACTGCTCTCTTTTGCACTTCCCCATTTGTTGCAGGTTAAGGTGTGACAGATCCAACGTATTCACGGCATACGGGCGTCAGGTAGTTCGAGGGTCCCGAACCCACTGGTAATGCTTTGGGAGGCAGGCCCGGTCAACTGCTCGAAAAAAGGCGGTACAGTTCCACTGCCACGGACATGCGTGGGTAGCTTTACTGAGGGGTTTAGCCCGTGTAGCTGTATCCGGTTCCTCTGTGGCCTACCTGACTTGTACCCATTGTTACGGCAAAGGGGTTCTCATTTGGGTTTCTTCAAGCTTTTGCGACATGAACTGTGCCTATAAGTGTCTTTTTTTGCGTATTATTTATTGCAGCTTTGTTGCTATTATTTACGTTTTTCTGATGCCTTCCAAAGTTTCTTGTATCACTTTGTTGTACAGTATAATTTTCGTTTATTTGATTGATATTCCATGAGAAATTATGAAAATGAGAAAAACACACAAGAAACGTAGTCAAGCCGTCAAGCTCAAAACCCCTCTCAGGATCAGCTTCAGCAACGTAAGAGGACTGAGGTCCAATTACGACGACATCAACATCTTCCTGCAAGGTAAGTCACCAGATCTTCTAGCCCTGTCGGAAACCAGGTTAGATCCCAGTGTGTCATCGAGCGACGTTACTCCTGATGGATACATATTTCACCGGATGGATAAAGCACCTTGTCATGGTCTTGGAGTCTATGCCAAGACAAGCCTTCCCTTGAGAAGGTTTTGTAGCTCAGAGGATCCAAGGCATGAGTATCTTGCCTTCATTGCGCCGCTGCAGAAGACCACTCTTCTTCTATTTTTCCTATACCGCTCTCCATCAACTAATGCGGATATTTTCAATGTTCTTTCTGACAAGATCGATTCTCTTCTACAAGAGTATCCCAGCGCTGAAGTTGCCGTTTTTGGTGACTTCAACGTGCACAATGTTGACTGGCTTGTGCACTCACGCACCACCGATCTCTCCGGTCAGGCAGCCCAGGATTTCGCTGTCTCTCACAACCTTAGTCAAATTGTCACTTGTCCTACCAGAGTGCCTGACCGAGCTGGGGATACTGGATATCTCCTTGACCTGTTTCTCACTCAAATCCAACTTGTTTTTCACACAAGGTTACTTCTCCCCTCGGCACGTCTGATCACTGTGTTATCACAGTTTCTGGCAAACAAGTTTGCTCCACACCGTCTGCACCCTTCCATAGAACAGTTTATCAATTCTCCAAAGCAGACTGGTGTGGCTTCCGCACTTTTCTTAGTCAAGTTCAAGCTGAGAATTTGATTCTGAGCGAGAACGTCCACAAGTCGGCGCAAGAACTGACAGAGTGGCTTCAGATAGGGATGTTGGCCTACATCCCTCACCGTACTTTCCAAATGAAGCCTCACTCACAACCTTGGTTTACACCAGAATGTGCAGCTGCAAGTTGCCAGCGTGACAGTAGCGCTGGCAATCTTGAATTGTACAAAACCGCTCGTAGACATTGCAAGGAAACCATACATCAGGCCAAAAGCCGTTACGCTTTGTATGTACGGAAATCCATTGCTACCCAAAAGCTTGGCTCTAAGGACTTCTGGAGGATTTACAACAGTGTCACCAATAGGAACAAATCCTCCATCCCAGCACTCCGTCATGCGAAGTCAGTACTTCTATGGCGACAACCTCAGCAGACAAAGCCGAGCTTCTTTGCAAAGAGTTTGCGAAGAATTCGTCATTAGACGATGGAGGTAGAATTCCACCTCCAATTCCCATGCGCACTGATGAGACAGTTAGTCCTCCTTCAGTCACAGTCCGAAACGTCAAAAAGATCATCGCCGGTCTCGATAGCTCTAAGTCTAGTGGACCAGACGGCATCCCGGTTTCGGTCTTTAAGCATCTCTCACCTGAGCTTTCTCCACTTTTATCTAAACTGTTCAGTAGATGTGTATCCACCGGTGAGTTTCCCTCTTGTTGGAAAGTAGCTTCCGTGGTTCCAGTTCCAAAGAAAGGTTCTGACTCATCTCTTCCATCTAGTTACCGTCCTATCACCTGCTTCCAATTGCTGGCAAGATTTTTGAAGCAGTGATTAACCAACACATTGTTAACTTCCTTGAAACTCAGAACCTTCTATCAGAAGAACAGTATGGCTTCAGGCACTCTCGATCAACTGCAGATCTTCTTTCATATGTCACTGAAACATGTGAGTCGTGTCCTTGACAGACAAGGTGAGACGAGATCAGTTGCCTTGGATATTTCCAAGGCATTCGATAAAGTCTGGCATCAGGGACTCCTTATGAAGCTAAAGTCCTATGGAGTTGCTGATCAACTCCACAAACTTCTTGCTTCTTTCCTTAGTGACCGGCAGATATCTGTCGTCTTAGATGGCCAAAAGTCTTCCACCAAGTTTGTCAATGCAGGAGTTCCTCAAGGGTCAATTTTGGGACCCACTCTTTTTCTGCTGTACATCAACGACCTCCCAGACTGCCTAGTGAGTAAATTGGTGATGCATGCAGATGACACAACACTCTTCAATTCCAATGAGCGACTCGCTAAAAACGCTCAGCAACGTCAGCAGTTATGCAACGTTCTTAATGAAGACTTACGCAGGGTCTCAGAATGGGGCGCCAATTGGCTTGTTTCCTTCAATCCTTCAAAAACTCAGAGTATTCTGCACTCACGACTTAAAGGAGATGATGATCATAGCATTAAGATGTCAGATAATAGGATCAGAGAACAAGATTCCATCTCCTTCCTTGGATTGGCGGTTACGAAAGACTTGTCATGGAAACCGTACATCCAATCCATTAGCAAGCAGGCAGCTCAACGCATTGGTAGTCTCTATCGTGCTAGCAGCTATCTTCCACCACAGACTATCTGCTATCTTTACAAGTCCACTATTCGTCCTCTGATGGAGTATTGTTGTCATCTGTGGGCAGGCGCCCCACAAACGCATCTTAACCTCCTTGAACGGGTTGAGAAACGTGTCAAGAATCTCATGGGTGAAAATCTTGCTAGCAAGTTGCAGCCGCTCTCCGTCAGACGGGATGTTGCTTCACTCAGTCTCTTCTACAGGTACTATTTCGGTAGAAGCAGCTCTGCAGTAAATGAGTGCGTACCCAAACCTAAGATCTTCTCCAGAAGCACACGCAGAGCTAATGCACTCACATGCTATAATGTGAGCTTAGAACGCGCACGTACTGTGAGTCGCTCGAAAAGCTTTTTTGTTCGCACGGCACAGCTTTGGAATCAGCTTCCCCAGACCACTTTCCCTGACCAATACAATCTTGATACTTTCAAGAGGCGTGCGAATAGGTTTCTGATGGGGGCAGCTTAATCAGATTAGAAGATCTGTTTTTTTTCTTTTATTTATTTAAAGTAATACAATTTATTAGTTTTTCATTGAGTAACCCCTAGCTTCGTTCATGGCTCATAGCTGTGCTAGGGGTGAAAATTCAGTAAAAAAAACTCTAAATCAGTCGAATTTGAGTTTTTCAGAAGGCATGTATGATAGAGGTATATAAGGTTTATAAAAGGTTTTATGTTTAAAGATAAAGGATAGAGCAAATTTGCGGGTCGAAAATATTCAATTTTTAATACCGATGCATTTCGATGTCATTCGGACGAACATGCTTGCCTTTTATCATGAACACGTTTGTTCGAAGGACACCGAAATGCATCGATATTAAAAACTGAACATTTTCGATCGGTAAATTTGCTCTATCCTTTATCTTTAAACATTAAAATAAAATGGGCTTTCTCAACTCATAAGGCTTTATGTTTCGAAATTTGGTAATTTAAGGAAAGAGCCCATACTATTTGATACATGATATATCATTAATCAAAATACAACCCTAACCTGCCTGACGCATAATTATCTTTGCTATTCTACATGTCTCATACGTGAATTTTAATTTTCTTTATTGATGAAATAAATTTGTGATATCCTTTCTACTTTGACGATAGTTGCGGAAATATAGCTGAAATAATTTGCTGCTCAATAAATTGATTTAGAACATTAAGTAGATTAGGTCCTCTCCCAAAATCACCAAATAAATCGATACTGTTTAGCAGTGAATTAAGACTTCAAAAGTAAGCACAGTTTCAGAGTGGAAATTATGTTCACATTACTTTGAAAGAATAAATCACCTTGTACTACATGTATGTAGTATATTCCTCTTTCAATAGATAGGGAAATAATCACTTCGGTAAAGTAATATTGCCTCGTAATTCTTTTAGGTGATCTTGATAAACAAGATTTTCAAGCATTAAAAGATTCACACCAGACTTTCTCACGCACTACCAGACTTTGCACAGAGCATCAGATTCTTTTTTGCTTGATAGGCTACAGCTCTTCAGAAGAAATCGTATGGTTTCAACATCTGATTGACGCCGTCTTGAACAACACTATTGTCAAGGTAGTGCGCCCGACTCGCCAATGTCAAATACAGTGCAATCCAGATACGAGGGAGAACATATGTCACAATAAAATATGATTAGGAGGCTAATTTCGGTTATCTCACGCTACAAAGACAAAAATTACAAATTTGAGTGGATTTGAAAGTGACGAATTCAACAAATTGTTTATTGATTGAGATTATAAAATATTTGAGTAAATACTGTACATTCATTTTACGTGCATCTCGTGATGTCGCTTATGTTTCACCTGAATTGTATGAATGTTTATACACACCGTGGTTTGATGAGCATATGCTGTAGCTCCATCGTCAGTCAGCGATGCTGTTAGCAATCACCTTTGAGCCATTCACAGCGTTCAAGAAATGACAAATATATAGGAAAATTCACATGACAAATTTTCTTTTGACTCAAGGTTTTTGACCTTGACTTGCAGCATCCTAAATATTGAAAACCAGACAGCTTATTCAAATATTGCTTTCATGAACGACTCAACGTTATATAATCGTAAATTGTTATTAGAATCGATCATTTGGAATATGCTTATCAAATAAAAGCTCCATTTTAATGAAATTAGAGGCAATCTGACCATCGATCGTTTTACATTAGCTAATCACTTCTAAAACCGCATCACTTATATGCCAGAATGTCTACAAAATGACAATTTGATGCTAATGGACACTATCAGCAACTGTTCTTGTTGTGTTGTATTCTAATAGATCTTGACTAACTAGATCCAGCAGTCATTTGTATTATTTTTCAAAATAAGAAATTCAGATATTATTGTATATTCGTCTGAATTAATTTACTCGTACATGCGGCCACTGTGTTTAATCATTTGGCAGCGTTCTCCAAATAATTTCTGTAAGAATACTGCATTTATTGATCCAGAAGTCACATATCTGTGATTTGTGTCGCCAATGTCATATTGACGATGTGTCAGCACCAAAATAACCACGAAATTCAAAGTTTTTCAAAGTCAAGCTTCTTCAAAATTCAAAGATCTTCAATGAAATATTTTCTGAATTTTCGGGTAATTAAGTACGAGTCGCATGATTACAATGCATCACACGAATTCGTCTACAAGTAACTGAATACATGCATCACAATTCATCCACATGCAAAACCAGATCATATCAGTGATCTAAACCGTTAGTTAAGCTGGAACTGCATTAGATGTCATGATTGTGACAAGATCCAAGGGTTATCCAGATGTTTTAAGAGTTTCAATGCTTTCCCTCAAATTCAAGGTTACTCAATGTCGTAGACAAATTGAGTCTTTCAGGAATGATAAAAATCAACATTTCCATGAGCAAATACAGTGAGTACACACTTTCCTAATCAAACATGTCATCTAGCTTGAACAGAAACTCTTACCGATCGTACGCTCCGTGTCGAGGTGAAGGAATCATCACTGTTTGGCGTCGTCCAATCATTGTTTTAATGCAATAACACAGGCCGGCAATGATAGCTAATGCTCCTGTAAAAAAACCATGAAAAAGAAAGTTAGTCACCTATTAAATTCCGTGTAATGATGCTACTGAGTATTTTACATATTATGATTTCAACTGAGCAATTGAAGGATTACTAAATGATGAACAATTCAAATAACAATCGACATATAGTTCAATATTTCTAAATGGACCACCGAGAACAAGATGAAAATTAGAGTGGACAAATGTCAACAGATGTTTTTGCACCGAAGACGTGATTTGGACTTTTCGAAGTGGGCACTTCATGATGTTGATGCTCAAAATCACATCAAACTTCTCGGAGTGTCTGTTTCCGCAAATCTGGATTGGACTTCTCATATCTAACAAATTTGTAAACAAAGTGCGTCCAAAATGTATATTCTCTACCGATTGAAGAGCTTCCTTCCAAAGCATAATCTGGTTGATATATATTACGCCTGCATTAGAAGCATTCTCGAGTACTGTGCTCCAATATTTTCAAACATTAGAGTCTTTCACGAAAATATGCTAGAGGCTATTCAAAAAAGATGTCACAGAATAATCTGTGGTTCATGAAACTGTGAATGCCCTTTCTTTGTACCACTACAGTACTTGAGCTAGGATTCAAACTTTTCAAACAGATGACTGAAAGTCCTTCACATCCCCTGAATCACCTAACACCTGACCGACTGATGTACTCAGGAAAGTTCCGTCTTCTTTTATCTAGCAATGATATGACGAGAAATTCTTCCGTCCATACCATGTCCAAGCTAGCGAATAGTGGTTTCGACGTGTAATTTTTGACATTAGTATTTTTTGTTACATTATTTTACTTTCACTTTATACGATTTATTCTGTGTGAAATTGTCCCCACGATTCTCATTAATGGGGATTTCGTCAATAAACGATTATTATTTAGGTGGTGTCGTGAACGCAATCTGCGGATTGGCTTTCGAACATGTAGGACTAAGTGGAGTAGGTGAGTTGTCTTGGTTGATTTCGCGCAAAGCTTGCCCATAATTTCAGCGCGACGACTCAGTCGGTAAAATGCAGACCAGGAATGGAAGAAAATTGGTTGAAGTGCATCTGATGCACCCAGAAATAATTCTCATCGCCTCGTTTATTTAGATGACCGGAAGCTTTGTGTGGGCACTCTGCATCAACACAGGTGTGCAATTCTCGCTCGGCTAGTGCCATAACCAACGTCCGAGTTGACATGCGTCGGGTAATGCGTCGAAGCTTGCTCACATGCGCGTGCTGGCAATTTTCTTAATTATCAGTGCTGTTCGCGAGGAGAGAATTTGTTTCATTTGATGGTGCTTCTCTTTTTACGAATGCTCCTCTATCTCCTACGATTGATTTTCTCTCTCATCGTCTTCCGTTCATTTCTTTTGATTTACCTGTCAGTCTTAATTGCTTTTTAGATGTTATAAAGTTGTCCGTTGATCCTATCTATTTTTCGTTTGGTGACTGTTCTATCAACAGATTTTTGGTGTTGTAATGAGTAATCCTCTATCGCTTGTGTTAGCGTCTGTTAGTAGCGTTTATGTCCGATAACTGCTGTCTGTAGCTTTGCATTCTGTCCATTTCACTTTACACTTGATAATGGTTGTGACATCACCCGAAACGTCGTGACTTTGACTTACTCTTTTTCAAATTTTCAATACATCTTCAAATTCAGTGTGGTATTTTTATTACAAATATTATATCAGCTTACCGGATATTGAAGGTGATTTAGTCTGAACCAGGTTTCCGGGCCTAGAATGCTCAAAACATGGCTTAGACAGGGTAAACCCTGGTTAAACCTTAAACCAAGTCAGCAGATGCCACCTACTTGAGTCGGACACCTTAGAGCAGTCTCCTACATTTGCCAATTCTGTTGCAATTATTATCACGGTCTGTGTTCTGATGAATTTGTTTCTGTTACCCCACGTTCTCGCTCTTTTACCAGATGCAAAAGAAGTGACTACGCAAATTCATGTTTTGTCACTATTCCTCGTTGTCGGACTGAACAATTTGAGCGATCATTCCTTCACAGAACAGCTATCCTGTGGAATAAACTTTAGGAGGCATTTCCAACATCTGTCAATGTTGAGGCATTCAAGAGGGCCGTGAAAAAGCTTCCACCATGTTCTTTGGAGAGTTGATAGATTGAAGGGTATTTTCCATTATGTAATCTTGGTTTTTCATATTGTCTACTTCGTTATTTCCAGTTCCAACCCCACGAGTAAAGCAGCTATTAATTATCAGCTAGATATGAAGGATCACATCTGACATCTCGCATGCACCAACGACGCATTAAGTTAAACCACAAATAGTAATGCAAATCGTCTATTCTTATTCAGGGTGAATGCCCGCTGCTCGCAAAAATCGAGATGCCCGCAACGGGCCCACCCCAGATCATGATGATTGACCTCCGTTTTTCTAAAGAGCACAACTGTCTCATCGTGAACTTGTTTCATAAGCAAATTGCCGTATGTCAAAAAGTGCTCATACTAGTCATGGTCGTGCTATAAATTAATGGAGAGCAGTAATGTCTCTTTCTGAAATGTCATATAGATAAATTCCGCTGACCATTCCATTGCGTCTAAGGATGAAAATGACATATGAGAACTTACCAGCAACACCACCCAACCAGTACTTGTGAACCTGGACAAAACAAGGAATTGTAAGAATTATATATATAACTCCGCGTTTCCACCCATCAACAACCATAAGGCGGCGCCAGCATCGCATCCTACTCGATTGTTTATTCCTGCAAAATTAAGGCTGATTATCAAATGAATTCATGTTAAACTTGATCACTATTAACTTTAGTGTAATGCCTATGCTTAGGGATTCAAGTTATTCTCCTAAAATCTAAGTTTAGACTAAAAACGGCGTTTTTGGAGAAATCAACCTCTGAGATTTTGTAACAAAAGCATTTTTAGCAACACTGACTGAAGTTTAACAGTGTTCGGTGAAAAGGCTTGGCGGTGACACTTCGAATGGCAAAGTAATTAAAAGTGATAGATATTTCTTTGTCTCCGATCGGAATTGCAACATCCTCGTTAATATTCTGTCTTGTCACCATAGCTGATGTGGAGAGAACAAAGACAAGCTTCTGTATATAAAAGTCGCCTACATTGACTGACCAGCGTCATCATCTTACCAAAGAGAATCTGAGAAACAACACTATTAAAATCGCTGATCTGTAAATCAAAATTTGTAAAAAAAATACTACACACTTGACCTGATAGACCTACTTTGGAATATAAGGAACCTAAAAGGCTCCTGAAATGAATGATTTGTCAACCTATTCCCCGAAGCCTAGTAGTATCATTTCGCTGGCTCAGAGAAAAATGTCTTCTCTGAAAAGTTTATCCATATTAACAGAAATATCAATAGAGTTTTCTGAAAATCTGAAGTCAATGAACTTTAATAAGACGTGCATCATCGCTTTCATAAAAATGTCTATTGCAGTCAACGACGTATTCTTTATCTGCTATTTCCTAGGCATACGAAAAGTAAACTTTGCTAACAATGACGAAACAGTGAAAAATCTGACTTCCAAAATTTTCTATTCAAGAATTCCGATACATTATGTATGTTGACTGAAGATGTAATTCTACATAGAATCAATAAGAGAAAAATAGTAATAAGTTAAAGAAAACGCTGACAATTCAATAATCGACACATTCCACTCAATTTCCTAGATATTATATATACAAGATGGGAGAAATTCGAAAAAATAAGAGTGTGAAAGAAAGTTTCAATCATTTTATGACCGACACGAGTCTCACACTGAAAAAATAATTTATAGCGGGGAATTCCCCCACCAGAAAGCTGAATGTTGAAATTTTCACAGGAGAGATGTGAAGAATTTCCAAAATGCAGGGAGTGAGGACTAAATATTCGGTATTTTTTAGAGAATCACTAGTTTTCATGCGGCTGTGAGAACAAACAAACAGAGGAGCACTGCGAAGATGAGGAATAATTCAGATAGTATGACTTCGTCATCTGTATGACATAATGCCATCGCATTAATATGCAGATCATTTATGCATTTTTTGATGCATTTAAAAATATTGGATTGTCTGATTTAAAAGAATAAGCAACAATGAAAAGAAAAAGGATGAACTATTAGATAGACAGGTCACAAAATCGTAGGAAATCACTAAAGATATTGTAACTACAATTAAATCGCGGACTGAATCAAGCTTGCTAGTACGCTTACTTGATCATAACTTTAAGAAGCATGTTGACTGGATAGGTCACTTCGAGGAAAATCATCACCGTCGCACCAAATCTGAAATGAAATTAGTTTTTACAATGCAATGGAATAACAGACAGTCACACAATTAAAGAAGAAAAAATTATGTTAGTCGAGAGGCTAACATAATAAGACTGAAACTTTTAAAAAATATAAAAATGATATAGCTAAATTATAATCACGCTCTTCTCCAGGGATCGACTGTGCCTGAAAATGCTGCCGCAACCGGGTGGTGGATTTGAAATTCTACCTAACCCGTGCCTGGGTAGTCGATGAGATATACGACCGGACTGATTCATTTCCTTTCCTGGACTCCAAACTGGTCAACAAAACAGCAGCTTGTAGTAGCGAGATACTCGCCAGAATTACGAAAGCGCACTCTGCCCTCGGAAGATTGTACGGTAGACTATTTGGGAGGAAATATGTATTGATTCCCCCTATGATGAGAGCTTTCAACGCAACCATCATCTCTATTTTGCTATATGCCTCAGGGTGCCTTTTGCACGTGCAACTTCATTGCTGACACTCATAGGATAATAAGCTGATGAGATCGATGCGTTTCTCTTTATCACCATTCACCAAATTACTCTTGTCTGGACTTCTGTCTCATGACGCATGAAGGATGATTATTGTAGGCATTTATTGTTTGTCCATTCTTTTTTACTCATCATGGATCTAAAAGTGTGAAAACAAGTTGCTAGTGTAAACACACCTTCAGAGCCACGGTGCTTGCTACTATCTGATGTAAATCAAATTGAAGTGTCCAAGTGGCAATATTCTACGAACTAATTTGGGCTGCTTTTTACGAGTTAAAATCAGAAACACGGACATCAACCTTCATTGTCGGAACCAGACACGAATCTGATCCAACACTTGAGACTGCGTTGGTTAGAACATGTTGCCAGACAACCCCGAGATCGTCTGAGTTTCAATGCGTGGCATTCTACAATCCCAAACAACTGGAAAAGCAGGCGTACAGCCCTCCAGATCCTGAAACTTTGACAGGCAATCTAAAAACATCATAATGAACAACGCGCAAGATCGAATCCACGTGCAGGCAATTGCAAGATCCAGAGTGGACCTGTATCCGAATAGTCGATTAGATATGCGAGCAGGGGAACTAGGACACTCAAATAGATAGACCGCGTAAGCGCGAGAGTGGACTTAGATACGTGCTTGGTTATTTGGTGTAAATATCAGATATATGGTTGTCCCAGCCATGCCCTTGCCTCCATCTTCCATAAAAAATGCCTTTCAATAGGGAGTTGTGTCAATGTTGAGAGATGTGAACTGGGCCTGGTGACGATTCCTGATATTGGATGAAATGGCAGTTATTCAATATCTGTTCCCATTTTTCAGCTGAGAATGCAACTCAATATCTAACTACTCTACTTACATCATGTTTGCAAAAAACAGCATTATTGCAGACGCACTCACTTAGGCGACATATTAGTAGTGCACCTAAAGTGATACTTAATGAATACCCGTCGAATAACTATTGCTTTGTTTTGTAAATTACATCGCCTTTTCGATCACCATGTTGGTTAGGAATTTCACCCACAAAGTATATAGTTATTTGATTCATAATGGAAAATTAGCTATTAGTGGTATTGGCAGACCGAAACAAAATGCCTACAAAATGACCAGAGCTGTACCCGAGCCCGGGCCAATGCTTGGTAAATGTTCGGGTAATAGCCGGCCTAGGACCCGGTCAATCCCTACTAATCTCCTTCACCGACAATTAATTTCAATCGATATTAGATTGAAATATAATCAAATCCTTCATCAAATGGAATATTATTTTTAACTAATCTGGTAACCAGAAGTAAATAATAAGTGATTATTTTAGTACAAGTGCAAAAAAACTTGAAATTTAAGGTTGGCCCTTTATTTTGACCACTACTGTATAAAGAAAGCAAGATGACCAGCAAGTGATAAACATTACAGGCACCTAATGATCAATTAAAAGCAGTTGCTAATTACGAGGAAGTCAAAGACGCATTCAGAAGACACATAAAGAAGTGCCAGCTGCAAATCACATGCATGTGTATATCGGACAGGCCCAACACAAGCAAACATCTTGGTACTCATTACTTATACTGCCGAAATATAGGAAGTGGCGGTCTATTTTTCAAACACCTCATCAGGGTGCCGGGCTATTGCAGGGTAACTTTCTCTGCACATTAGTCAATCATAAATTGGAATATGCGTGAGTCTATCAGCTTCTCGTAGATTTTTTATTCAAGTGAAAGCTTACTTAGCTATAGTTAATAATCTAAATGGTTTTAAAGTATTCTATCTCGCATACGTTTTTCATAGAATGCCAAATCTGAAAATTACTGCACAAGTTGTGGAAATAGAGAATGACAATGATCATCAATCACAATGGAAATTCAAAGGAAATGGATATTAAAAAACAACACAAGTCCGATGGATAAAATTGAAAATGTAAAAATTCATAACACGGAAAATATACTTTTAAGGTTCCAATACTTCCACGGAAAATTTTGTCATCATGGGCTTAATCACTACGACTAATCATATATGGATGGAATAAATTATTTATTGAAACAAATTAAAACAATATTTGAATACCGGTATCGCAAGTAGTTAAATGTAGTAAAATAACTTACATCATCAGGATTCCGAAGAGGTAGTGGAACACGACAGATTCGATGCCAACACCAAGCATAACTGAAAGATGAAGGACTTAATCTATTAGTAATTTTCGACATAACAATTATCTATTTAACAATTCACTTTATTCGCATTTATTGTTTTTCTCAATTCGAAGTGTTGCGAGTGCTTCTATCAAGCATACTAGTAGATAATTGATTACACAATTGTTCCAAAAATATCTTTAAAATTTATCAATTTCATTTTCAGAAGCAGCGGAAGGTCCGACGTGGGACCTAAAGTAGTATCAGTCCAAAACCACGAAGTACTAAAAAACAGTAGCTCTGTACGCTGTGCCACCTTTGGATGCCGTGATGTGCTGCAACCAGGGTGTCCACCCCATCTCATGAAACAAAATCACGCACTTTCAAGACAAATCCTATAATGCACCCCTAGTTTATGCATTCCTTTTCTGACATACATAGTCTAAAATCAGAAGAATATGTAAGTGAAAATGTGTCTATTGAGTGTCTAAGTTTTCGATTTGTACCTATACCCATGCTTGAAAGAAGTGGACATAAAACAAGATTCATGCTACAAGAAATGCTCAAGTTCATCATGTGGTATCAGGTAGCATCTTTATTTTCACTAGATATACTTTTTATTAGCTTTCGGGATTTCATAAATGGCAGACCTAATGGATTCACGAGGTAAACTAAAAGAAATTGGAAATTTATACAACAGTTTACAAATATATTTTTCCATCTTCAGACGAAAAGAACACTTATAAATGATGGATCATGTGAAAGCTCTCTTTATCAGCTTTCGTCGTCATGATCATTACCGGTATCGATACTAACGTCCATATGCTCCTTACTTGAAGCTAGACGATGTTCCAATTTAACAATATCTGATCTGCTGGATATGTTGTCTGTTTTCAAATGATAAGCTGATTGAATAGATATCATAAAGCACCTACCTCCCTTTAGTGTTATGTGCAGTCAAACCATCGATTTGTTTTTATTCAGACTACCATTTTTCTTTCACACGCTTTTACAAGCTAAGCTAACTACCGGATTGATAGCTAAGCCGTCGTTATGGTGATGACTATATGAAAGTCGTTAAACTTCGTGGAGCGTACAGTTCCCATGCTTCCGAATTTAAATTCGAATTTTATTTAAATGATAAACTGAGCCACTAGATTTTAAAAGCAGTGCCATAGTACGCGATGTAAGATTAATCGATAGGCGTTTGTAATAAAATTATTTAGTTGGATTCATGAAACTTTCAAATGCACCCTTTTTCCATTTGACGACTCATTGCATTTCTCAACGGTGAATAAAATAGCATTTGAAATTTATCTTCCAAACGGAAGCCACCAAGGATTACTTTTTTTAACTCAATTTAAAGTTTTCACTAACGTTCTAGTGTGCATGAGAGGTTTCAGAAATTGGTCATATTCATTGACACACCTTGTTCATAAAAGGTGATAGCGAAGTTGGGAAAACCATTAAAACAAAAATTACAGAGTCTTATCTATTTAAAAGAGAACATAAGGCATAGAAAATGAATTCTTCTTATGCGAGAGTAATGGGATAAGGAGAGTAATGACCAAAGAATGTATCAGATAGTGAGTGACAACTTACAATGGAGAGACGGCAAGAACTGAGAGGCTAAGTAATATGAAATTAGCATCGGAAGCAACTTAAGGAAAAGATGGGTCAGTATTGCGGAAGCATTGTAAGGAAGTACATGCATGTAAGAGCGGAAATTTACAGTGAATGTAAGAATCATGTGGCACAACAACGCCATGGTTAGACACAAATCAGAAGAAATAAACATCAGAAACAATTTGACAAGTTCAAAATTCATCATATGAACAGAATAACCGAGATCTGAATGGAATTCCATAATCTTCACAGAAATTGTGTGACTCATCAAACTAAATAGATGAATAACAATTTTGTATAAGTAAGACTTTCTTGCTTTTCATAAGTGTGTGTGCTGGCTTCACGCTTCAGATGAAAGTTAAACTTGTCTAAAATGTATGAATACAGCAACTCTGAAATAACTTACAAATTTTTAAAGAATGAAGATGATGAATAACGTGGATGTACAGTTACATAGCATTCATCTCATTCTTGAAGCATTGCACGCTAGGCAGTGTAATTTAGCTTGTAAGTATTCTGCAATAATTATGATAAACACTAAAAATTAGAAAACCACGAACGATATATAAAACATCACCAGCACAAAAATAATTTTTCAACCCTACAGGCCATTGTTTGCTCTCTCTATCTCCCTCTCTTTGAGTGAGTGACAACAAGTAGAAATGGAATTTTGTTTGTTATGATGGAAAACGAGCAGATATGGATCCAGTAACAACCAAAACACGCGTACAAACCAGGAAAGTCAAGTGTTGTTATTACGATCAAATTAACGGAAAAGAGATTTAAAAAATTCTATGAACTTACCGGTTCCTGCGGAGAATCCTAGGAATCGACAAAACCAAGCATAATACTCGGATAGATTCTGATCGACATGCGGCATTGTCTGGAAAATAATACTAATAATATTAAACTTTTTGAAAATAATTTCAAGCATACAATATTTGATATCAGGGCAGGTGAAAATCTTCGCTAATGAGAAAATAATGACCAACATATAAGCTCTATAAAAACAAGCTGATTTCATAGGAGTATCTACATGATCAAATCAACAAAATTAATGCAGAACTTTTGTTTGAGTGCAACTTCAAAACAATAAATACATCAGTTGCTTTCAATTTCAATTCAATGTCCGAGTTCTCAATTCAATCTGCGTTGAATTATGAAATGTTATTAACAACGAAAAAACTCCAAAAGCGATGTGTACAATTATGAATAATATTGCAAACCTTGCTGCTGGTTCCTAAATGATCTTCTCGATGAAATTGTTTTGTGTTTACTATAGTTTAAACGATATTTCGGAGTTATGACTCCATTCTCAAGCTATACAAGTTGCTTTGGAAAATTATGTTTTGCCAACAATGTGTACAAATTGTTTTTCAAAGAGTCATTTACACGCGTTTTTTGCAATTGTCTGTCATTATACCGGCATGTACTCCTATTATGTGCTGTTGTTATATATTGCCGCAACGCTTCAGATGGCTTTCAGAAATAATCCTTCGTTGCTATTAAAAATCAGTACAACTCATTTGTAAAAATGTCGAAAAGGTTAATTAAATAATTACGAAACTGGACTGCCAATGGATGGCATTTGTCTATAACCTTTGTCACAGATATTTTCATTATATTAGTCGCTATAAAACATCCAATCCTGATAATAACACTGGTTCTATGTCTTAGCCATCCTAATTTTTTAGCTGGCGTTTAGGGCTTGCTTTGGTCTTCAAATCAATACATAAATACTACTGCATCATTTGGTGTCTAGCACCATATTCTGAAGGAATCTTTCACAAAAATATTACCTACTGTTCGAAAACGACCAGTCTTCATTAAATATCCATTGCGTTTTTCTGATGTTTTACATCTTTTGAAAATGCAACTGCACCTATCCGTCTTCAGAAATCAACTATCTTTCGCTACATTAGTTGATTCTCGTCTGCTTTGATAGTGACGGGGTCAAATATGATATTCCCAACTGTCACTCAACCAGTGATTTAAAATTGAAACTGTTGTGAGAATACGCTCTTCTTTTCCCTGGCGAATAATGTTCTCGACAAAACTGGTATTATCACAGATTTGAGAAATAAAGGACCGCCCAATGCACCCGTAACACAAAGAATTGGCAAAGATCGAGGGACTTTCAGGTCAAATAATGATCAAAAGAATGGACAGCAGAAGAAGACAAAAGGCAAATAAGCAGAGAATATAGAAGTGTGGGAAAGTGGGGATGATAAAGGAATAAAACTGAATACGTAAGAATTTGTGTAACAGTGAAGTGTATTGACGGAATAGGGAGTGTATTTCAATATTGTCAGTAGGAGGACACTCCATATTTGATGGAAATATCAGAAAGTAAAAACACTTTATCGCAAGCGCTTTCGACCGACACCGCCAGTCAGTATCAAGCGACGCTTGATATTATTGAGACGCTTGATAATGACTGGCGGTGTCGGTCGAAAGCGCTTGCGATAAAGTGTTTTTACTTTCTGATATTTCCATCAAATATGGAGTGTCCTCCTACTGACAATAGTGAAGTGTATAGCAGTGAAATACTGAAAATTAAAATAAGGTGGCATAAAGTGAATAAACAAATCAGGGGATTTAAATTGTATAATGACTTAACCAGGGCTGTGGAGCCGGAGCCTTAAGGAGCCGATGGTTTTGGTCGGAGCCGGAGCCGATTTATCACGAAGGCTCCGGCTCCGGCTCCGATAGTTTGAGCTTTGATATAAATCTGGAATTTTGAAAGTTATTAATTGGCATCATAAAAAATTTTAATCATTTGAAATCTAAAGATATGTCTTTTAAGTATACCAATGATCTGTCCTCCACGATATCTTTCTTTGCAGTTGCCGCCTTCTTTTGTATTATATTTATTATATATTTACACACGTGTAATTTTTTATTGCATATGTTTCGTAAGACTAATTTCCATATTGACAACGTATTCTCCAAAATCCATTAATTTGAAGACTTGTTATATGCATGCTAACTAGATGATTGTAGATTCCTAGAGACAAGTCGCCAGTCATTTATGTACACATTTCCAGTTCAGTCAGCAAAGATAATAAAGCTACATTTTTTGCGCAATTTCTTAAATCTAATACGGTTACTATGTAGGCTATCATCTATCGGTATGGATACTGGCAGAAGCTACTGGCATCTGTGACAATGCCAATTTCCTTAGATTGTATTGTAGGCTCTTGTGCAGTCCCCCCCCCACCTACATTTTTCAAAACAATCGATTATTCAATTTGATCAATTTTGATTGGAGGGATAACTCTTCACACTCACACGAATGACCTGACTAAAAGTCCTCACATGGCTATAGCAATAAGCGACCCAGCCACTTCTAGTAGCGCCCTATTATTTTAAAGGTATCTCATTCACAATGAATTTCCTTTGACTTCAAAATTCAAAGGGTATATTTCAATGCGAAAAACCCGAAGGCAAATTACAATGTTGACTTGCTGACGAAGTTTGCGACCATGACATCGCAATTACCCACGTAGATTTTTACAACAGCACGGAATGCTTCACTCAAACCGGTGATGCTGAAACGGACATCCAATGGTGCTGCATCTTTTGACCAGAGAAAAAATGGGGGGGGGGAGGACTGCACAAGAGCCGTATCGTGTAATAATATTTCCCCAAATGTCATAGACCTGTAGATTTCAAGAATTTTCATTATTATTTTTCCGTCTGTCAACACTTTATGCTGATATCATGTTGACTAATATGTAAACAATAAAAAAAGACTGAGACGATCTCAATAAAGGCGCCTTTTGACCTCCCTTTTCTATTGTCTGTGACATTAAACCGCACGCGCATTCGAAAGCTAGCAAAGTAGATGGAATTTCTGCTCGGTGCTCGCAGTCAAATTTTTATTATGCATAGCACCCTGCAACATACTGTGTGATACTCCGAGTTCAGTTTCATCAGCCTAACCATCATCAGAGGAATAGTGGTAATGTGTTATCCATAAATTGAATATAATAATATACATGAATCATTGATGAATTATTTAGTGCAACTTTACGCCATAATGAAAAATACGAAATTAATATAATGTAAGTTAGGCCTTAACTTATTAAGTATGCTGCATAGAATTACAAAACTTGTCCTAAATTAGATATTTTTAATTTTTTTAAGTATAATTTTCAATTGTACATTTCTAGCCTACACTGCAATGAGGCTATCTAAATTACAATTTCTACAGATGATGAGTCGTGGGCTACCCACCGATCGTATTATTCATGGACCAACAGACTATTGAATAAAGGCAATAACAACCTAAGCTAGCCTATATACACTTTAATATTCAATAAAGCAATTGATATCTTTATTGATACGGTATATTTGGCTATATAGCCGATACCCTTTCCATGTTCGAGTAGATACAGGCCCTATAAGCTATTTAGAGGCATAGCTATCCAGTTTCATATTCAAGCTTTGTTAAAAAGCTTATACTATTCGGCCCCTGTGACGGCTAATTAGGTATATCATCATCACTCATGTGGTCTTATTTAATGTAGCCTCGTAGTAGACTGGTTGCGGGCTAGGCTAATTTAGATTTAGCCAGTGCGGGAGATCTTTATCTAATTTAACCAATCCTGGCTATAACTTTATTTTATCTTTCAGAAATAGTCAATTCATGCAAAAATATATGACAAGTATGTTATTTGTCATTATATTAGGCTATTATCATTTTTATCATTAACTTAAGTCGTTGCTTGTTAATGAAAACTAATTTGATGATTGTAGCAAGCCTCTAAAGGCCACACCGTTATCCAAAAAACCCGTTCAACGGATCCAGGATAACCAGCATAGATAGAACCTGAATTTGAAGTCGGAGCCGGAGCCTTTCACATCAGTGTCGTGGAGCCGGAGCCGATGAGATAACGCATCGGCTCCACAGCCCTGGACTTAACATTCCTGAACAAATAACTGTATAACTCTGCGTAACTGTACAGAACGAATTAACGGTGATGAACAAATTCTAAAATCGAACGAACGAACAAACGAAAAATGTAGGTAAACGAACGATAAATTTCTAATCCATTAATCTTTGTATTAGTCAGATAGTTGGACTGGTGTGTAGTCGCCAGACGACGCGTACATGACTTATATCATCATAGTTTTAGGTAAACGAAGGAGTAAGCAAACAGCATCGAAATCAAATCTGTGACAGCTTAACTGATGAGCAGATTGCGCTAAATTTCTGTCGTGCTTTTGTTTATAAGAGACACATGGTCACACGTAATCCTTGTCTATTGACAGATGAATGAATCCAAGTTTTGCAGGGTCTTTAGAGGGCTGTCACTCGTGTCAAAAATAAAAACCGGAAAGTCAAATCGGAATGCCTCCCCCCTAATGCGTAGCCGTGGGCTTCCCTTAAAGTAAAAAAGATTACGATCATTCGATATCACACAATCCGATAAGTTTTGAAAGCATTCAGGCAGAAGTTAGGTCTGTTGCAATGCAGTTGTTAATGAATCCTCACCTCATATATTCAGGAAGTAAATAAATGGCACAATGTTGTTACTGATGCTTTTTCAACCATCAGTTTTGACCAGGTGCACTAGAATGTATGAGTCGAAAACTGCTATTTTCAAAAGAACTGCTTTTGAAGGCTAGACAGAATGTACTGCTGAGGCTCCTACCCTACCAACGCAAAATCAGCACGTATATCACTTAACTGTTTCAAAAGTAACCTTTCTCATTTCTTTCAGAAATTCACATTCAAAATCAAAGGGCACTATTCTCGTGCAGCTCCTTCATTTTCTATTAATCATGCCATGGCATTACAAGATAAATGATCTCGTCTTTATTGTGAAGATTTTTCATGAAACCATTGAACTGCTGTGCAGCTGTTCGATGTTTGGAAGACTGCTTCTGTAGAGCGGTCTGGTCACAACAAATATCTTCACACAAAATCCATGGATCAACGCAGTCAAAAAGATTGAGCAGGCATTTCCCTATGCAGCGCAATTGAGCCATTTTTTTCGAGAAACTGACAATGAATGGTAAAAACTTCCTTTCCTTTCTGCATAAAGTGATACCGAATTTCACTGAGGATAGGAGCATCTTCATGCAGGATGGAGTGCCAGAGCATTATTACCGACCGACGCAAATTATTCAAACAATTATTTTTCTAAATCATGGATTGACCGTCATGAAAGCCTATGGAATGGCTTGCGATGCATGTATCACCACATTTTATGTCCTTTTTTGCCTGGACAGTGGACACATTAAGGAAATTGTGTGTTGGAGTCATCCTGTACATTTGGATGAACTGGAAAACAAAATTTCCACCGATTTTCGCCAGATTGACGAGCGATTGCGTAGAGACATGCTCTTGCGCAGCTGACCAAAGAATTAGATTGTGTTCGGCAACCGGTGAGCATGCAGAAAATAAACTGTCATAGGGGTGATAGTGTTAGCAACTATTTTCTTTTTGAATCATAAATAAATTACAGAAGGTCATCATTGAGTCTCTAATTGGCATTTCAAAAACTATGAAATGATCAGTGAGAGAAAAGGGAATTCATAAGTGACGTTGGGTGTTCACAGAGGGATGTCCTGTATATTAACAGGAAAGAAAATTATAGCATAAACAAAGTTCAAAGTAAAGCATCATCCGCCTAATTACACAAAACCAAATTTTAATCCATGTCACACAGCATAAATTGACGACTAAAAACTATCGGACATCAACTGTCTAACAGAGCAATACGAGAAGCTGAAGAGTTGAAATCTCTTTGTGTAGAGCTCGTTTTCAAAAATTGAAATTTGCAAACACGAATGCAAATAGCACAACGGTCAGCTGTTGAATTTCTAAGCACATCCACCTGCTGATGATTTGTAGATTCCTTTCAATAGGGGGCACTGCAATGATGACGGCTAAGAGATCCAAAAATGTATGCAGTTCTGATTGAAAAACTTTATTTGTGCCTGCAGCTCCGACGATGGTTCAAATCAAACATTGCTCTCATCTATTGTATTTCAAAAATATGCAATGAAAAAAAAACATATCAACTTTTAAACAAGATTGTGACAGCTATTTGATTAAAGCTCAAACGCCATGGCATACGTAAACGCAGCATCAACACGAAAGGAAATGCCTATCACTTCTGCAGTTGCTTGCAAGATTTCAATTTTCGTTGGTGTCTTAACCAAAATTTAACCGCTTTTGCAACAGGTAATCGCATGAAATGTTCATTCATCACTCCCGTGTGTTTTAAAATTTTCTGGTAGATTTCTCTTTGAAACTTTTCTTTTTCTAGCACGCTTCCTGAAAGACGCATTTTCTAGAGCATCAAAGCAATCAAAACTCAATTTATAATCTACTGCATTCGAACGTAGTACAACTTTTTCGTTAAGCATTTCTACCTAAATATATTTCCTATTTCGGCACATTAATTACTCGTGTTGAGTCTTGTTTTTTTCATGATTGACGAAGGAATCACAGCCTTGCTAGTAGAAGGATCTTCTGATTAAGTGGCACGCTGATTTTTAGAAAGTACATGCTTTGAAATTTATGATTATTCGAAATTGAAGGGCCCTTAAGAATGTAAAAGGGCCCCTTCACGATCTTTATGGGCCACCTACAATCTTAAGAGGCCCCGTCAATATCTTTTAGGGCCCTTTTACAATCCAAAAAGGGCCCTCACGATCTCAAAAGGGCCCATCACGATCTCAAAACGCCTAATCGAGATCTTAAGGGGTCCTTTCACGATCTCAAAACGGCCATCTTCACAATTTAAAAGGGTCCTTCACAATCTCAAGAGGACGCCTCACGATGTCAAAAAGACCTCACGAAATCAAAAGGGCCCCTTCATCAAAAAATGCCACTCACGATGTCAAAAGGACCCTTTCACGATCTCAGAAGGATCTCTTCAGGATCTCGAGAGAGCCCGTCACGATTTCAAAGGGACCATCATAATCTAAAAGCGCCCTTCACAATCTAAAAGGACACCTCACGGTGTCAACAGAGCCCCCTCAGGATGACACAAAGTACCTTTTCCTCAATCTCAAAGGAGCCCATCTCACGATGTCAAAAGGACTCCTTACGATCTTAAAGGAGCCCCTTCACATACCAAAAGGCCCCCTCACGATATTAAAAATTCCCTTCAAGATCTCAAAGGTCACCTCACAATCCCAAAGTCCCCCTTCACACTCTAAAAGGACCCCCTCAATGTTAAAAGGGTCATCTCACGATCTTAAAGACCCCCCTCATAATCCCAAAAGAGCTCATCTCTCACGATGTCAAAAGGGCCCTTCACGATGTTAAAAGGACCACCTCCTTATCTTACAAGGCCCCTCACAATCTCAAGTGGGCCCCTAAAATGCTTCAAAATCCAAATTATTTTTTTCCTTTGTCGAACATTTTCTCTCTTAGTTTAGTCTAAAAAAAGCGGAATTCCGGTTAAAACCGGAAGTGGTAGCCCTATCTTTCTGAGTTTCCCACCTAAGATAAATAAGTTTATTAGAAAGCATTTATCATCGGGCCTGCTTTGAATGGATCAAGAACTTAAGTGATTAAGCTTGGTGAAATAACACGTTATGAATGAGTTATTGATATTCCCTCAATTGAGCCGCTTCAACTGAGTCACTCTTAGATGTTGTTGAGCAGACATTATTAATTCCAGTTGAACATTTAAGAGTTTGATTTACGAAGGTGAAAAAAACTAATTCACTTCAATTCATTTATCGTGACATCGTTGACATATTCTGTCCTTCAAAATCACTGTGCTCTTATACTCGAAACTTAGATTTTTCCACGTTATTCTCAATACCACATCTACTGCAAGCTTCAAGTCTACTGAAAGAAAGAGAAAATACAAAATAAACAGGTCTAATAGTTGCATCTTCAATGATCGTATTGTATACATAAACATTTATCATTAAAGATCATAATGAAGATCCATTTACCGCATTTCGCAATTTATGTGTCCTGAAGATAAAGACTGCACTCTAGTAGTCACAATTTGCCACACTCCGGATCATAAAGTACATATATCAAATTATCAAGGGGCAGCCATAGGCGAAACACAACAATTAATTAAATCACAAATAGCACTACACAGTTGGTGAAACCTATGTGAAAAATAAGAATATAACTTAAGAGTGTTAAAACTTAAGTTCTTGCTTGATTTTGTATCACGTGCCCATGCCGTGACCGCGTACTTGATTTAACAGTAGACTCGATCCGGGTCCACTTCCTGTTAAACATGTAGGCGAATAGTTCATGATCATAAACCCAGTGTTTAACTTTTCGTTATCAGTTTAAGAATAAAGGTCTGATCAATGATATGATTTTCCTGGTGATGATCGGAATTTCAGTTGAACTCACTATTCTAGCCTCTAAAAAAATTCTCTAACTTAAATTGACCCAATGAAACACCCATCACAAATTTGTGTGTAGGCCCTCCCTGATTAAGATCACGTATCTATCTAAGACACTGAGTGTCGAAAAGAACATTCAAATTGAAGCCGGCCACAGTTATCCTTCGCAAATCATATCATAGAGTTTTACCCTAGCCCTCAGCATAAAAAAAAACCTAGGACGACCACGATTTAACACACCCGACCACACCGAAAGGATTCGTATATTAATACATCGTTAATCCTTTTTGATCGGATGTGTCAAATCGTGGTAGGACCATGATCTTGTGCTGAAAAAGATCACGACAAAAAGGAATGCTGAAGAAAAATCACTATCGAATAGCAAAAGTTCTTGGTCAGATTTCGATGGGAATATATACTTTGTAAGGATTTCACTGAACCACGATCAACTGACGAACACGTGACCGAAACCACATCAAAAATTGCGCGCTAAGCTAATCTCATTTTACAATAAATATATTTTAATTAATAAAAATATCCCAAATTGCTTTGAAGATAAGATTGAAAAAAATCAGAGCAAGTGTGGATATAAGAGCTGTATATTTTTTTGTTTAAACATTTACGTTTCCGACCAGTTTTATTTGAAATATAGCATAATCAAAGTTGCACACATCATTATTTATTGTCTACTTTTAGATCTCGTACGCAAATCATGCCTAAGATGGTAAGTCCCGAATGAAATTTTAGAGAAAATTGGATTACAGTTGCATTTTATGAAAGCTGTATATTCTAGCTATTATGATAGGAATTCATTTCGTGCATTATTGCAAGTTCAGTTACTATTTCTGAATTTCTAAGTGTTATTAGCCTTAAGCGTGAAAGATGGAACTCCTTAGTTCTCGCGCAGTTTTCGTAGCTTTCGTAATTAACAGCAGTATGTTGATTAGTCTCAAAGGTGTTTTCAGTTGAGCCAGGGTTCCGTCCAGGTCAATTTGCCGCTGTGTAAAGAGGAATTGAAGACTGATTCCTAGCTAAGAAAGCCGATTTATGAAGAGCTTCAAGTAATGCAGAAATATTGTATCCTTCTCAAATATTAACGTCTCAAATTCAGAGGCGGCTAAGCAAATAAACATAATACTGGTAACGGAAGAAAAAAAATGAATCGTGGTGCTGTTAAATTAGATCTCGTTATTGCATCAAAACATAATGCCGTAGTAGAAGTGCATGAGGCAAGTAAAGTTATTTCTTGATCAAGTTAAGAATGTGTGGACATCGTTATTCTCAGGCAGCATCTAGTCTGAAGTACACAGGTGATGTCAATGAATTATTTATAAGATGTCTACTTATTTCGTCAGGAACTGATTTAAAAATGATTCAACCGAAATCCAGAACTAATAGTAATAATTGCATCTTCTGACTCATACACCAATAGTCGTTCTGGCTGTAATGCTGCTGAAAATATATTTTCACTCGAACTAATCAAGAAGTAATCACTCATCACTGCAACACGTTTTGGTTGTAGCATTCCCATATCATATACATAACCATTCGAACATATAGGCCTACAATATCATTTTTACCTCATCAATCCTTATCAAAACGTAGATTTCTAATTTTATTTAAATAAAATCGGCTGATTATCAAAATCAGTAGTCGGCGCACACCAACTCACAGGCTCATGCGTCTTCTGAGCGATCGCAACATGTCATTCCTTTGTGATCTATGATGTTGGCAGGTTTGGTACTGGTGTTCGAAAACCAAGGTCTCTTCGGGGTTCGCGGCTCTTCAGCGATTCCTGATAGATATGCCGGAATTTTTCGAAGTTGATTTGTTGATAGTACAAGACTATTTGCAACTAGCGGCATTGCTGCAATTAGCAGTTTTTCTGGAATAAACGGCGAACAATACACTGATTTTATCGCACGTTTTGGATTTTGCCACAAAGTCTGAACCAAATTCGCTGAAATGTCTTTGACAATCAGTGATTATCACACGATCTGTCCATGTGATTGACTCACATTTTTGTCTGGTAATTGCACTACACAAAAAGGATATTGAATTTTAGACCATGTATATATTATTTAATCTCATGTAAGTCAGCAAAATTAGTCACTCCTGATACTTCAGCAGCACCAAATGCATATTTAGTCCATTATTGATGAGCCAAACGAGGTTAAGAATAAAATTGATCAGTCAACCGATAGTTTTTGAATCAGTCAACCGATTCATGTGATAGATAGGAAAAGTCATGAGTTATGAACAAACATCTGATTTAAGTTCGTACATTGTGCGATGGCAGGTCAAAAAGTATTTGATCATCTATTTTTAACCACAGAAGAACATGCTAAAATAAAAAATTTAACGAAGATATTAACAACAGCAGACGATGAACCATTCTGCATATGGCATGTAAAAACATTTTATTTTCTTTTAATGGTCAATTATATTATCAAGTTGACGGAATGTCAATGGACTCGAATTTAGATCCGACAATGACAGCTTTTGCCATGGACTTGGTTGAACAGAAGTTCAAAGACTTTGATAGGGTTCCCCACACTACTACTGTCGTTATGTCGACGATTGCTTTGCGATTTTTGAGTGATTTGCATGCGGAGTCTTTCATCCGTTTTGTTAATTCTATCGAAGATGATATTAAGTTCACTTGCGAGAGGGGTGAGGCCAATTCCATTACCTTTTTAGACGTTGAAGTAACGCTTGACTCTGATCATTTTTCGACAAACCTTCATTTTAAGAAAACGAATGCCGGCATCTATATGCCACATAGTTCTTATGCTCCCAGAGCATACAAGTCAGCAGCCATGCGCTCTCTGTTTCATAGAGCAAATAAAATGTGCTCTACTAAAAGCTCTTACGGTAGTACTGTTCCAAGGATAAAAGCCATTTTCATCGACACTGGGTTTCCTGGGAAACTTATTGAAGAGATAAAAAAGTCGGTCGAAGAGCGCATAGCTGCTGGCCAGATTGAGAAAGAAAAATCGGAAACTCAGATAATTCATTGGACCATTCCGTTCATTGAAGACAGTTCATCTGATTTACGTAAGAGGATTCGGTATCACCAAGAGTTTGAAAGGCGTGGAAATCAAGCCGATTTTCAAAACCTCCAACCTTGGTGGTTATTTTCAGATCAAAGATGCCATTGCGAGTGGTTTGAAATCTAATGTCATCTATGAATACAGTTGTGACCGCTGTCAAATGCGGTACATTGGTGATACTAAACGTCACCTAAACACTCGCGTAAATGAGCATCTGAAAGGTTATCCAGTTCAAACTGAGATCTATGCATGACCATTTTCATAAGTCTGAAAATTTCAGAATTATCGGTCAGTACAAATGACCTTTCATTCTGGAAACTATTTTATTAAAAGCAGATGGCTATGCACTGTCAAATGAACGGAATGGTTCTCACGAGTTACTTCTGAACTTGTAACTTGTAACGTGCCTGAGACACGTGTTTAATTGACATTTGTGAAATCCATTTACTTTTGGCCACTGGTTCCTTTTACGTATGTAAAGATTGCGATGTAACCGCATTGTTTCTCTCAACTGAAGATGTTGCCTTTGAGTTTGAAGCAATGAAACTAGTATGGAAGAATTATTGTTTATATTCAGTTGACTAATGTAGTATTGTGTATTTACGGGCTCAGAAAAGCAACAGAAAGAGTATGCAATCCAAATATAAACCAATTAATATTCATGCTTATAAGAAGCAGCAAGGCCTTGGAGCTGGTGGGACTCGGCATGAATTGTGAGGGTTGGGTACGAAAATTCTAGATCGAACCACTGACATACTATCGTCATGAAAATATTTCAATGGTATCTACCTCAGGTTTAAAATTGGAAATTGGCAGCAATTTCAGCTATGTCTTTCCGCACGGGAATTTCGACTATTAGAATGAAGATGGTAAAAAGCGTGAATTTCTGTGTCATGGGCTTCTAAAATCCTGTTGTCTAGAGCTAAAGCCCTAACATAGAATATCAAAACGGCATTCTGAAAGTAAGATACTTGGAGACCTCCCCGAAAACCTTCAAGATCCTTCTGTTCAAGTTGATATACAAAGGGCTGCAGAATTGCCAGATACAGAGGCATATAGACATGTTGTACTTCTACCTGCCCAACGTCAATTGTTATGAGGATTTGTGAAATTTGGTCATTATAAAACTGTTATATATACTGTTAAAACTGTTTATAAACTGTAATATACTGTTATTATAGTCACGTTCAGGCAAGTGAAGATCGCAGCTTTTCTATAAGCAAGTGCGTCTCTACACACAACATACTCCCAGAAAATCTTGACTCTAGAAGAATTACGAAGGATCTTCTCGCGACCGGTTGCTGCATCAACATCTCCGAAACTGATGCAGCAAGAGCTGGCAGCCTCAAACCGAAGATGAAAAAACAGGACGATAGTCAAGCGAAATCTGGGGTCTGTTGCATAAAATTCAATAATTCAACAGTGGTTCACTGGTATTGAAAATTTCAATAGTCAATAGTGATCAACTTTGTTGTTGCAAAAACCGAGTATTGAAATGGGTTATTGAAATTCAATACCATTGAACAAAGCTTCAATAGTGTAACTGCTATTTGGTGATTCAACTACGAATGATATTCGTTTCCCTGATGAGTCATGATCGTGTCATACTTACGATGTCATTCTCAATCTGCAATCTATTGTCTCTGAACGCAATGGTTCGTGTACGGATGTCAACGGATGTCAGAGCAGCAGAAATTGTTTCTATTAAGAAGCATACAGGATCGCGAGGAAGAATTGTTTGCTCCTTTCAGCAATGAGGTAACCGCAAATCTCGAGATGGAGAGGTGGTCAGAAATCCTTAATGAATGTCGGAATGAGTGTGGGTTTGATCCGACTAATGGAAAAGGTTGACAGCATCTTCGTGACAGTACATGGCCAAACATTAAAAATTACGTGATTGCAAAAAGGGATAAATTCAAACAGAGTGGTGCAGAAGGAGGCCACGAAGCTCGAGTCTCGGAAGCGGATGGCATCGTCCTAGAAATTGTTGGACGAGGCAGCCCCGTGATGGATGGTCTCAAAGTGATTGATTCGAAAAGTAGGGTTGCTATGAAGCCCACGATTGAAGACAGAAGAGCAAGAGACAGCAAGACAAGAACAAGAGCAAGAGCAGCAGAATACCAGAAAAAGGAAACAGCGGGAAACAACAGAAATTGGTGAAGTGACCCATCTGAAGACGCAGAAACTTCAACTTCAAGTGGAGGAGTTGAAATTGCGGTGTAAACATTGGCGCTTAAGAAATGCAGAGCTAAGAAGATCTCAGGGACATGATAATGATGGCAGGCCTTTACCTCCTCATTTGACAGATGTTTTGACTGTAGCCTGTAACTCGAGCGAATTTTGATTTGAGCAGATCTGTTGCATCTTTTAATCGAATAAATAATACTATGGATCATACAGACTTTTCATCGAATTTCGGATTTGGGGATCAGGCTATACCTAATGAGCATTATGCCCTGATCTAGACCTATTAGACAATTTTTTATATTCTACTTATATACTACAAATCAATATTCATACAAAAATTAGGTAGTTAAAAGTTGTGGTGTCAAATCATTTCGGCCCATTCAGAAGGATGTGATGTTTTAAAGGTGAAGCCGAATTTCGCTAATCCAGTAGAATGTCATTATAAATAGGACTCACGAATCCCAAAAATGTGTTTGATTTGATGGCATGACTGGTTGTGTATAAAGCTGCGGAGCATAATGCGCATTGATTATTTCATTATTTTCGCCGTGTCTGGGATCTTAAGCATCAATTGCTAATTCAATGCTTCAATATTTCTGTAAAGGGCATGTTTCATTGATATACCTAGGCTCATCAAAACAATCCGTGTAAAAACCATTTACATAGTTCATTGGAACACGTTAATGACTTATGTATGTGTTTGCCTACTTAGAATAAGGCTATCCACTGTGAGCGACGTGAAGTATTCTCGACTTCATCAAAATCGTCTTGTTCAGATTCCATGGATTCAGCATCGTCTACATCGTCCAAGCCGGTATGCTCACTGTTCGCTAAACACATGTTGTGAATAGCTGTACAACAATATACCAGTTGCGCGAGATTCACCGGAGATAACTCCAAATGGTGCAATAAACATCTAAATCTCTGTTTTAAGATTCCAATTGCACATTCAATGATTCGTCTCTTTTTTTTGTGCGCAACATTGAATCTTCTTGTCCTGTCATAGGTGAAGGTCCTGGGGGTATGATGTAGTTGTTGCATGGATATATTGAGTCACCTAGCAAAACTGCAGTTGGAAAAGGTCTCCAACCACTTTCCAGCCTTGTCTTGATGCCACTTCTCCTGAATACTCTAGCATCGTTTACACTTCCCGGCCATTTTGAATCAACGTAAAGGAATTCCATATTGGGGCCACAGATAAGCATCACATCAGGCCTGTGATTACTCCTCAAATTCCTCAGATTCCTCAAATTTGTTTACTGCTCCTCAAATCCTCAAAAATTCCTCAAATATAGCCTAACTATCAGAAATTCCTCAAATGCGACACACTACAGACTGAATGTTGGATAATGTATTGTTTTTGGCGAATGGTGATGATATGTAAACTTCCAAACAAGAAGCTAAGATAGAATCTTGTAGCATGCACCCTACATCCACTCATCCACTCATGATTTATAACTTAATAATTTTTCTCTCACACACTTGGTAGATTTTAGATACCGTAATCCCGCTGTGCTAGGTAGATCTGATATTTTGATTGGAAACAGACCTGTCCTTTTATCATCTGAATGGGCAGACTATTAAATAGAATCTTTTCAATATATAAGTGATAAACATAATTTTGAAAAGAGCGACTTACTCACCAATTCATTCCACATGAAGAGAGGAGAACCGTTGCTTGTCCTTCTAGTATTTTGTAATTTCTAGACGTTTTAGGATATAATGATTTTCTTTTAGCCATGTCATATTTAGCACATCAAAAATTAACTAGTCGTTAGCTTGTTTTTTTAATTTTGTTACCTTGACGCACTTTGTTACGTTGAATATCGTTTTCATTTCTGCAAGCTGCAGGGCTACAGATGTTCCGGTTCGTCCGGACTTATTTTGCTAAGCAGAGAAGTTGTCCGAAGTTATTGTCTGTCGAACTCACTCTTTAAATGCTTTCACGTATTTAATGAGTGAAACACTGCGATCAACCTACAGAAATTGTATATTTGAACACTGCAATTTTTTACTTCTAGCTTCATAATAATGCTTAGAATTCCAACAATAAAATCCACATTCAATTATTTTCATTAATTATCTTGACCTTTTTCACAACCTTCTTTATATGTTTCTGCGACTACATGGCTGCTTAATGCATGCCTGTACTTCTTAAAGACTTTAAGGATATCGAGCTTCCATATCCATCATATGATAATATACAGGTAGCCCAGCCCACTTGGATTTCAGTGCTCTTATCAACTGAAGCGTTTGTTTCACTCACTCTCCTCCATTTTATTTCCGCTGAACATGAACACATCCGACGGGGTAAAGCGGATGGTCCCTAAATTTAGTGTCTATCTGCCTCCTGGTCACCAGCGTGCGGGGTTGGAAGCGTATGAAGCTCTGCTATCTCATGAGTCTTTTTGCAGCTACATTTTCCAGGGTCTGCCGACCGACATTTATCCTGGATGAATTATTCACTTATAGATTGTTTTCATAATTTGCTGAACTCAGGTTGGTGTGAAAATAGAGCACACATTGCTTATCGTTGTATGTGAACTTATATTAATTAAGACATTGAACCACATAGTACTGGGTTGGTAGATTTTCAACCTGGGTCTACTGCAAGATGCGGACGTCAATATCTCTGCGCAACTTCATGCGAAAAGAGGTGATAATCTTTCACTCTTTGCCTGTATGAGACCAACAACTCAACTGGCAAGCCTGTTCCCGACACTTGCTTTGTGTTGTATGAGAGAATTCATGTTCATTTGAATGTAGATCGGAGCGATATGATCAAACGCTAACAAGTAAACAATACCCACCAAAACTTATGTAGCATAAAGTAATATTAATAAATTAGTGTGTAATGTGGCGTATCCTTCATAATAAATTGCTGACTTTTTTTAAGTCACAAGCATTCCGTCAACGATTTTAAGCTTTCTATAATTATGGGCTACTCTCCTCCCAAATTTGTCTAAAGTCCGTAAAAATTAATCGTTGCAAAGCCCCAGATGCATGTAGTTGAGGATATATCCTACATTCAAAAAATTACAGTATACAAATCTGACAAGCATCATTGAATTGGAGACGATAACGTGAAGCAGAGCGATATGAGCAGCTTGATCTGACATCCTCTGTTCGACACATTCTAAGCAGATAATAGTTGAGGCAACAAATTAATTTCGTAGCAACGCTGGAAGTGATTATGACCAAGTCAGTATTCCTTTGCAATATACACAACTTCAAAAAGTGGGGTGTGGTCGACCCTTGGGTTACCTTCTTCGTTGTGACTTTCATGATTTGAAGTTTGGCCCAAAATCCATGCTAAAATTTGTAGTTTCTTGCATTTATCATATTAGGCTCCGTTTCCATTCCTCAAATTTTTCACAAAAAATCCTCAATTTTTTTCATGGGCTAATCACAGGCCTGGCATCACATTCCAAGAGATCTTTCCGTGTCTGTTCACAAAATGAACCTCATTTTCGTATGGACGCTTGAATTGAACGTGTGTGCCATCAACACATCCGAAAATTGTAGGTATACCTGTAATAGCTCGAAAATCACAATGGATTTTCTTCATTTCCTGATTCTCCTGTCATTTCACGATGTTATGGAAATAATGTTCGTTCATCACTGATACAACACGTTGGATGGATCTTGAAACGGTAGATTTATGAATCCCATGAGCATCACCAATAGTTCTAAAATTGTCTCCGTTTGCAAAAAACCGCAATCAGTCAATCCTTTTACGTCCGTTTTCCGGACTCGCTGGGTTGGACAGGGTTTCTTCTGATGGCTCTTCTCCACAACTCACGATCTAAAGCGTCTTCCTCCTTCAAACGAAATTTCCGCATGTCTTCTCGGACTGTGTGTCTCCACCTTTTCTTCGGCCTGCCTGATGGTCTCTTTCCTTCCACCTCCATCTCGTCCACCCTTCTCAGCCAACTGATCTCTTCCCTCTTCCTCACATGGCCAAACCAGAATTCCACGTGCCAACACGCAGACGCATCTTCTGGCCCTTCCGGGCGCCATCATGTTTCCTTGGGTTGCCGGATTGGCTGTCCTCTCCACCATTTTTCTTCGTGTCATCATCATACCCGGAGATACTTTGCACCCCCTTCCTACTTAAAGGCTGCCGGGTACTGGGGGCCATTTCATTTGTGACTTCCATTACCATCAGATGAATTGTTGAAGCAGAATTTTTGCGGGCCGCATGCTCTTGCAGACGCCAACCAGTTATAAGCGGTGGGCCTAGTCTTTCCAAGCCAAAAGACTGGAGTACCTACAAGGCAGCAGGTTGAACCACAGTTCTAAGCGGTGGGCCCAGTCTTTCCAAGCCAAAAGACTGGAGCACCTACAAGGCAGGTTAAACCACAGTTCTAAGCGGTGGGCCTAACCTTTCCAAGCCAAAAGACTGGAGTACCTACAAGGCAGCAGGATTGCTTGGCACAAGCACTTCAATCACAGGAGTGGAGACCAGGACTACCAGCGGGACATGTTCCGGTGCCATCGGGCCCAGACCTGGGGTAAGGTGCTACTCCTGTGATCGGGGATGCATTTTCACGTCATGCCCAGGACCTACCGCCACTCACTAACAAGCAAATCTCAGTATTTATGAAAACCATGCCAAGATTTACGAAGTGTCATTTTGATCTCGGCCTTTATTTTGGAAGAAACTGCTACCAAAAACATTCTCGTTGCCGTTAGGCCCCGCAATGCAACTAAAATCTGTTGACGGGGTGATAAAGCGTAGTTCCTTTCGGTTTGATGCCGTAGATATGGAGTGAATTCAGTGACAGGTTTTTCAATGCATCATTCAAACGAAATCTGCACTCACTATCGATGCCAGAATAATGAAAATTGATGCGCGGCTTGAAGCGTCTGTGTCGTCGCGTTCCTGTTGTAAGAAAGTCATCACTTGAGCTCGAGGAGTCCAACTTACTGAATATTAGAACTGTTGGACTAATGAAATTGTTGAATCGAAATCGATGTTTAACTACGCTTTATGCAACGCATTCTATTGGATGCCGCTATTGAACGAGTATTGAAGTTCAATACTGTTTCAATAGTGTGCTATATGCAACAAAATTTATCAATTTGCTACTTAATTTCATTAATTCGATACTATTGAAAGCTTTATGCAACAGACCCCTGGACGATGAACAGCTGTCAACTCTAACCAAACGCAGAAAATGTAGTCAGATATTAAGCATTTAAAAAAAAGCTATCCTTTATCTGAAGAAGCAAGTAAGACATAACGCCATGTTCAAAGAAGCATTTGCTTGAAGAAAACGGGAACGCTAATTGAGGTGCTTCCGAAAGTGTCACAGCTTCCAATAATGGAGTGAAGATGAAGCAGTTTGTGTGTTTCTATCGGCCGTACAGATTATGTACTTCACATTAGTTCCTGCAATATTTCATACTTAGGAATTCAGTCACTTCGTTGCTACTTGTTCTAATTTAAGGTGTAGGTATTGAATATTTCAAACAATCTCTTTATGCATGCATGTGCACTTTGAAGCTGCAAGAGGTAATTTTGATTTCGAATGCCGTTAATAACCTATTTCAGAAATATTGTCAACAACTTATCTTCCGATGTGAAGTAAAATAAGTGACTACACTTGCAGACTGCAGGATCAATGTCTGATAACTAATTGTTAACTGCGAACGGGTTTTTGCAGCTCTTTCCATTTTTTTAGGCTAATGGATTTCTGGGTTTAGAAAACCGGAAAGTTGATTTTCAGTCAGACAACTCTGATTTGATGTTATGCTTAGCAGAGATGTAGCATGTAGAAACGTAATTTGTATGCAATTTTGAGAATTGTCGATACTATCCCTAACTGCGGGTCTCAGTAATGTGAAATTTTATTTTGCCTTCGTCGGAATTCACTCCCAACCTAACGTCACATCCAGAGCATTGATAAGTTTTAGCTTACCTGCAAGTACGTGCAACTATTCTAGTTTTGCCCATAGACGCTACAAATGTCATGAAATCCAGTCCCTCTCTTTTCGTGCTTGATTTCCTTACAATTGTTACACCCGAATATTCGGAACCGCTCATCAAAGTTAAAGGAATCCCTTAATGGCCATGCACGTCTGGTACTAATTCAGGCGAAATGTGCTTATCGAGGGGTCTGAAAAACTCCTGAATCAATTCGAGAGAATATCGCTCTGTACGCTCAGATTGTTTGATCAAGCAATTAATTCAGAATTCCTCCGTCCACATATCGTTCACAAATAACCTGCTCAGCCAATCTGTTGCGTATTGAACCCAAATTCTCCAAGTGTCTCGTAATCGACACCCAGTATCTTACAAGATTGTGAAGACAATTTGGAAGTAGTGGCCATGATAAACATGTCAATCGGTTTTACCAAAGTAGGATCGTCTTTGTCAACGAAGTTAGACACTAGAGAGATACTTTCGGTGGCGCTTTTGTTTCTCATTGTCCAATTCGACGGGTACTGAGCTCGCTTTCTCTGCAAACTGTTTAGACGTGAGATATTCTCAAACTGGGATCAGCATATTTCCAAGCAAAAACAGTTTGATTGGCTCTAGTTTCATCCCTTAAAACATAATGCGGTCTCACCTACACACTATTCCGAACAATGGAACCTGTAATACCGTAGGTGCCGAGAGGAGAATGTGCTTAAACAATTTGTTTGACGGCTTCAGCTACGCATTTCTCTATTAGGACTTCGTCTCCCAATTCCAGACATCTTCCGTTACTTTTCCAGTCCCTCTACGCACTTAATCTGCCACCTCCCTTAGACTCCTTTTTTCAAGGCTCTTTATTGTCAGTGTTTTTAGAAACAGTCCTTTTCTGCTTCAGCCACAAAAAGTCGTAAATTAGCTGCTGAAAACCTGCTGTGAAGACGTGCGCTTGTCTAGCTCTTTGTGGCTTATCGAATTATTGGCATTCTAAAAGCCTTATTTGGTTAAATTTTCTATCAGTGGACTCCTTACATCGTCTGTTTCCATATGTTAATTGTATTTTCACGTGGATTGAAATTGGGAAAGGGATCACGTTGTGGATTGTATTTACACGGATTGTAGGATATTTTGAATTTTTGGTTCATAGCCCTTGATCTGTGATTCTCACTCATTCCTCAAATAGTTGTGCCTGATCTCACCATAACGCTGGAATTGCCTTCTTTGGACTCGTGGTTATTATTCAATAAGACGGAATTATGCGTGATTCTACGACTGGCTCTTTCGTCTTGTTTGCGCAGTGTCTGCACGGCTGGTATTGTCAACTGCTTACTGTTCAGAAATCGCTTGCATGCACAACCCCTGTCAAATAGTGTCAGAAATTGATTTTTTGTCACGTGATTGTACGAATTAATTCGTCAAGTTTAACTCGAGTTTGAAACTCCTGCAAAAGTAAAATTAAGCGTTGAAAGTTCTGTGATAACTATTCGAAGTGGGTATGAGTTCGCTGAAAGTGAAAATATTAAGCTCAGCTTGAATGCCATTATAAGCCGTCACACCCATACGTGTCTTAAGGACGTAACCTACAAAATGCTCAATTTCCAGTTGAAATACTTTTTTTGAGACAGTAAGAAAAAATAATCATTAATTCTATTTTTTCAATTTACGGGCCTATCTAATGAAGTAAAAGTTACGTTTGACACTCAAACGTTGTTACTTTATTGTATCGGTCTGTAACTTGGGCAGGTTTGATTATTTTCT
This sequence comes from Prostheceraeus crozeri, assembly GCA_907163375.1. Classification (NCBI taxonomy): domain Eukaryota; kingdom Metazoa; phylum Platyhelminthes; order Polycladida; family Euryleptidae; genus Prostheceraeus; species Prostheceraeus crozeri. The sequence continues at coordinate 123,921 of CAJQUW010001979.1, read as the reverse complement.
AACTTAAAATGCGATTGGCTCCGATTGGCAACTGTTAATGCATTCCGTCACCTTAATTTTTGTCTCGCAGTCGTGGGAGATGCATCAATTACTCGGTGATATATAAATAACCGATGGCAATGTGGAAAATAAATCCGGAAGTGCAATATGACCATAAACATTTTTGTTGCCTTCTGTAACTTGAAAAGAACAGCTCTTAAGTTGTCAGTGAGGGGCCTGACGCTGAGAAATAGAAACTGCTTTTTGCGAGAGGACAATGATAGGGGCGCAAGTTCTGGTGATGTGGGTGTGGTTCTGGCCCTTAACATTAGTGGTTGGACCCCTGAGAGAACAAGGATATGTGCAGGTGGAGTAGACCCTTTGCATGCACTGATAGTGGACTTAAATATATCATTTCCCCTATCATCCCCAATACTGTTGCTGGTTGATTATCAAAGCTAGTACTTCAAGAATGATTTCGGTGGTTTTTTCCATTGCTCGAAGTTTATCTCACCGTTAGATTGACATCTAGTATGTATATATTTGGTGTATTAAAATTGACATTCTGCTAGCCATCAGTAAATTGATTGCTTCATTCACTGATTTCATTGACTTTGCAGGCCGGAGGAAAAGCTGGTAAGGATTCTGGTAAGGCGAAGGCCAAGTCAATCTCTCGTTCTCATCGTGCAGGACTGCAGGTAAGTTCTACTTCCTTTCGTTTTTTTGGGTTTGACGCCGCATTCCCAGCTCATCAAATATTATTTTAAAGGATTGTTGAACTTAAGTGCGTGTTTACTATAAACAGATAAGAAACGAGGAGCGATTGAGTTGGCAGTGGAGATTAAATGATTGAAAAGTCAGTGCGAGGAATTTGTGTGCTGCATTATTGAATTATTTGTCAACTACCCGTTGCCCGACACTCCAGCTCGGATTACGGGAATCGGGTATTTTTTAAGCCTCTGAAGACGGTTACCCGCACAGCCCTGGTGAACGTCTTTTGTAAAAGAGCAAGCGGTGTGAGATGGATGGCGAAGATAGCTTTGTCAGAATTACTATCAGATCAAAAAAGATGGCGCAAAGACCCACTTACGCAGAACGATATTTCATCTTATCGTTGAGCTCCACTGCATCGTAACAGATGAAGCGGGTAATATAACCAGCAGCTATGGTGAACATGCAGGCAATTTTATCTGAATTTGTCCGTGTAGTCATCGGCATCATTATCAGTCCAATGTGAGCGCGTTATAAGTCACAAGCGAACATACATAGTGATACTCGTTCTGATCCAATGAACTAGCATTAAAAACCTTTCATTGTACCATGCCCGACATGCATAATATATGTCAATGAACACGATCTGTTGCAGTTTTGTTATCTTTCTCTATCTAGCAGCGAAAAGTAATCTAAAAAATATAGAAAGTTGGAAGCACTAGCAACCATTGAAAATATCGCACATTTGCACTGCATGGTGCCTAACTTGAATTTGTAGAGAGAATCGTTACATCAATGATTCTGATATCTTCATCTTGGCTTGGCCTGAGATGCAGTGTTGGATGTCGGGATTAATTCAATGTCTGATACATGCGCAGTTTGTTAATAATTCAGTAATTAATAATAAATAATTAATTTAGAAATCGGCCGGGCACCGATAAATATATATTTATTAGAAGGCCAGTGTCCTTAAATTCCAGTTAAACAAAAACGTTTCTATTTCTTGCATTTCAACAATCTCAAAAACAAAGACTACAAAACTTAGGTGCCCGAGTCCGCATGTTATCCATATTGCCTCTGTAGTTGTTTTGTTTTTCCGTTTCCACGTCTTCGGAGGTCGAGGTCTCCCTGGAATCATAGTATGCTTTTCCCAGTTAGCAAAATGCTCACTCAAAGTCATCCCAAATGGGAGATATTTAGAAAATGGCGCTTGGCGGAGGGACGTTTCTTGATTCCTCAGTTTACTTGATTAGTGATGTTCAATGAAATCAACAGTCTTTGCGCTTAATAGCAGCTCCCTAGTCTGTAGGTTATTCACAGGGCAGTTATAGTAGTTATCTAAGTGCTGTAGTAGAAATAGGTAGTGGAGAAATTTGCCGACTATTCAGGCCTATTTAAATACTTTCTCCAGAAATAGTTCCCACCCACGCGCCTGCATAGCAGGTCAAGATATTTTGTACATTATGTTGACATAAGTTTCCATTTTTTACAAAGTCATTCTCGAATCATGGCACCAATTCTGAATGAATTAACTTGCATTGTGAACTGTGTAATGTACCTATAATAGGCTCCTGCCTAGCAACGTAAGTTGTCAATGAATTGCAATTTGCATACATGAGAAAGCTGGGGTATGATCTATTAAGATGCTTTTCTTGCATGAAAGATGGAAATAAGTGCTCACACGTTTTGGAAAATAACGCAAAAAAATTCGCTTCATGCGCATCACCCTCAAACCTTACCCTTATGACCTCAATAGGCATCACCCTTATGACAGTTATTATTTGTGAACTTCAATTATGGCTCCGTAAGGATGTACAATAAAAGACAATTTTTCGCGAAAAAGAAATTTAGCGAAACATGAGAAAATCTTTTGTCTTCCAGTTCCCCGTCGGTCGTATTCATCGGCATCTGAAAACGAGGACGACGAGTCGAGGTCGTGTGGGTGCAACAGCCGCTGTTTATTCTGCCGCCATTCTAGAATACCTTACTGCAGAAGTGCTGGAATTGGCTGGAAATGCTAGTAAAGATCTGAAAGTAAAACGTATCACTCCTCGCCATCTTCAGTTGGCCATCCGTGGTGATGAAGAATTAGACACTTTAATCAAAGCTACAATTGCAGGTGGTGGTGTTATTCCTCACATTCACAAGTCCTTGATTGGAAAGAAAGGCGCTCAGAAAACCAATTAATTATTACGAAATATACTCCGTACTTTATTTCCAATTCGTCTGCTGCGTTGGATGCATTGTGTATGTACCCTGTTGTAGTCAAGTGATTTTTTATACTGTGTATTTTATCAAAAGTTGTTCACTTTTATGTATTTCTACATGGCAGCATCTACTTTATGTAAACAACGGACTTGAAAAAAAAATAATTCCTTACCGGGAATTTTTTCGCGAGTGGTGCCCGTTGATACGACTTATAAACTAGGGACGCATTTTTATGGTTTTTATTTTCGTAGACAATTTCGTCGTTACGCTATGAATAAATTTAGTCAAGTTGCTTCAATAGATAACTTGTTTTTTTACGACGTGACTTCTAGTTTTCTCTTGTTTTGTGAGTTATCACTGAGCGGACTTTACGCAATGTGCTGCATAACCCAAAATTATAGGTTTTGCAATTAATACGCTGTAACCGGCTGATAGGAAGTGCATTCTAATTACTAGTTGGATAGTGTGAAGAAGTTACAGCGACACTGCCATTGGATATGCAAGGGGGCAGCAATCTCATTTGGGAAGGGCGCTATGTCCGGTAATTCGCCCGTGGCATTGTCGAGGAAAATTGAGTGTCAGTAGATTGGCACCTCCACAGAATTAAATATTTTTTTTTATCTGCTTCGGTTTGCTAGAAGTGTGATTAATACGAAATGGACGGCACATTGTGGAACCTATTAGGTGGGCAAGAAGGAATTCCTAATACCTTACAGAGATAGGAAAAAAGTCGTGCGTCGCTTGCGGATGTGAGTTTCAGCAAAGTGCTTCGATTGCCAAAATTCCTACAGATTCGAAGAATTCAGATCACTGCCCACAAGTTTTCTCCGTAATGTTGACCCTTCCAATCATTATTAAAGAAAGTAGCAGGCGTACGAAAATTAGTTCACTTGATGATTTCACATCCTCTCCTCGGCATTGCTCACTGTATAGTGCATACATTGAATCGAAGCCACACATCGATGTGTGTTTTGGTGTGTGCGCGAAGTGATATCACAGCACGCACGCATCTGGCTCTGGTGTCCTTTGCTGACAGCTTATTGTTTGCTATTTCCAATAGCAAGCGATACACGAATTATCCATTCGAGAAGGAGCAAGTTGTGTGATGTGATGTGCCATTTCGATATTAAGGTTACATACAATTCTTCCTTTCTAGGAAACCGAAGCGCGCGCAGATGAATCTAATTCTGTGGGCACCTCACTATCTTCGTTGACAAATTTATTTCCAAAAGTAAGATAGGAAGGCTTCAGTGGAGAAGCTGATTTTTAGAGGTTGATAGTTGGAAGGCATCGATCACGGTTATATCCTGATCTGGCTGGCGTAGTTTTGATTTCCTAAAATCCACAAGGGGCGTCACCCTGTCTTGAGGGAGCGTTTTCATTTCCATCAATCGAAAAAGAACCACATGTTTTCGGTAAAATTTTGGGTGTTAGCACCGTTCTCGGAAGGCATCGATCGCTGTAAATTTAATTGATGTAAAGTCAGCAAAAGAAAGTGAGCGTCTTATGCAACCGGCAACAGCTTTATGGACTCGAAACGGAATATCAGTCCTCGGCTTTCCCACAGAATTTGCTTTTATAGGCAGCATGTAGTGAATATGGAAATTGAGCAGTTGGTCGTTTCTCCTGCTCTCTCACACTTTCGGACTTGATGAACCTTCGAGGCCAAATCTGCTACACAGCTCCAATTACCCAGCTGAGCTAGTGTTGTCAGCTGCTATGATAGAACACTTTCGCAAGTGCCCGCACGTCATCGGGGATCAAAAGGTTAATTGGTAAAAATTTTACCCAAATAATCGAGAACTAAGAACGTGGCAGCTGCATGTATGTCGCATTTGTATGGATATCCGAGTTGTTTTCTCGGACGTGGACATTTTCCCTCGCGCTCCGGACGCCACATGCAAGCGGGTTGCAGTCACACCCGCCCCCTCATGTCACACATAAATGCAGTTTGCGGATCCAGCTACAGGAAAAATTCTTATGATCTGACGACGCTAATCTCAAGTTGGATCAGCATCGACTAGTCATAATTATCAATTGATTAATTTTACTACGGCAGTCATGAAACAATGTGAGAAAAACGAATAATCAAAATTCAATTCATCTTCTATAATTTATTTAACAAAGTACAACAATGGTAGTCTGTTTTCATAGCTACTACTATGAAGTAATACTGAAAATGTTATTTTAGTGTTGTCATCAACTTAGCACATTTCAGGATATATTTTATCCAGTTTCTCTCAGAAGTGAATTGGTATCACCGATGCCTAGACCAAGAAAGAATTCGGCAATACGCCCACATATCAGTTATGATCCGAATACACAATTCATGTCCTCCTCACAGAATAACAATTCCAAAGTCCGCAGAGAATAGACGACAAGAGATTAAAGTTTCATGTTTATCACAAATCCGGCAATCCAGCCTTCGCTCGACATTTTTGTACAGTAACTCTAAGCATAAATTGCTCCCGGGATAAGTCACGAACAGTCTGAAATGAGAAAATAAATAATTCGTTAGAGAATTTTCTCAATATCAAAATACTTTGAAAGCTCGGTAGAGTGGAGCTTGAAAACCGATGCTGATTCGTGCGGTTCGACAAATATCATCTGACAAGAAGTATCATCACGGACGTACTTAACAAGCACAATCAGAAATTGGAAGATAATCTAGTCTGGAGGACAAAAAAATGTCAAGTACCTGAACGAAGCATTCCGTGGATACATTAATTCACCTATATTTGCTGCGTCGTTCTGCTCATTCCAATTCAAATATATCAAAAGTTATTTAACTTTTGAGATAAATTCTAACAACTAAAAAGTACTGCTGATGAAAAAAATGAGGTGTTACCGCAAATGTGCAAGTAATTACATGTACTGAGAAAAGTCACTTAAAGTATACATGAACTACTGCCAAACTATACTTCAGGGTCCATAGTGTATGTATGTATATGAGGTAGAGTTGCAACTCAGTATTAATTTGACCTCCAATGCTCCAGAAATTCCCTGAGTTTTCTTTGTGTTTTCCATGCTTTCCAGAAATATGCATACTACCTAGATATAACAGGGTGCTCAATTAGTCGCACAAAACTTCATAAGGCTGTCAATTTAATCATTTAAAAGTAATCTTTTTCTAAAAGCGCACCTCAATTCGGGAAATGTGGTATGGCATGCCGTGCTTCCTTTTCTATTAAGACACTGTCTTAAGAGAAGATTTTCATGTAAAGAATCCGCCTACAGGAAGTTTCAATAAAATCCAATTTAGTCATGTCTTTTCAATTTGCCATAAACAACATGGTAGCGACGCTGCCGAAATGCATCGCATTCAACAGAACTTATTGTGAATTTTGCCAATACTCAGGACTGACCATTATTCCTAAGAAAAACAGCATGTATACTGGAGGTTTTTTTACAGCTTTTCATTTGTGTGATAGCATCACTATTGGTTTTTCCTGTCCATTCTGTTTTGTCTTAGCACAGCGCTGAGGTATTTAAAGCTATATGCTCTGTCCCTATTCTACTAATTCTATCATATGAATAGGTCAGTCGTTGGACCTACATTTTGTTTTTTCTTCATAGGTCATTAGTGTATCATGAATATCACAAACAAGGTGTTCCATGAAAGCACTTATTCATGCGAACATTGAGCATGAAAATTTTCGAGGAAACACCGCTGCATAGCATTTCCACTGAAGCTGCAACTCAAAAATAATATGGGATTGTGATGTCAAATGCCAAACAGCATAAATCAACATAGTGTCCGATAAGCGCAATAGAAGTCTCCAATTGAAGTCTTACTAAAATCAACAGTATATTCTGTCATTACCAGATGATAAATAGTAAAACTCCCGATCTAATGATAATGTTGCAAAGTACTGTCTCGTTCATTCTTTACCATAGCTGAATAACATAGTATATTGATGATTTTCGGAAAATTTTATACATGTCTACAGAACACCCTACGTTAGATTTGCGCTGCTTATAGCATGCCTAAATACATTTTAAGTCCATTTAGAGTCCTTCACGCATGCACACATGTTCCAAAAACGTAAATTGAGGCTGTTCGTTGATGTATCCATTTTTGAAGAACTATAGGTCTATCGAATGATACTAAATCGATGGTCAGAGTAGTGTGAAAATCATAAAATATAAGATCGATCAATCCATCTTGCCTTCAAAAATGAAAAGCTGATATTAAAGCCTATTAGAAAATACAAAAAATAACGTTTTCATCATTTTAACCTATAATCACTCTGAATATATTTCATGAATTCTGTCCTTCAACTCATGACTTTCAAAATTCCGAGTGTTTTCAATTTCCTGGAATTTCCCCGTCTTCCCTGCTTTCCATGCATTATCTGCGTTTTTGTTCGATTCTCAATATGTTGCTTGAAGAAAATCTAGCCGACTTTATACGTGACTTTTCGGGATTTTCTACTGGCTATCTCACTTTTCTTCTGCCACTCATGCCAATTATGATACTTAATTTTTCCACAGGGGAAGTGAAATATTGAAATCAAGACGCACAAATTTCATCAAATTCTTTGACTGAAACACCATGAGAATTCAATCTAGCAACCTTCCTTCTTTGCCTTGAGGCGGGTTTCCTTAATTATGCTAGTTTTGGAGTGATATTTACATTGGTTATGTTGGAACGTTTTTAGCTTATTCGCTGAGGACGTCAGTAATTCCCAGAGCTAGAATTGGCTCTTGATGTCACCCCAATACTGCTATGTTTTTTTTGAGTATGTGCAATTCGATTTTAGACGGGCTTAACAATATCTTGTGCGTGGTTGATGTCATGGACTTTGAAACAGTTATGATAATCAATACATTTGAAAACACAAATAGTCACCCTTCATTAATCAATTCAAAACAACACCCAAAAACCAATAAACACTAAAATGAAAAACAATGTAATTGTAAAAGAATGCACGGGCACATTCGTTATCTCTAATAATGCGCAACTACCAAGTGGAAATCAAACTGCAAAGAAAAACTGGGAGTTACGTTTCCATGCACTATTTCCTCTTCCTTTAAGCTCTAAAAAATACCATTTGTCTGGATGCCTCTTTATTAACTAAGCCAGTCTTAGGAAGGTAAAATTTTCCTCTGAAATTTCAAACTATGGAAAAGAAAGTTACTTAAAAATATCTTCGCTTCATCTTATTCTGCTGGACATTGGAAGTTTGCATAAAGAATGCGTTCATTTAGCATTGATGATGTTTACAAGAATCAACTGCATTGACGAAAGCATCATTGCAAAGCAACGCACAAGAACTTGACATATAGGTAGATCTCTTTGGCGGACTCGGCTAGAGCAAATATTGTTAGACTTTGACCCAGAATTTTCTTTGATAGGAATCATCTCAAATTCGAAGTGGCTCCACAGCTCTGCTACAAAAATAGACCTAGCTTGTATTTCTAAGCTGCGACATTAGGAGATCGTCTTTCTTCCATGTAACAGAGTTTTATCTCTACCACTCTTAATATTTTGTGCTAAGTGTTTCAAAAGAATGCCGAATGCACCGCACCTATTATCTGAGGTTTGACTTGGACAATGTTAGAACCCAGATCTCCTGGACGCATAGCGAATTACTAGAAGGCCACTGGGCCGGTAATAGGTAAGCTTACTAATCTGTTTTTTTTGGGAAGACAGACAGCTCAATATCTTATCAAGTGATACCCGATGAACTTTGCCGCAATGTGACACTTCAAATAGGACACATAGCTATGAATGAATTTCTCACCTTCAGAAATACATCGAGATCAATAACACCTCTTCGATGAGCTTCAGCAAGGTAGTATATGGTGTCTTCAATAGCTTGTTCCTCTGCAAACGCATTGAACAATCTGAAAAATAGAAATCTTGTAATTAATTGGACGCATAGTCCGCTTCATAATTCATAGCACAATCGAAATATGATTACTATTTAATCTTTTATTATCTTGTCAAATTTGAATGCAATGCTGGCTTATTGATCTGCTAAGACATTCAGTTGAATAGCCAGTGGCCATCCTTACTTACCATTGATGTAATCTATGATGCAAATCTTTTCCATGATAACAAAGTTCCGCTAGTGCGCACTTCCTGTTTGCCATGCTATCACAAAAGAAGTCAAGATCACGAAATGTGCAGGCCAATCGAGCCACGAACCGCTTACATGCGACTGTGTCAATTGGCAGGATCGAACCCTTACCACCACACATCATTGTCATAGCAATTATGATCAATGAATAGATGTCTCTAACTTGGGAAGACCGAGGTGAAAAGAAAGATCACTTTTTAAAGTTTCGCGATATATTTCGTGAAGTATCCAATTCACATCGTCAGGCAATCACTGAAAGACACTAAAATTCAGATACCACAAATATCTTTATGCCAAACCTCCTTCAATAATCCACTGATCAATCATGACTTAAAATGCTTCATTTATTTATCACATAATACGGTGTAAAGATAACTACGTGTTTACAGCAGGATCCACCGTATTCGTTAAGGGCCTACATCCACTCACTATCAGGTAAATTTCATTCTAATCGATGTGTTTTTAATTACGTTTCTTGCATATAAAATGAATGAAATTTTCTGTAATAACATGCTATCTTTTACATACATATCCATTCTTTTACATCATGACAACAGACAACAGAATGCACCATCTTCACCACAGACAAGTGTGTCACACACTCAATGACCAACGCCCAAGATGACAACAGTATATGAAACACCCACAATGTCAGCAGATACATAGCACACAGAAAAAGCAATATCATTAACGCACTCAATCCACAACACACAAATCAGAAATCAATAGAAGCACACTTTCCCCTCTTCATACCCTTTGTAAATCACGAAATACTTCTCTTGCATCCGCTTACTCAAATCATGCAACTCCTGAGAAGATCATTGTGGGTTTCCGTCTAATGTGTAAAGCTGATCCGTCCTTGACAGCGGACACATGACGGACCTTGGACCTCTCGTAGTCACAGCAGGAGTATTGCGATAGCATCACAAATAATTCTTGTTCTAATTAGTGATTCCCATATATGCAATTAACATTATTGCGTTGACTTACTGTCTGTACAAGGGTACCGTTGTATCGACGGCCTCATCCACGTTCAATCGATCATCATTTTCGTGACGTCGTAAGTACTCATCGATTTCTTTATTCTTGTCATTTATGACAGACAGCGTCTTCTTCAATTCATCCTGAAAATAATGGATGATCAATGGCAATCTATGTTGCACATCATACAGACCCTTTATCACACAAGTTGCATTTATATTTACATTCATCTCACAAATCCAACATGAAGCAGACCGAAACCAAACTAAGAAAACAGAACATGTATTTCATAAAAAAACATGCAGCTATAAACTATGTGCATTGTTGCACATGTATCGGATTTACTGGATATTTTCATTATACTTTCGCCAAACTTTGGAATTCCTATAACTGCTCTCAACTTAGCCGCAATGCGTCCATCTTTATGCTTCTCCAGAGTCGGGAAACATTCATCCATCGGTCAAGATCAGCGGCATAGGTCGATTAGTCAGTTTGTTGCTCGAATTTACTAATGATTGTTGAACTGCATACGAGAAAACTACATCTAATGTATGAATTATACCTCCTACACTATAAATCTGTTTGTATATATTCATTGAAGAGACCGCTCATAACTGTCAATTTTACAAAGTGTTCACACAGGCAATTCAGTTCATGCGGCTACATCGACTGATGCAAGGAAATCTGATAAAATAAATTTGCGACGTGTAGTTACCGGCCGTGGAATAGTACCGACGCATCCCTGCGTGTCGTAAGAGGCGATTAAAAGGGCCATGTGATAAACGAGTTGTCGCCCGGAGTAGATACACTGACAGTGCCTAGCACGCACTTTGGGTGGTCTACCGGTCTCTCTTCCCTTCTTTCTCCTTTTTATTTTTGAAGTCTTGCGCGACAAAGTAAGGTGACGCTGGCAGGTTCGGTAAGCTGGATCTCTGCACGTAAGCGGCTAACTGTGTAGAGGACTTTCAGCACAGAGGTCGATAGGGAAGGAACTAGAAAAGGTAGTCTAAAAAGGCAATTCCTCATTTCGCATGACCGGCCAGCCGCAATCGGCTGGCGCTCATCCTTTGCGGTCGGAACCGTTTCAGTGTTCAGGTTTGCAGTATACGTATGCTTTAACACCGACTTTAGCTCAGTTCACCAGCTTTTTCAGACTAGTCGACTCAATATTATTTGTTTTGGAGGAAATCCCTGAGCCCGATGTTGGCAGACAAAAACTAATTCCAATTTCCCGAGTACTTTTGGCACACTCCGCGCATCAACTTCCGAGAAACTGATATAAGCAGATCATCATATGGACAAAAGCAGCGGAACAGAGTTCAGGCATACATTGCAGTGCTGGAAGAATCAAGTACATCGAACATCAAAATGACAAGCCACAAGCAGAGTTGGAAAAGTCGGAATTTGAATTAATCCCATTTTTCGTCGGAATTGGAATCGACGATATTTAAATCTACTGGAATTGGAATTGACCTTGATAAACCTCAATTCCACTTTTTCGATAGACCTGTAATAAATCTATTTGTACAAAAATTGAAATCACAGTACTCGGCCGTTGTGCTAACTGCACGCAGAGATAAGAGAGACATAGATCGACGGAGGTAGCTTTATTCTATTGTTGAATAAAGGATATTTTTGTGACTTCGATGGGCCTACAGCACCGGACAATGTTATTTCAGCGATTAATCAGACAATAAAAAGACAATCATCTTTGTTCAATCTGTTATTTAGTTATTTATCAAGTAAGATAATTAATCAAAATAAAGCAATTGTTGAATTTGGTTCTTGATAGGATAAGCACAAAAATTGGAGAATAACTTAATTGTTGTACACACGAAAAACAATTGGTTTGGAAAGAGGAAAATTAATGCTGCATTAAAGGGCAGCAACCCTGTCAGTTCAAATCAAAATATAGTCAGTGTCAACAGATTATTCTAATAATTAATTATTCAATTACATGATTTATCATTCAACTTCCAATCACAACAATTAGCAATATTAATTTTAAAGACTGTACTTATACAGATACGATACTCAACGATAAAAGAAAAACTTTACACTTGCAGTTCACTTCTTAATGTTGAATTCACTTCAATTCGATCGGACTCACTTATACCAAAATAATAGCATAAATATCAGTGTCACTTATACCGTCAATCTTCAATCGCGCTCGCTGATGTGTTGCCGTATACGCTGCTGTGTTGTTGTTCGCTGGCAGGCAGTTGTTGTTGTTGCTTCTGTAGTTATGTTAAACCGCGAGAGCCCGGAGTTCTTCTAACAGCTACTGAAGATGTCGTATGTGTTGTTGTGTCAATTTCTCATCGTTTCTAATTTAAACAAATTTTTGAGACTTGACGATAAAACAACTTTCTTTTGAAAATTGAAAGAGTTTCCTTTAATCTCTGCTCGTTAGCTTTCGACCCGACCACATATCGTTCTTATCACGGAATTTTTAATCTCCCTTTTTAACATAGACCGTTAATCCAATTTCATGATATCATTTTTATCATCGTTTTTCTTTCATCAACAATCACGTTATTCGCACACTGAATTTCTTTCTTCTGTCAATTTATTAATAGATTAATTCGCATTTCATCTCTCTCTCAGCGATTGATTCTTTGCTGACCGTTAACTTTCTTTTCTTTTTTTCGCGAGATATTGAATATTTCGTTTACGAAACGAAAATGGCGTGGGCTGACCGGCTACATATATACATGTACACAAGAAATATGAGCTATTAACAAGAAAACGGACATATGAACGACGCAGGGAACGGCACACAGGAACGAGGATAGGATAAGGGCACATGGGTAAGATTGAAACGAACGAACGTTAGATACATTAACATAAGACACTATACGCGACTTGCAATTATCGGAATTGAATCTTATTATGGAATTGGAATTGAACTGTTTCGACTGGAATTGGATTTGGAATCAAAAAATTTCAGTGGAATTTTTCCAGCTCTGACAACAAGACATTAATAACACCACAAAGACAGAAAAACCAGCAGAAGTACATTACTAAAAATCCAAAATTAAGTAGTAAGCTAAAACTCGACGAAGATAACAAAGAAATGAAAAACCATTTACATCAACTTGGTATATTTGCATCGACTGTAACCGTTCGGCCATACCTGGTGAATTAATATATGAAGTAAGGTTACTGCTAAGCGCCGACCCAGGTAAATGAAAACACGAAACGCACCGAACACTCCGTGTTTTCATTTACCTGGGTCGGCGCTTAGCAGTAACCCTACTTCATAGGTATATTTGTTTGTTCAAGACACTGCCCCAAGTCGTCTGACTAAATTGTCTCCGCTAAGTCTCTTCGTCCAGATCGCCTCTTTGATATGCCTTCTTCTCTACCTACTCTCGTTGTTAAACACTGAAGTACCGGAGAAATCGATACAGTGGTCACTTTCATGATGCAGATGAGGATGCGGGCGTTTGAGGCACGAGTGGATCGTAAGGTTCGCATAGGCTTCATACTGACCTTCAAGCACCTGCATCCTCCGAAGCAGTCCGGGGTAATTTATTCCTTCAACTGTTCTGATTGTGATTGTGTTTATGTTGGTCAGTCTGGAAGAACCGTGGAGGACAGGCAGAAGGAGCACAAGCGTGCCGTCAAGAATGTGGAGGTGGATCGATCAGAGGTGGCTAAGCACACTTTTGAAAGTGACCACTGTATCGATTTCTCCACTGGTCTTTCTGTCTTCGTGGTGTTACTGATGTCTTGTGGCTTATCATTTTGAAGTTCGCTGTACTTGATTCTTCCAGCACTGCAATGCATGCCTAAACTCTGTTCACCTGCTTTTGTTTACATTAATTTCTCTGAAGTTGATGCGCAGAGTGTACCGAAAGTACTCGGAAATAGTTTTTGTTTGTCAACATCGGGCTCAGGGATATCCTCCATAACAAATAATGACGATGACCAATACCTTATTTTCAACGACCCAGTATTATAGCACTCACAGAAATTCAGATTCGTGACCCTCAGACGGTGAACCATTTAAGCTGTCCTGGGTCGTGGGATTCATTCTTTATATTTTACTTGAAGCATGTAACGTTTGTAAGAGATATTACGAATTTATTTCTTTGGTGTATTCGATTGTCATCATAAATCGATAAACAAATTATTAGTTTTTCTATCGATATACATCCAGGTGATAGATGCTACATTTAAGAAAGCAAACCAGTTTTGGTGCGGTGAAGTTTTACTAAGGATGACGTAGATAGCCTTAGTAACAAGAAGCAAATCGATGACATTTTCGATAATATTATTATCATCGAATAATTTACCAGCATTCAAGCAATCCCGCGATCAACATTATTGAAAAATCAAATTCGCGCCAAAGACAGAGTATAGCCATTTACATGCATGTTCGAATGGGTGACATTTTGTCAGCAATGATAGTAGCTCGTAGGTAGTTTGATGACATGTGGACTATGTTCATGACCTGAAGTTTATAAAAAAGTCGTTTGAATCTCTCGCAGGAATGGAAATGCAACTATCAATCGCTCCTATACTTAAATCCTAAGCCTGGTGAAGCGCTAATTTTCATGAACAAATCTATCGTCATTTTCAGATCAGAAAACAATTAGACTTTTGCAGCAAGCTATTGATGCCTACAGCTTGCGATATTATCGCTGTCTGTCTAAGGACTATCTTAATTATTTCAGACGAATTCAAAATATAATATCAAATAACCTATGCAGACTTCTACACAAAATTGTCACTCAAGCTCATATAAGTAGAGGATTACATATGACTGTGAGTACTATAATGCCTAACTGACTAGGTCTATTTTAGCATTGAACTTGCATGGAAAACCCTACAAGTCATTATTGAAAAGGTGAATGACATGTCATGTGGAGAGGTTAGAACTTTCATTGATTATTCCAAGGCTTTTGACAGCGTGAGCCACCGTAAGCTCTGGGATATCATGTCTACTTTTGGATTTCCTGATCACCTCGTCAACCTGATAAAGTCCCTCTACTGCAATCAGCAAGGAGTTATTCGTTGGAACGGAGACCGAACCAAGCAATTTCCAATCAAAAAGGGTGTGCGTCAAGGATGTATTCTATCACCGCATCTTTTCAGTTTGTATACTGAGCAAATCATGAGAGAAACCGATTTTACGAACGCTGGCATCAATATCGGAGGCAGACAAATAAGCAATGTCAGGTATGCCGATGACAAATCTTTGATAGCCAAGAACATGAGTGAAATACAGGAGATGGTTGACCAGGTAAATGCCGCAGGAATTGAGAGGTCGCTGAAGCTAAATGCAAGGAAGACAAAAGTAATGCGAGTCGGTTCAACACGTGACGAAGATAGCACAATCACAGTTGGGGCTGAGACTGTTGCAGAGGTTGATCGCTTCAATTATCTTGGCTCTATCGAGAAAAATGATGGAAGTTGCACAGAAGACGTCCGTGTGAGAATAGCTATGGCTAAGGCGAAGATGACCAGACTGAACAAGCTATGGGCAGATAGGGCACTACCAACAAAGCTCAAGATGAAATTAGTGAAGACGCTTGTGTGGCCAATTCTATCATATGGAGCGGAAGGATGGACGCTGAAAACTGCAGACGAGAAACACATCGAAGCTGCCGAAATGTGGTTCTGGAGGAGAAAGTTGCGCATAAATTACAGAGAGCACCGAACGAATGCCAGCATCTTCGAGCAACTGGCCACTACCCCTATGTTACTTCGACACATTCGGAAAAGGAAACTCTCCTTCTACGGTCATCAATGCAGAGATGGAGGATGCCTTTTAACGAGAACTGTCCTGCAAGGCAACATGGAGGGCAGCCGGCGCAGAGGAAGGCCAGGACGCAGTATGTCAACAACATCATGAAATGGACCGGACTCAACATGTACGAATTGAACGGCGCAACGCGTGAGCGAAAACTGTGGCATGCCATCTCCAATGGGTCGGCCGAAGTTCAGCAATGAATATGCCGCATAAAGTAAAGTAAGTAATGAAATCCAGCAGCTGTGGCATATGGGAAAATCTAATGAAAGATTACAAGCAATGTTTTTGCGCATGAACTCATAACCAATGCACCAGACGTCCGATTAATTTAATTTCAGAGGAGGTACAAATGATTCATGATGAGAGGATCGACCATATGGGCCACTAGCAGGGTCCTAGGATTGTATCTTACTGGGGTTTAAAATTCCTGACGAAAGACAGTCTGAAAAACGTCTATGTACAAGGTTACGAGCCTGCTGATGGGCCATTTACAATTCTACTTCAAATCAATTACTGTGAAGTACATATCGGTCCATGTAAGTACACCTATATCGACCGATAGACGGCGCTGGACGCCGAAGTCCCTGTCTTTCTTTTCCGCATAACTTAATGTGATAGATCAATAAACGCTTTACCGAAAGAGTCCCTATACTTTGTTTTGTCTTGAACTCTTTGGAATTAGTCTTCCGTCAGCCGACACGGACCGATACGAAATTTCTCGAATCTCTAAGCTTCGCAGGTCCCTCGTATTTACCGAGTGAAATAATCTTACCTCTTCCTTCTCAGCACGAGCAATCATCTCGTCTAAATTATTTCGCCGCTCGGTGAGTTGATTTTGCGTTTTCTCCAGTTTATCCAATTCCGCCTTGTGTTGAGCATGAACCTCTCGTAATCGGCGCTTCAATTTATCTTCAACAGCCGACTTCAATGACTCATTAACCTCAGCTTCAGATAAGGCAGAACCTGAAGACAAAAGCAAATATTCACATCAACATCTCCACAAAGCACTGCGTCTAACGGTGATTCTGTAGCAAGGGTGAAAGGGATAGTCACTTAGTTTATTAATTGTACGGGCACAAAAACAACATGCACTAAAAATCATCTCAATAAATTTCTTTGAAATTTGAATATCGGTATATAAGTTTTTATAATACTACGATATTTTCATGGTTATCGAAGAAGCACAAGCGGAAGGTGAGTATTCGAATCCTTACTTTTATACTATTCCCGGTTGTCACACTGGGCATCAGAGCAAATATTTCTTTTGCAAAATGTTGGAATGCTGCTCCATGAAAGAAATAACCTTCCTAAGGTGCTTCCATGCACTCTACACATGAAAGTCGTTAAGAAAGAATCTTCCACTGTCTTAGGGTAAATCTGCTTTCCCATGATTCCCAGAGATATTTGTTTTCATACACATATTATGATGAAGTTCATCATCAATTTTTATTCATCTTGCTTCTTCTTGACTTTCAAATAAGCTTTGTTACATCTACTCACGTGACACATGCATGTAGGAAGGTGTCTTCCGATATAATTTGTAATTTCCAAGTACTTCTCAGTCTCCATATTTTCTGATCACTTTTTTTCTCTCATCATCATTTTGATATTCTGCTAGGACACTGCTTGACGCATGGACCCCTCCTCCCACGAACATTGCTAAAAATATTTTCAATGTTTCAAATTATTCAAACATGAAAATACAATCATTTACAGCCCTGTATCAAAAAGACGATTCCAAAACAGATCAAGAAAGCTTTTGTTCTATTCATGCTGCTTTTCAAACACATGATTATTTGACTGGTTTCAGGGCTTGAGAAAGCGTTTCATAGCTTCTATTAAGCTTGGAAGCGACGCACCTCTTTGGACGCTCTGATTATTTGATTCACACTGTCAATTATTGCTTTCGACCCAATCAAGAATGCATTTGCCCTGTCTTATCTTGTGTGAGACTAATGAGACATAGTGTGTTGACAAGTCCGTTTTCACCGATACTACCCTCAAAGTTTAAGCTATGGTTTACACCAGTGAAAAATGTCACATTTCATGAGACATCATCCATGTACATCACATGTACCCCAACTGGACTCCGAAAACGCTAGGGATGTGACATCCTAGACGCTGAAATGCATCGATAAAAGCTTTTCTTTGATGAAAGAAAACAGCTTATGTTGCGATGTGCTGCTTGTGCTTCATGTGAAATTGATTCGAGCTCCAGGAAGCTGAGAAAGGGCGATAAGCCAACATACAGTAAAGAGAACATACACAGGATTTAACTTTTGCATGTGGATTACATGCACAAATAGTCAATTCACGCACATGTGCTAAAATTGGTTTAATATAACTCACACACGCAGTACAGCAACAAAGTAATGCTTTTTTTACATTGAACGATGTACATGTGCCGGTAGATGTGTATGTTAGGGATGTATCAATTAGTGATTTTGATAATCGGTCGATTATCGATTAATCGGATCAATTATTTATTTTAAATTCATCTAAAATCGACGTTTTCCATGTACTAAAAGTACGGATTTAGTTAAAGGAAAATTAACAATAGTAAAGTGCACAAATAAAAGGTAAATCAATTGCTTTTGATCAGATTCTAGTAGGCTACTTGTCACTTGTAGAAGTAATATTAGTGACAAAATATACAGCAAGTTTATTTCATGTGATAAGCTTTTCATTCCAAGCAAAATCACATCGATAATCAGCATCACTAAAACAATAGAGACGCGGATGAATTGATCCATTTTCTAACCAATGATGGCATGACCTCACCATTGTTATCATGAAATGGTCTGCAGTGACTCATAATTACTTACTAGACTATAGGACTCCACGTTGATAGATGATAATCATCCGTTATTTACGAAAATAAATATAATATATAGGCCGATATTCCGCGCTGGGATTCAAACCCAGGTATTCCAGCTACACTAGTGAGTGCTCCATCACAAGGCTACAATAGCAGCTGGTCAGCTGCGAATGGTTGCATTTCGCAGTCAGCCAGAGACGAGATATTGACATGGCCAAGGACTACTTAGAATTTGAAAAGCATGAAAAGTTGAGATCAACGCTTTTTCCAGAGTGGAAACCTAGACCTGGTTATTTTCCTTGCCGTCCTCTATATACAATAGATGCATTGCGTTGATTTGCAATCAAGTATAATTTGTGCGGTTTACAATCATGTCTATCATAACGAACGCTAAAATCATAATTTCTTCGAGATATGACAGAATTTTCGAAGTATTTTACTGCCGAGATCATTTATTAATATCATGGACATTTCCTTAGTGGATGCGAGTCATAATTACGGTTTGAAAGACGCACGCGTTTGCATGTTTCGAATTATAAATGCGTAGCATCTACGAATATGAAAATATGCATGTTCACTTGCAGATATACCTCAAAAATTACATTCAGTTGGTGGCTATGCACATTAGCTTTTGAATGCTCATATCACTTTCCCGGTCAGTAGACACCCTGAATATGAAAATCTAGTCTATGGGAGAATTCAGTTGTTTTCAATCATTGGAATTATAAAAAGAAGTTATTTGAATTTAGATTTGAATTCAGTGCACAATGTGCATGTACAGAATGAAGCTCATCAAAATATTTGAAATCTAGTATTTCGATCAGTTACCAAATTTGAATGAAAATCAACAAAAATATTCAGAAGTCCACTGATCGGCCGATTACTGATTGTCACTCTGCAGTATCAATAATCGGGGGTGCGCAACCTTTTACATTTTCGGCCGCCAGTTCGAAGGCCGAGAGAATCACGGACGCACTTAATATGTGTACAAACAACTAGGTCAATAGGCAATCCTTTTTATATTCCATCACTCAAATTAGCTTTCCCTGATGAATGATGCACTGAAAATCGCATAAAGGCCTACTTCGTAAAGAATGAGTTAGCAAGTTAACCCATACACGACCGACGGTCATTTTTGACCCGAAAAGATTCTAAGCTTAAGGTGTTATTAGCACTTGAAAAGTTGAAAGCATGTTTTTGTAAGAGCAACCGAAGGAGAAAACACTACTAAGCTACTGTAATAATTCATTCATAACAGGGCCGGTGATCTAGTAGGCATCCTTATTCAGGCCATGGACTTGAAGCCTGCGCGCGCGAACAATTCGAGCAAACTTCAATTGTCCCTTTTGTTTCTTTTAGCTGATGACTGTAGCCATGAATGCACATAAATGTAACTTCCCTAAAATATTCTATTCATGAGTTATCGAACTGCTTGAACGCCTTCATTGCGCCTGCGGGTGTGCATTTTTCCAAACAGCATGGGCATTAAGGTTTTCGACAGTGCTACTATAGTGACGATTGTTTTTCGATTGACTTGAACTCCAGAAATATTTGCAATATACATATACAATATTATTTATCATTTAGGCCTACTTCTAATTGTCACGGCCGCACTTTGCCTCTGCAACGGCCGCAGGTTGCGCACCCCTGCCCTAGTGTATATGTAATTAAATGAAATTTGAGCGATGATTCACGCACCTGTGCTTGCTGACTGATTAGGATACATTTGTTGAGTAGGCATTGGATACGAAGGATAAGCACCCATGTAACCCGTATTACCTCCACCAGATCCCCATGCGCTGCCGATATACGAGTTCATGCCTGGTGCAGGTCCACCTGGAATGGACTGTTGTTGATGTGGCATAGGCATTCCTGGATAACCACCTGTAGCTGCAGAAAGAAATAAAGTGTGCACGAAGTTCAATATTTCTATGAATATCAAACTAAAAGGAATCCACATGGATATGCACCCACAGCTAAGAAATAATCCGATAATTACATACGTATAGGAATAGCATCTACTTTTAGAGGACATAGATGCAAAATTTCCGAGGATTTCAACCCAAGAATCAATGACTGAAATCAATGCCAATACCGAATAAATAAACGGTAATTCCATGGAATAATGGAAGAGGAATTTTTATGCACTCGCGCGGTTCATGTACATAAAGGGAAGAAATCCCTTATAGGAGATATTATATGAATCCATGATATTATTTCAACTGAAAAGGAAAATGCGAACTATGAATTCTATTGAAAATATTAAGTTCTTTTCAGTTGATAAAACGCTGCCTCACGTGTGTCACTGCATGTGCATGCAAGCAAGCACAATGACAAATAATCTATAATATACAGATATGAAATTAATAAAACACGTCTAACACTGTTTGACACATTGCTGGTAAAGTACTTCTGCATTTTCTGCAAATGTGCTTCATGCACAATGAACCCTTAATAGCAGCTTTGTTGGCACCACGGTTCATGATCTGGCATTTTTCTAATAATAGTATACCTCCATGTAAATTTACTGATGCTGCTGTCTGATTCCTATAATTGAGGTGAAATGTCTGCATGTCAGTGACTAATTCAAATTTCTCCTGTTCGACCGCTACACTTCTAAAGAATGTGAATGCATTGATAGACCCTAAGTCCAGCAAATTACGAAATATCTGTAGTATTCAACCAGGGTTGTTTGATTTAAATCAAGTGATTTAAATCAATTGATTAAAATCATTAATTTTAATCATGATTTAAATCACTTTGATTTTTATTATATTTAGGTACAAAAAGTAAGTCTACTGTCGAACAAAAGTAGTAGCCTTTACTAATAGTATTACGTCAGATAGAGATAAAACTATTCATCATATCGGTTAGTATTCGTTGCCAAGTAATACAGATGGTGTGGGCGTACATCTGCCAACCCAAAGGCAATCCCAAAAGCTTTAGATTGTCATGATGGCTGGTCGAAAACTAGACGATATTTGGCTGAGCTTCGAACGTCAAACGAGCACTGGAAAGACAGGCCGTCGAGATAAGTGTCTTAAGTGTGGAAAGATGATGCAAGGACTTGTGGCTCGCATGAAACAACATTACCACTCTCGTGTTCCAAAGATTTCACACAGCAAATCTTACGAATCCAGTGTTGTTGACATCTCGCCGTTGGAAAATGCACATGGATGTGCAACAATCAGTGCACCCTCTTCTCTCCAATCCAATCAAGGAATCCTCTACCGACCACAGCAACATGAAATTTAAGAACAGGAATACTAGCAGAATGCTGAACGACTTCATTCTAAAAACCTCCAGCGACAAAAAAGACGCTTTGGACATGCAGGTGGCTCGTTTTGTTTATGCAGCGAACATTCCTTTCAATGCAGTTGAACATCCAGAGTTCAATAAGCTCATATCCATGTTGCGGCCCGGTTATCGACCACCTTCTAGACATGATATAGGAGGAAAGTTGATGGACGAAGTTCAATCAAACCTAATGACCGAATGCGCGACTGAATTGGAAGACCAATCTGTTTCCATGGCTTTGGATGGGTGGAGCAACGTTCACAATGATCCAGTTATTTGTGCCTCTGTCACAGTGCCAAGGTCGTTTTTGTACATAAAATATTTGAACTCCTAGCTGTCGAAGCTCCAAGACTCAGAATTATGACTTGCCTGTTTTCGTTGTCTTTGTTTGATTGAGCTTAGTATTATTGAATATGATCGATTTGATCCTCCTGTAATTGGTGTTTGTCACAACTAGTACACAATCGTTTACCTAAATACACTGCTGTTTTTGATTGTGCCATGTTCGCTGTATTCATCTAGAAACTACCAGACCAACATATCTCCACCAATGAACTAAAATATATAAGATAGTGTCAATCAATTTGAAGAACATAGCCATGTTTTGATTTAAATCAAATAAATCATGATTTTTTTGATTTTTTCAAAAAATCATGATTTTTATCAACTCTTTGTTCAACAGCGACCACTACCCTTGCATGCACGATACCTTGCCATATATAGCGCAGGGCAAGCCTAGGGCTAAAATCGGGAAACAAAAATCATACCTTTTTCTTCCATTTCATACATAACTATTTAGATGTATTTTTGTATTTTATATATGTATTTTGATATATTTTGTTTTTCATCTTTGTTAGACCTAACCTGGCGATAATTTTTATATTTTGTAGTGTCGAGTTGGACGATTTCTTGAGTTTGTACAAATAGAGCGTTTCTTTATGTTGCTACACTCATTTTTCCCAAAAAGAAATCGAATGTATATTTTATATCAGTGCAAATAGTATTTCAAAGACAAGAGGCCCATGCAAGTAACTACAGTGCATATAAGAAATTCTGACCACAACACCTAACTTCGACTACAAAAACAGTATCCAAATTTCAAAATCCAAAAAATCGAGACAGTTGGCAGCCCTGATAGCGTCTACAACACATGGTATATTGTGTAGTCAGACTGCTGAGGACTCATGAAAAATACAATATGACGTAATCACAATGTTTTGACTGACTTTTCTGACTCATCATAATTCTTCAAATGCGGAGCTTCTACAGTGAGAGTTGCATAAGAAAAACAGTTCATAGTAGCATTTATGCATGCGTCATTTGACCCCTATCTGTCCATTCAGGAAATAGGAAATTCATGAAGTATCCATTGAATGAACTTTTTAATCAAAAGCGTCCAAGAGATAGGAAATCAACACAGCTAAGATGTCACGAGTTACAGTACAGCCAGGTGATCTAGTTTTCCTCGGACATCAAACTAAAATCAAGAAGTGTCATTTGACCCTTCGTCATCCTTCTAGTTTTTATCAAGGCCATAATGGATTTCAAATTGTTTTTGCATGGTGAATAAGAATAGACAGCTAAAGAAAGAATCCCATGAAATGATGCCTACAACAATATATCCACTGAATGATGTATAATCTTCAAGAATTTCATATTTCATCTTCATTGCAGTGCTCTCCGTGGCACAGTG
This sequence comes from Prostheceraeus crozeri, assembly GCA_907163375.1. NCBI lineage: Eukaryota > Metazoa > Platyhelminthes > Polycladida > Euryleptidae > Prostheceraeus > Prostheceraeus crozeri. The sequence goes on along the minus strand of CAJQUW010001979.1, from coordinate 100,387 downwards.
GTTAAGTGCTTGGCCTAGCGATCTTTTGGTCCAAAGGTCGAGCCCCGACGGTGTCATTGGAAGTCGGCAGGAAGGGCATCCAGAATAAAAGTGCTACAGCGCTCCATAAGTTTGACTATGTCCGAACGGTCCAAGCCCCAAGTATGGGGAGTAGTGACGTAAAAAAGCTTCATTGCGCTGAAACACATGAATGCCGTGGATTAAAAAAAAAAAATCATTGCAATAACTGGCGTAAGTGACAAACATGAATACTACATGAACACTACGCAAGAAAACAGGTCAATACAAAGTCACATTTAATTGAATGAAATGCGAAAACATTATTTGGAATTGAAAATTCTGAAAAATCCCCCATTTTCGAAATAGACTTGAATTTGAAAATGAATGATTGCTTACACGGAGGATATGGATATTGTGAAGGACCAGCAGGATACCCAGCTCCACCTGCTGGGTAAGGTGGAGGCTGTTGAGTTCGCGTAGCTTGTGGGTTTGGGGTAGCAGCAGAACCCGGTGGCTTCGCAAATACTGGGGGCTGATCTTGAAAAACGATTTGCAAAATGCTGAACAAGCTAGAGAGATCCGAGTCCGGCTGTAAAACAGATCAAACATGGTGCGGCTATCCTTTGTTTGAAAGGACAGGCATAGCATATATTAAAACAAATCATTCATGTAAGTCCATCATGCGAATATTCATCTGTGCCTGAAGAAAAGTTCAAGCTATTTAATGAAGTAGTTTTCATGAGGATTTAAAAATTTTCGCCAGTCCGAGAATGGCAAGTGCAGATGAATCAATTAGTTAATTAGAGAAAGGGAGAAGGCATGTACCATTCTCGAGTCAGTTAATAAAAGTTGATTCGTGTCAACCTACCTTGACAATATACTAGTAAAAATGGAAACCAGAAGCCTCCTAACACGTGCTACACACGCGCAGAACATGCTATGGAGAAATTGAATCGATGATTGTGCTTGAACTGAATAAGATCTGGTTTAAGGCCCTTCTTCCACAAAACTATGGTCCTGCGAGTAGTCGGGCTTTTGTCAACCTCGAGTCTAGTAGGGCAAAATTTTCATAAAAATTAAGAGGCAAAATGTGTTTAGGCCTCCTTAGGCTAATAAAAGCAATAAAGAGAATACGAAAATAAGGTATATGGCGACACACATCCTTGACCGAGTGAGTGGGTTATCCATTGTTAAGTATATGTAATTGCGGACATTCGACATACACTATACAAATTTAAAAAATTCCATGCATGCATTTAATCTTTTAAAACCTTTTGTTTAAGCATTGTATATATTTTGCCTTGTTGGCATATTATACAATAATTATTGAGCAAGTGTGACACTATTCTGAAGACCTGACGGATTATTGTAGAGCGCATGGGCTAAGTAACAACGTCTACGTCACCTTACTCTCACTTACTCCTCGTTTATTGTCTCTTCTTCCCCAGGTTTGAGGGTTGGACCCTCAGTCACCATGGGGATCCATTGATTCGAATAGTAACAGATGAGATGACTGATGAATCACTTTCACTTTAGTCAACAGCGTGCTAAGGCAATGACCCGCTACAGGAATTTCTACAGACAAATGAACCGGATAATGTTATACTTTATTTGCAACAGTGATGTCTACATGCACCACTCATATATCTGAGGCCTTCCGGGTATAATACCAAGAGATTTTTGATATTGGGTGCGTTTTCTTTACTATGAAGGGGTCCTTCTGATGGATGTCCGCCAGAGAAAGTATGTAAGAAAGGTGGCATACAAAAATACAAAAAAGATGAATTACGACCCCTTTCTTCATGAGATCTGCAAAACAGTTCGTCGTTTTTCAATTAGCTTTATATACATTGTATAAGACGGATCACATTCACTACGTCACCAAACTTATCCATTAAAAAGTCGAAGTGACAATTCGATTGACTTCGTGAAATTTATTATAGTACAGTACCATTACAGCATTATGATGTGATCTAACATGATTTTCAATGATAATTGAATTCAAGGACTGGCGGCGGCGCTATTGACTAACAGATGTATGAAGTCAAAGATGTATGTTATGTCGAAGATGCATGCCGGCGAATGCCAGTGGCGAAGTGGTTCTTCCTGAGGTTAAGTCAATTAGTCATGTGGTCCAGTGAAAAATAAGAAGGTACAGAAATTAAGTACATAGCATTGGGATTCACGAGTTGAGCAGCCTCGCCTGGCAATTCGGGGCTTAGGTTAGTCGTGGAGAAAATCCTGCATTGGTCTGGCCTGTCTAAGTGGCTCTAAAATTCATCACCGTGGAGATAAAATGAGAGAAATTCACTCACTCACTCAATCGATTTCCGCGTGACAAGGTGCACCCACGGAGAGAGATTGTGATAGGACTAATTAATTTAATAATTAGTAATTTTAATTAATAATTTAATAAATAATTTGATGTGATTGGCCGTCGCTAAATGTGACTGAATTTAGAGAACATTTCATTGCAAGTTAAACAATATTGTCGTGACCAGGCTGTGACCAAAACATAATGCTGAATAAAAACGCTGAATTAGTAAGTTATTAAAGAAATTCATTGTAATCGAAACATGAAAGCTATGCAAACACGGTATATTTTTACGCATGTTCGCCAACTCGATTCGAATACTCATCATCGTTCGAGTACTCGAACGGTATAACAAAATGTCGAGTTGAGTCGAGTACTCGCAGGACCCTACACAAAACCTCTAATTTCGAGAAATCACACATCAATTACGGTAATTTTCTTTTTCTTGGAAACAAATTGATATGAAAATCAAATATGATAAGCAAAAAGACATAAATCCATTTTTTATAATTAGAATTTTTTCGTTAGTGCCCTTAACCTCATATAATCATATCACTTTGCCACCAGATGGCAGCTACAATTTTTCCTGTACGGAGACTGTTGTGTATTTATTGAAAATTTGACTATAATAGCGATGTCTTATCACAATCAAATTCATGACCAAAATTGAAGAATAATTTGTTGAATGATAAATAAATTCAATCTCGAGAATGGCAGAACAACGCTTGCATCTCCAACATCATTGTTATAAAGCTAAGGAAAGTCTACAGAAATTAGAGCGGTGATTTGATCAACTTACATGCTTCCATTCAGACAGATATGGTAAATACACTTTTCCGTTGGAATCAACGTGTTTATTTGGCTTGATCTGCATATTGCTAGTTGGTCTGACAAACACCAAAGGAGGCGCATACGGATATGCTTCTAAAAGAAATACTGCCACAGGTATGTTGTAGGTATTACGTTGATATTTCACTGGCAAAGTTCCGTTTAAAGCCATAAGATCCCGGGTTTCACCATTATTGAAAGCTGAAATATTTCAAAGTTTTCAAATAAGACAAGCTAAAAAACAAATTATTCCACAAACACCAAACGGTTATAAACAATGAATGCTTTCACTATTGATTTGGGATGCGGTCGTGCGGATGAAACTAGACATCATTGTTACAGTGGTGGTTACTATGCTTCTTATCATCTAGTCATTTTATTCAAATTCTTAATTCCGATTATGCAGGAAGTCCACTTCGCTTGCATGCATAGTATTTTTATTGACACTCAAACTGAACGCCAAAGGTGTCATTGGTTCTATTCTTAAGATTTTTGGTAAATTGGATTAAACTTTAAAATCAAAGCTTCAGATACTTTCATATGGCCACGCTTGTTCTCTGGGTATGTATGGGAAGCTTTGATTTTAAAGCTATGGATAAATAGGATTAAGATTGCAAACCTGTGTATGATAAACAAAAAATCCAGGCGGGGCGAAAGCATAGTCCCGCCTAGACCTCGAACGATGTCAAATGGCAGGATCAAGACTTCACCACAGCACAGCAGTTGTCATAGCAATTATCATCAATGAATAAATGTGAATAAAATAAAACTCCTAACGATATTGTTTAGATTTGTCAACATAAGCTTCTTCTAATCTTTGAGCAATGAATTATTACTGCTTTGTTTTGTTTCTCTTTGATCCATTGATTACTATTGTATTGCATTATTGCTGTCCAATTAGTAAAAGAAAATCAAACTGCTTGCCTGTTAAATTAGTGCTAGATTGACCGCGGATGTGATAGAACTGCTAACCTTTCTCCACAATTTGAAAACTAAATCTAAAGAGTTTTCAACACTAAATTGATCATTAGATGAATTGTGAATCTCTATTGTTCCACCGAAGAGTCAGGGACAAGTTGGATGACATGATCGAAAGGTACCTCTGCTGTTGGTAGCAAAACTCAAAGTTCGGGCTTGCGCGAGCGCTTTTGAGGTCCGTCGGACATCATCAAGCGCATGATTATGCCTCGAAAGCGCCCGGGCAAACCCAAACTTTGAGTTTTGTTACCAACAGCAGAGGGGATCGTCCGATCATGTCATGTCAATTGCTGTTGACTTTTCACATCTTTTCAAGGCTTATAAGTCTTGTTCACTTTTGAATGAAGGGATTTTTTCTGATTTTTATCAGATTTGAAAAATAAGGAATACATTGTGATTTAGTCTAACTGCAAAATTTACTTTCTGCCGCAGGTGTTAGGCATGGACTTCTTGATATCTCTATGGGATCGATAAGTTTGCAGTGTTAGGTACAGGTGGAAAACACAAATAATGCTCAAAATTCAAACATAAATATGCACTTTTCTAAATGACAGCGACTTTGTGAACTCACAAGAAAACATGCTTCATTAACTTAAGCGAATTAGTCATTATTATATGAACCATGTGCCGGAAGCTAGTGGACATCTGCTGTAATTCCATTTGCTTTTAGTTGCCAATAGCAACTTCATATACACAGTCTTTTTCGAAGGCTTGATGAAATAGTGTCGCATACTTGAGGTTACTTTGATAATATTATATTGTACCGCATCGGATTTAGAGCAACAGGAAGAACGATTTGGGTGATTTTTTCTGCCTAAAGCCGTAAAACTTGTTACGCATCCTACATGTTGACATAAAGATCGAATGCATTCGCAGACCTTCACGAAAATAAAAAAGTCCTAAGCCAAAGTTGAACCATCTCTCGCATCAATTATAGCATAACGAAAACCACTTGAAATTGAGTCCTGAATCTCATTTCAAACATGTCATATGAATAGTGAAATGCCAGTAAGAGAACACACTTCCCGCTAGCATTTGTAGAAATTTGAGATATACAGACCGTTTCAAAAATAATTGCACAAAAAAGCTAAGCGATTTTCAAATAAAATTTTCGTGTTGAAGTCCTGGATCAATTTTGATAAACGATATGCCATATGAAACCTTATGTTCCATAGATTATTTTGGCATATATTTCGTTTTCATGTGTGGTCAGTAGGCCTTATGAAAAAAATTGAGCGCTTTCTTTGATGCGGGATTTCAACATGAAGACGACAGAATTTTTTTATGAAAGTTGGCAGACAGCATGAACTATCAGTCAGCTTCATCATGACAAACGGTTTTTAGAATTGGCTGAATGTACAGAAAGATACAATACTAATAAGTTTTCCCGAAAAATCATTGCTAAAAAAGTCTCAAGATTTTCTCATTGATGAAGATGCTCAATTTCAATAACCTTTGAAGTCAAGCCCTTTAATTTGGCAAAGCGTTTAGGTTATGTCTGGTCAGCTGTGGTCAGCATACTTAAAAGTATGAATGTTTGATCAATTCGTTCACCGACACCTACAGACGAAACTACGTAATACAGAAAATTAAGATTATCACCATTGAATCAGACTCGTGTTAAGGTTTCAGATGATATAGTTGTTTTCGAATTCGGACATCAATTTGTGCAATTTCATTCAATTTACACTTACCTAATTTTACGCCACTTTCGCGTTAACAATGTTCAACAACGGTCAACGGCACACAACTTAACAACTCTGTTGTATTGACGCTAGAGCTTCCGAGTTTGGGTTTAAAATAATACTGGTGCTATCAGTTCCAAGAATATGCAAGTTTTATCAAAATCGGCCCATCCGTTTCCTGACAAACTTCAAATTTGTATTATTCCCATGGTCAGCCTTTGCGTGAGTCATCATTTCCCTCACTTGAGGTCAGAAAAATTCAAATCTCGGATAAGACAAGGGCTTGTCTCGTCTCTGCACCTGTTCACAGCGAACAATAGCATTTCCTTCACGCTGTAGGAATGCTGACGCTTGCGTTGCGTCCGTTAATGCAGCAGCTCATCAATGATGAAAAAGAGAATGAGTGACACGTGGGCCAACATGATATTAATATCTGACATAGGATCGTGAAAGTAACAAAGCGACAATCACTAATTATTTCATTTAATTAGGCAAGCTACGCCATAATGTTTCCTGAACCAAGTGTCTCAGCTGACCAAGTAAACAAGTTTACTGATCGATTGTCAGCATGTGATTGAATTTGATGAGAATATGCAAAATATATAAGAAATTTTTTTGTGCTGTGCAGCGATTTAGGAGACGGACTGTATGCCCATAGCAGTCAGTTAGTCTGACAATTTTTTTGTGTTGACTACATGTATACTTTCGCATTCAAATGTGCTTTAGGTTTCAGAAAATACGTTGCTAACTGTGATGCTGTGTAAATCCCAGGCCTACATGAAATTTTTTAAGTGTTCAGAATTTATTGAAAATACAAAAATTAAGGCTTTATTTTAGGTATTTCTAGGTTTTTGGGTCACCGTGGGAGGCCTGGATATGCCATATGCATGCTTGGAGCTTCAGGCTTCATACAATATAAAGCTTTTTAACATTGAACATGCTAGCTTCTATGCAACGATTTTTAATTAAGTTAGACCGATATTATCAGTTAAAAATGAAAATATTCTTTCCTTCTTTAAATAGACAACTAATTTCGACATTCATTATCATCATTCTATCTCGCTTCAAATCACTTTTGCAAACACTTTCTACTTGATTGCCTTTTCATTGATTTTTTATATTCTTCGTTCACTTATCTCATCAAGAGAAAGTGTCATTGTCATTACTTGCTTCATTGCCAACGTTGCTTGTGTTTATAAGTACCGCATGCACACTTAATGTCCCGGAAGATTATTAAGGACTATACATATTTGTCCTTCATCAGAATTCTATGAGAGTTAGGTCTACACACATTCATGCGACTGCATTAAATCAAAACAAATAGCAAACTTACTAAATTTTTCCAACTTTGGTCTCAAATCTGTGTATTCAGTCAAGGCCTGTACGATTTCTGCCCTTGCCTTTGGTTCATTGGTATACTGAAAATAAATGAAAATGTGTTATTTTCAGCTGTTTTAAATCTTGGATTAGAAGGACCTTGATACCTAGGATCTGATGTAATTAGCGTTGGAATACTAAGCTAAGCTTAAGTATCAGTCATAGGAATAAAAAATCATCAACTTTTAAGTTAATACAGATTTTTTGATCTGTTTTGGTTTATTTTCGCGAAATCTGTATGCAATTTTTGTGATTTTCAATCTTAATATAGAGTGAAACATATTCCCTTTTAATTCTGCAATTCATACTTAAATATACTCACTTTAATGCTTAATTCTTTTCAGTCACCAAAGTTCATTATCTAGGAATTGATGTATTCCTACACAGATAGGCAAATCTATTCACGGGATTCATTTTTCACCAACAATAAAGAAATATTCCCACGGAAATGAATCACACAATTGTACACAAAATAAAAACAAAGTAGCTTGCTCCTAGCATGCGATAACGCAGTAATCACCGTTCAAAATTTCCACATGTTCATTTTTGTTTGCATCATATTTGTTAAAACTTAATCAATCTATGTATGCTTTGGAGGATAATCCTCCTGAGTATAACATACCGGTATTAGTGTAAATTGAAGCATGTCAGAAGATTACAAAAAGAAAAACTGCGCATCTCTCTGGCTCTTCGAAATCATAAAGTAAAAGCGGGTCGGAGGTGTTTAATTTCAGGTAACGAAAAAGCAAACAAGGCACTTCCACTATTATGTGTAAGCACAGTGTGTAACAAAATATTGATTTTTTATACGTCATTTTTAAGCGAGGGAATAATTCAACCGGTGTCGATAGCATCGAAGTTTGCGTTGCAAATTTGAAAGTGAAAAGCTTCGAGCCTGTGTCTACTTCCGCTCTCACTCAGCAGCATGTACACTTTAAAAGGTTCAGGTTCAACCTGTGATAAAGTTTGGCTTTCGTTGAAACGTTTGGTCATGCGGCCCTATGCGTAACTTTTGATGTACTTGATCGCATTCGCTCTAAAACCAATGTCAACCTATGTGGTCATTTTCAGGTTTTCATTGTTCAAATCGTGGATCTTCAGTTTCAAAAAATTTGCTTCCACATTATCCAGCACTTCTGCCTTGACGAATCTTTTGAGGACGAAAGTTAGAATGAATACAAGAAGGGGAGCATGGACTTGTTATTTGAAATCTGGCAAAGAAATTGTTCGGCACAATTTCATGAATTACGCTCGTTACATTAGAGTCGTTTTTCTAACTATCATCGTGTCTCCACTCAAAATTAATGATGCTCCCAAGTCCGAACCCTATGTTTTCAGATTACTTTGTCTTGATGATATACTAAACCTGAGTAAAAATCTGGACTCAAACGGATTAACTGCACATGCTACGTAAAAGACCACTCGGTTTTCTGTTGTTAAATTCAGGCGTTTAGAAAAAAGTCCTCCGAGTACAAATATGTGAACATCCAACATGTTCACAGTGTTTCAAAATAACTATCGAAGACGAATTGGGGTGATACTGGTACCAGGGATCGCAATTCACCCAAGAAAAAACGGAAAATTGGGAAAACCTGGGGGTCCAATGCATAAATTTGAAATATTTACATTAGACTAATTTTGCAAAAAACGGAGAAGACGGAAAGTTGCGATCCCTGACTACTACTCTCTCTATTATTGAGATACCATATTTGCATTTTCGTACAGTGTCGTAACGAAAAAAGGTCATCCGCAACAAATGATATCTTTGCAGCTAGTTAGGACATGCTGATGGATAAGCAACAACTTGTATTAGTAGAGGTCTCATGCGAATGCTGATGACGCTTAATTATGAAAATGGTTCTACAGTACGCGACAGCAAGTTTTAAACATGTGACATTTCAATGATTTTTTGACATAAAAGTGTAAAATTGTGTCAGATAACTGTATTTCTTTTGTAATAAATCATGTAAATTAGAGCTTAATTAATATGGATCTCATCTCGGTATGAATCTCATCTTACAGAAGAAACTTGCCTTCATGAAATTGAATTCAGTACTTTGTATGAAATCCTCGACAATCGATCAATGCAGTCACACGTCGTGGCATCGATCTAACCAAAGATTGCATAATGTTCAATATCTCATCATCGTGATGCCACTTTTATGAATCCAGTGATTGTTTCGTTTTTTGATTTCGGTTTCATTTTCTGAATTCGCTTCTTCACTATTCCCCACAGATTCTCTATTGGATTGATATCCGGGGACGATGGGGGCACATCCATGACGGTGATATTGTTGGAAATAAATTCTTCCATCGCCCATTTGCTCTTATGACGTGGAGCATTATCTTGAAATACTCTATCTGAGCCAGGATGCCACTGCTGAAGCTGCTGAATAACACGATTCCTGATTATTTCTGACACACCATTCTGTATTCATTTGACGCTCCACAATATGGCTTCGTCCTTGGCCGTAAAATGAGAAGCAAGACCAAATAATTGCTCTGGTCGGGTGTTTTGTCATTAAGCAGTAATGCTCTGAAGCAAGAGGAAAGCCATCGACAACTCTGACAAAGTGTGGACGATTATCTCTCAATTTGATCACAGTTTCGTAACTCCAGATCACTTTATTCCACTGATCTTCTCCTCAATTACGGTGATGCAATGCCCACTGGTAGCGTTTTTCTGTCTGAGTGGTATTTGAATCACCACAGTTTTGATATTTTAAATCTGCATTTCCAGTTTCGCGATATTGTTTCAAAGTAAGACTCACACTGGCTTTGCACATGCTAATAATATTTGCGATTTCAGTCACTGTCTCGTCAGTGTTCTGTATGTATGTAAAGGTTAACAGCGAATCTAACAATCATCAATTGTGTGGAGGTAATGACCACTATGTGTTTCACTTAAATTGTCTAGCATGTTTTGTCTATATATTCTCAGAAATTCATCAGCCTACATGTATGTAAGTTCTAGGTACAAGTCACTTGTTTATGATGATAATTAATCAATAAGAATTATAACCACTTTACTATCAGGTTAATGAGCATTTGAAAGTAGTCAATGGCGCACATTATTTGATATCAACATTATAAGAAAAACATTTTGAACAGAATGCTATCTGGATATATAGACCAGCTTAATAGCGAATTGGATCATTTATGGCGCTAAGGTGTCAAGTCAAAATATACATCATACAATGAGAAATTTGTACCAGTTTAGTCTTTGAAAGAATTTTAAATAACATGAACGCTCTTATCGACATCAAAAACATGTGCCTTTACGTATCTGTCAAAATTTTAGTCAGAAAATCGACTGTCTCCTGCTGCTTGAAAGCAGGCCTATTGAAGCTTGTCTCCACTGCTCAACTGTAAGAAGCAATTGATTTTCCGACTCACTCCACGATTTAAGGTCCATTTCCCCCCGTGTTTCGAGTGTTGGACGTCGGCAAACGTCGGTCTGGTCTGATGGCAGTTTTCCCCACGTTCCAATCTCGAACGTCGATTCGCCCAAGGTTTAGCGTCCTGAAGTCGGCTCGCAGGTTATCACACCACCTCTTCTTCGGTCGTCCCCTTGGCTTGCGTCCTTCCACCTCCAGATTCATTACTTTCTTTGGCTAGGAGTCATCTTGCATTCTTTGCACATGACCATACGAGCGGAGTCTTCCCCATCGAATCACAACTTTCAATGGATGGATGCTAAGCCGTCTCCTGAGATCCACAGTAGGAGCCCGATCAGCTAGTCGTTTTGAACAGATCCACCTGATCATCGCATTGTCACTGCAGCTCAAACGATTGAGGTCCTCCATATTAGTGATTGACTACGTCGCACTGGCATAAATCGGCACACTTAGCACACACATGTTGAAGACATGGCCTCAGGCTCGGTATGAAATGCTGCTGTTCGTAAGAATGGGAAGGAGCTCTCGAAAATTCTTCCATGTACACATAATTCTCGTCGTCACAGCGTCACTGCAGCCACCTGCTTGACCAAGCATGTCTCCGAGATAACAAAGCTGCGCAGTAAGTTCATACTGATCTTGGCAAATCTGAACATCGATGGTTGTTACTGGTGGGTGAGTGACATCACAACATTTACATAAACAATTTCTGCATTTGTAGATGGAATCAGCTATCAATGCTCCCGCAATACCTGAGCATTTGTGATGGATCCATCTCTTGTAGCCGACACAATAGTTCCGAGTTTCTCAACACGCCTTGTCTGCATACGCCACACGGAGATCTGTCAATGTCATTTGGTGCTCAATCATCCTGGCATGCGCAGTGCATGACATTGATCTTGTGCAGGTTAACACGAAGACCGTGTGACCCAACACCATCTTTCCCAGGCCCGTAGCCACGGGGGCATAGGGGCCACCCCCCGTTCATTTTTGTGCCCCCTCTGATAAAATAGTTATCAATATAAAATCAATAAAACTAATCAATCAAATCGTCGGAAGTGAGAACAATGTGGAGGGGAATTGATTGATGGCGGGCGAGAACTAAATTATTTGCGGCACAGATCAATTGTAGGAGAGACGCAACTATCTACCGACTGTTGATCATCTAGAAATACGTTACCAATAGAAAAATGATTGGATTTTCTAAATTGATGTTCTCTTCGTGAAGTGATCATGTACTGCAAGATCACATGATGATTTAATGCTCAAACATATTATCATAGAAAAAGGCTTCATGCAGTCTTAAATCGTCTGAAAAACATGTAATACATTCAAAGAAAATTAGGCTACATCATGTTCATAATGCATTTTCTAACAATTATGCAACTTGTAATTTCATGTATAAGGTATATGCGATAGTTGATCATTATAAGAAACGGACACAATATATACGGGAGTTTGCATTATCATGCATTAGTCTTTCATTACATAATCAATAAACTTAAATAGCAACAATCATTTAAACTACAAATGCAGATATTGTTAATTCAAGAAACATCTCATGGTTGATGATGTTCACATCAACGTTCTCTCCTTGGGGATCATGCCCTCACCCCCCTCCCCTGTAGATCAGATATGGTTGCGGGCTTGTTTCGAGGGAGTGTATCTATACTCCAGGTATTCCTTTAAAATATCAGAAATGTTCTTAATGCTAAGAAGAACGCTTACGAAATTTTAACTTTGATTCATGGCTTCCGTCAAGAAAGCTTTATATACGCAATTCCTGACCATTTTTTCGGGATTCAAACTTTGCCAGGATCTGATGCTGAACATCAGTCAGTCTAAATCATTATAGTAATTAAGAGATGATATCTACTCCAATGGAAATCATCAAACCTTGTTATCATGTCTTGGAGAAGATCAGAGTCAAGCCCCAAACATCATCATTAGAAGCGATATGGGTGGGTTTAGCCTACACATGAAACGTTCTGTAATGCTTTTCGAGTCATTCGTTTTCGTTTATGTACATGTAACATTCTTACAAAATTTGAGGGCGCCAAACATGCATCCAGTTCTAGAAATTCTGAAAAAAAGCGCACCAAAGCCACGGCCAGGCGCGACAGATCTGAGGTTGATTCGCCTGTGCGCCGAGCATGTGGCGAGAGCCGAACACGTCCGGCGCATCCCAGTACATGTTTGGCTGTACTTTAGTAGTTGTTTTCAAGATGTTCTCAAACTTCTCATGGATGGTGCATTTTGTCGTATCTGGAATTGCAGCTTGTTTTAATTTGATACATTTTAAATGCCTGGAGTACCAGCTGTTGTTACCTAGGATACTTTAAAATTCATAATTTTGTATCTTATCGCTCAGGTCCTACTGTACGGCATGATGTACTTATCCTTATCTGACTTCAATACATTTTAACTTTTACATTTACTATAGACTGGATTTTACCTTATGGGATTTATGGTTCATACAGTACAAGGCCATTTACTACTACTACAAATTACTACTCGGCATTACTAAGCTGGTCACTACATTTTGGCGACGAAAATTGTTACGAACCTACAAATTTCTACAAGTTACACATATTTTGTCAGTATTACTGCAAATTGCAAGGATCTCCGGTCTGTGATAAGTACAAACTTTTTCATTACTACATAGCTACTTACTTAACTACATAGTTTACATTTTCTGCATATCATCAAATTTTCTCAGTATTTTCAACATGTCTTCAGGTCCTACCATGCGTATAGAACCTTTTACTAGACAGTGTGACTTTTTGATATGGCTAAAAAAGTTTGAAATGCTTTTACGTATCACTAATGTTGAATCTGAAAAGAAAGTTGACTATTTACTAACAAACTTAGACATGCAAATATTTGAGTCAGTTGTAACTGCTTTTCCCAACACTGACAACTACGATGATATTGTGTCTTTTCTTACCGAGCGATATTCTACACATGACAAATTTTTGAATCGAATTGAATTTTTTGAAGTGACGTACTCAGGCTCTTTTGATGAATATGCATCGAAGCTGCAAATGCTTTATGAAAATTTTAGTACTGCATCTGTACGTGAAGATATTCTTATTGCAAAATTTTTGACTACGATTCCGAAATCTCTGAGCAGTGAATTGCGCATCAGAAGACCAAAAACTCTCTCTGAATGTGTCAAAATTTGTAATTCTTTGAAATCTGTTCAAACGTCTTTGTCTACTCAGGTTGTGTCGCAAAGTCGCACAAATTCGTCAACAAGTAAATTTAATTCAAGTAAGGTTGCGAATGTTTCAAATACAAGAAAATGTTTTAGGTGTGGATCGAATTCTCATGTTGCATCCGACTCTAAGTGCCCTGCTAAGAACGCACAATGTAATTTTTGTAAAAAGAGCGGACATTTTGCATCTGTTTGTACACAGAAATCCAAAAACACTAGCAATGAACGTCAAGCTAGTAGTCAATCAAAGTCATTTCACATACGAACAAATGAAATTGAATGTTTTTCCAACAACTTGTCTCCTCGTGTCAAGAAGGCCACTGTTTCAATGAACGTCACTACTGACAACAACGCAGATGTTAGTGACACTTTTATGGTTGATTCTGGATCAGACATTTCCTCCATGAATCTTTCATTTTATGAGAAGCATTTTTCTAGAGACCTGCTTCCACTAACTGATGCTGTGCTCAAAAATTTTGATCACTCTCGCGTGAAAGTTGTCGTAGGAATTTTGAAGGATGTTTGTTGCTACTTGAATGGAAACTCTGCCTACATTGACTTTGTCATTTTGAGCGTTGATCATCAACCTGTAATAGGTGCAGATGCAATTTTTCACCTTGACATTACCGTAAAGCGTGGTCAAAGCGCTGAGCTTGTTGTTTCTTCTGGAAATGCTGAGCTTTCTACCTGTTCTGTAGCTCGCACTGAAAATCCAAGAAGTAATACTGTTTCTTCTTTGCCGAAGTTGAAGGGTTTTCAATTTTATATCCAGCTGAAAAATGATGCTCCGTCCTCTCTTGTACAAAAACAGAGACGTGTTCCATTTGCTTTACAATCAGCAGTTGAAAATGAAATTAGTAAACTGTTGCAAGATGATGTCATTGAAGAAGTCGACTCCTCACTGTTCCTTTCTCCAATTGTTGTTGTACCAAAGGCAAACAACAAGATAAGACTTTGTGTTGATTATAGGAAAATCAACCAGCACATTGTTGTCGACCAGCATCCTCTCCCTACTGTTGATGAGATTTTTGCTAAATTGACTGGTGCAAAATATTTTTCCAAGTTAGACTTGAAAGCAGCTTACCATCAGCTAGAAATCAGAGAAGATTCTCGTGATTTTACTGCGTTTACCTCGCACATAGGTCAGTTCAGGTACAAACGCTTGCCGTTCGGACTAGCAAATGCACCGTCGGCCTACATGAAAGTGATTTTTACCATCTTGAGAAACTGTCAAAATACTGTCAGCTATCTTGATGACATACTGATTTTTGGAAAATCACCTGAAGAACACGATGCCTGTCTCAAGTCAACCTTGGACCAATTACGCTCTTACGGCATGACTTTGAATGATGACAAGTGTGTCTACCGTAGGACAAGTGTGCCATTTTTGGGTCGAATGCTTGGACCTCAAGGAATCTCGCCTCTTCCAGAGACACTTGAAGCAATCATGGGTGCTCCAGTTCCTCATGACAAACAATCATTACGCTCTTTCATGGGTCTGATAAATTTTTACAGAAATTTTATTCCGAATGCTGCATCTATTTGCTCATCCTTATATGATTTGTTGCGCGAGAATGTAGCTTTTCAATGGACCGAACAGCACCAAAGTGAATTTCAAAATTTGAAAGACTGCTTGTCTGATTTTGTTCCACTGGCGTTCTTTGATTGCGACATTAGTACTCCAACATTTCTTACCACTGATGCATCCGGCTACGGCATTTCTGCTGTTTTGTCACAAAAGTGCACTACTACTGGCAAAGAGCGGCCTGTCTATTTCCTCAGCAGAAAGTTGTCAGACACTGAAAAGACTTATTCAGTCTCCGAGAAAGAATTTCTTGCTGTACTCTGGGGTACAGAGCGTCTTCACAAGTATTTGTACGGAAGACATTTTCTGATTCGGACAGATCACCAATGCTTAAAACAATTGCTTTCGAACTCCTTTGATGGTGGGTCTGCACCGTGCCGTGTTATTCGCTGGGCAGCAAAGTTGCTACAATATAACTTTGAAGTTCAGTATATTCCAGGAAAGCAAAATGTCGTTGCTGATGCTTTGTCACGAGTGCCGTCTCAAGAAAAAGACTCTAGTATTGAACTCTTTTCTGTGTCATTAGGTCAAGTCAACAACAGTCCTATCTCATTGCAAGAGCTCACGAAGGCAACCACAGATGATGATGTTTTTCAAGAATTGATTGCTACGATAAATAATGGCTGGCCTCAGCGTGCTTCATTGCTACCAGCTACTTTAGCAGGCTTTTGGAATGTGAGAATGGACTTGTCTGTGATCGATGGTGTAGTATGTCGTGGTGACAAGTTTGTTATTCCACCACTGCTTCGTGATCGGATTGTTTCAATTGCACATGAAGGTCACATGGGCATTTCTAAGTGTAAATCTCGCATACGTGAATTTTACTGGTGGCCCAATTTGAATTCGACTGTTGAATCACAATTGCGCTACTGTAGTTGTTGTCATGAACCAACTCGTGAATCTCCAGTGCAAGTACCGAATTACGTTAACAAACCTTGGCACCAGATTGCTATTGACATCAAAGGACCAAGCTATGATGAATCCCACAGACCATATTACATCATTGTTGTGATTGACTGTTACACTAAATTCATGTCTGCACGTGTATGTAGTTCTACAACTTCTGCAAAAGTGATCGAATTTTTGAGTAGCTTGTTTTCACTATTTGGTCAGTGTACTATGTTGACATCTGATAATGGACCACAGTTCATTTCCCACGAATTTTCTGAATTTTTACGAAACCGAGGTGTGATTCATAGGCGCTCTTCTGTCTATAACCCACAAAGTAATGGGGTTGTTGAACGAGTCAACAAAAATTTGAACAAATTGATCAATGCAATGTCTGTCGTAAGTGCCTGTAAATTGCAACTAAGTATTGACAACTATGTACAAAATTATAATGCAACCATACATTCTTCAACTAACAAAATGCCTTCAGAATTAATGTTCGTGTATAAAGTGAAGACTAACTTGAACATTATTGTACCAAATGACGATGCCAACACAAAGGCGGGCCAGAACTTACGTCTGAAAAGTGAAGCAAATGCTCAATATGCGAATGAACGCAGACGACCACGTAGTACGAACATTTTTCAAGTGGGTCAATATGTTGTGACGAAAAAGGGGCAAACAAGGAAATTAACAAGGCAAGTCGGCCCTTTTACTTTCAAGATGAACGACGGCTTCTGCATCAACACAAGAAACATTTTACGTAAAGCAGAGCCTCTAGACAGTGACTTTGAAGTGCCATCATACCAAAATCAGAGACTTCTACAGAACGGCTTGATGAAAGTGCCGATTTACCTTTTGACAATTTACTGACATTACCGAGTTCTGAACCTTCACCACGTCGTTCAACTCGGGAGCGACGTCGACCGTCGTATCTCCGTGATTACTGTACCAAGTAATCAATGTTACTCTGTTAATTTTTTTTATAATCAGATTTCTAAAAGCGATGGTTGTAGTGAAGCCAACTTTGTAAATATAGGCTGGACTGAGTTGTTTTCTTCGCACGCATATTTGTAGATACAGTTCTTTTTATATCCCCTGTAAGTTGAATCCTTTTCGATAAAGGAGGGAAAATGTCGTATCTGGAATTGCAGCTTGTTTTAATTTGATACATTTTAAATGCCTGGAGTACCAGCTGTTGTTACCTAGGATACTTTAAAATTCATAATTTTGTATCTTATCGCTCAGGTCCTACTGTACGGCATGATGTACTTATCCTTATCTGACTTCAATACATTTTAACTTTTACATTTACTATAGACTGGATTTTACCTTATGGGATTTATGGTTCAACCAGTACAAGGCCATTTACTACTACTACAAATTACTACTCGGCATTACTAAGCTGGTCACTACACATTTGACGCTACCATCTGCTTGGACACTAAAATTGATTGGATAAGATGACAGGAAATCCGTTAGCACATGACTTTTCTGTCGAAGACGATGATTGTCCATGTTAGACAAGTTATGTTAATTGGAATGACGACCTACTACGTTTGTAGCGATCATCTTCGCTTCAAAAAGTCAACTTTTCTTACCTTAGAGAGATTTGTTCGTAAATAGCTGTCGAATCTTGACATCTTTAATATGGAAGCCTACAGCGGCATGAATGAGTGAAACTATCATCAAATTATATAAAAAGTTAGTACAATTTAACTGTCACACATTTAAAGTTTTTTGCTTGCAGTGCTGACGTTTGGAGAGCAAAGTTTTCCATGGTTATACTCTCTACTCTATTTCTTGGACTGCTACGAAGAAAAATCACCAATTCGAACTCCGCACTAAGGTGATTGCTGATGCACGGACCATGGATCATAGGGTTAATTTTTTATGACTTTTTATTTCCTAAATTTTGATCTCTAATAAAGTCTTCATAAAATCGAAACTAAAAAAGTTACATGGTGGTAGTTAGAAGTAGCCACGTATTCAAGAAGGTGCAAATTGTTTCTAGGGGTTCATCATGCAGCATGCAGCCAGCATGCAACAATACCACAGCATCACCAATCCAATTAATAGAAAGCAAAAGGGGCCATTGATGCCCCAATTTGGATCAATGCAATCAGTATTTCTAATTCAAGCTCCATAATTAAGGCTTTTGGAACAAATAATCGCTTATTGATTAACATTACTCTGCGCAAAATCATCAAAAACCGTTAAACAAGTGTGTCAATCAATTCCAAGCAAGGTGTCTTATACACAAAAGGCCATGAAAAACAAATAAACGTCTCTGTTCAGTTGTGCATGTTCTAATTTCCTGTTTAGGTTCCTAATTAGGTTCATTGTCCTGAAATAATAACAAGTAAAGGTAGATGATTGCAATCGCACATTAAAGTCATTGGCATTTCAATTTTTTAGTGCATCGATAAGTTCTTGTTCAGTATAAATATGGACTTTGAATTATTTTGACATAAGGTGAAAACCTAGAAATTATTTTCTCTAATATAAATTCATGTTCCAAAAATAGATTTCGAAATTCATAATCGAAAATTTATGCATATTTGTAAAAAATGGAATAAGTTACAAGAGGCCAAAGCCACAATCAGTTATGATGGATGAAAAGTTAGAACGAAAGAAAGGTATGAAGCAACTCAAAAACACAATCCTAGAATCTCGGCACGGTCGATGGATGATGTCGTTCACTTTTTGATTTACAGTCACCAATTCAATGGAATGAGTGGCGACTGAATTTCTTTTAGATAATCTCCCGACTCTGGTTGCGGTGCTGGCGGTATAAACTGTCTGTGCACTTTTTGTGCCAGACACTCTGGAACTCTATTAAGTTTCATATGCTTCTATTGCAACAATTACATCAGCTGCGAAGAATTCAAATCATTGTACACATGTTATCATGAAAATGCTGGTTCTCACGATTCTTATTTGTATGTAGGCAGGCGCCTTGATCATTCAGTCTCCTCGAGGGTTTCAGCTTAGGAAAAATGGCACTGTGACGTCTGATGCCACAACAAGGTACGCCACTGATTGATGTCCGAAGGTCATTGCATATTGAATATCGACTGTTGTCTGGAGTAAAATTACCTTTTGTGTGTGTGTGGTGCGGTCTCATAGCAATAGAGATTTCATTCATCACAGATGCGAGATGTGTCTCTTTTCCCTTCTAGAGAATCCTAGGAGCAACGACCTAGGTCTAGATCGGTGGGGCTTGTAGTCTAAATTGCAGAGTAATGCACATACCTCCTTCCATTTCACGGACATAGATAACAGAGTACAATTGCTCTGCATACATCTTCATGAAATCGAGCTCGTCGATGTCCAATATTCGGTCTGCTGAAGGATTGAGGCACATTTGCTTGTTGAATAGATATTTATCAGTTTTGATTTTCTGGTGGCTTAATTCATTTAATAAAATATTGTTTTCACTGTGGCTGTGGTTTCATGCATTTAAGTAGTATGATATATATTTGTGCCTTCTCTTAAACGTAGTAGTCTGGTTTATGTAACGCGACTTATGATGTTTCAGGTTTCTGATATCTTTGATAAAAGTTATTTTCCTTCATTTTAATTTGCTAAATTATAGTCGAGTTCTCGAGATAATCGGGGTTTTGGCATGAAATGAATCTACCAGAGGCAATGACTGAAATGAATGACCAAAGGGGCAGAAGCGTAAAACTAAATCGAATCCCGGTTTCACGCCAAACTTGCTAGCTGACCGGCATGAACGCACAAAGCTGCACGATGGGGAAATGTGCTGTGATGCACAGTAGCACATGTATGATAGCTCAAGAAGTCATGAGAGCCGGAATGGGAATCTATACAGGGGTGCGCTTTTTTTCAGAATTTTCAGAAAAATGATGGATCACACGTCGTATTCGCTTGAATTACAGAAGATACTAAAAACAATGATCTCTGGCGCGGCCGGGTTATCGTCTGGCGCACCCTCTGTGTAAAGATTCCAGTTGGGCTAATAACTCTTGAAGCTCTCAGAAATAAGCTTGAAATTTATGAGTGTCACTGAAGATCACAGTTCACTTTTTGCGATGGCGTCTCCGTTGTGTTGTTGAAATGGTTTAGAAGACCGATTTTTTGTTGCTTCGGAATTTCGATGTAACAATATTCTTCAGTAGGTTTACACTCTCAGCCACGTCGAGCAGGCATATACTAATCGATTGCAGGTAAAGGACGTGGGTGATGTAAGATCAAGTCTTTCATCATAGCATGGAAATCACTATTTTCTGTAGAACCTCCAGTCTTGGAGAATTACAAAAACGGACATCTACATGTGCTTGCGATTTCCATCTGATTGCTGTATTTTTTGTGCATCTTTCGCTTTAACTTCTGAAGTTTATGCATAAATTGAAGACTTCCATCTTCTTGGTGCCCGCCTACCCGCCTCCTTCAAAACTGATCTCGAACTTGCTGACGCAATGGTGATATTCACTTTGTTTTTTTCGATTACCATGTCCAGATCTCAGGAATCATTCATATTTGCCACGGAAGTCTTTCAAGAATAATAGCATCTGTAATGAAACAGTGTCATTTCCTAACAAAGCAAAATTATGGTGTACAATTTTCTGCAAACTTATGTGGTCAGTGAATTCATATCGCCCTACTTATTCAGAATATTTGTCTTTATTTTTATTTACCATGGAAAGGATGCAAGTAATTCTGA
This sequence comes from Prostheceraeus crozeri, assembly GCA_907163375.1. Lineage (NCBI taxonomy): Eukaryota > Metazoa > Platyhelminthes > Polycladida > Euryleptidae > Prostheceraeus > Prostheceraeus crozeri. Next base: position 79,427 of record CAJQUW010001979.1, on the reverse strand, counting down.
TAAACTAAAACGATCGATTGGAATTTCATCACTTAGACCAAAATTGAAAGCATCCTGTTTCTATCCAGGGTCTGTCCCGTTTTTTACCCAAAATCCTCGGTAAGTATTGGACACATTCTCCTTGGGCATCTCTACTGTTGTCGGACGTAACATCCGAGGGGAAACCGAACTGTTCAAATATATATTGTACAATATGGGGAATTGCTTAGAGTAGGCCCTACTAGTAAGCTGTGTTCAACACACAAACTGAGCCATTCTATGTTGTCTAACATCTAAAAAAGGGGTGCGCAACCTGCGGCCGTTGCAGAGGCAAAGTGCGGCCGTGACAATTAGAAATAGGTCTAAATGATAAAGAATATTGTACATGCATATTGCAAAAATTACTGGAGTTCAAGGCAATCGAAAAACAATCGTCACTATAGTAGCACTGTCGAAAACCTTTATGCCCATGCTGCTTGGAAAAATGCGCGCCCGCAGGCGCGATGAAGGCGTTCAAGCAGTTCGATAGTTCATGAATAGAATATTTTAGGGAAGTAACATTCACTTGCATTCATGGCTACAGTAATCAGCTAAAAGGAACAAAAGGGACAATTGAAGTTTGCTCGAATTGTTCGCGCGCGCAGGCTTCAAATCCATGGCCTGAATAAGGATGCCTACTAGATCACCGGCCCTGTTATGAATGAATTATTACAGTAGCTTAGTAGTGTTTTCTCCTTCGGTTGCCCTTACAAAAACATGCTTTCAACTTTTCATGTGCTAAGAACACCTTAAGTCTTTTCGGGTCAAAATGACCGTCGGTCGTATATGGGTTAACTTGCTAACTCATTCTTTACGAAGTAGGCCTTTATGCGATTTTCAGTGCGTCATTCATCAGGGAAAGCTAATTTGAGTGATGGAATATAAAAAGGATTGGCTATTGACCTAGTTGTTAGCACACATATTAAGTGCGGCCGTGATTCTCTCGGCCTTCGAAATGGCGGCCGAAAAATGTAAAAGGTTGCGCACCCCTGATCTAGACAGATAGACCTTCCTCAGAATGTTACATCCTACAACAGTGGAAATATCCCTTTCTTGAATCCTTTGGTTCATGAATCTGTAAAAATGAGTGGACTCCTTGGTCTTCTGATCAGCGGGGTCGGAGGAACTGATTTTCAGATAGGAATTAGCCATTTTTATATTGTTTTGCATATTATTCGAACTGCCAATTATGAAATCATTTGGCTTCATATCCTTGTTGAAGTATAGGTAGGCATGCATCCATCTTCATGCGATGTCATATCATATCTTGCCCTCTCAACACATTTTCCGCTCATTTGAAAAGCACTAGGAATACAGAGATGTCAATAATTTTATCTTCAATAGACATTTTGCTTACTGATTTGCAAATCGGCCTAATAATTTACATCCAGCAAATGAAGTTGATCAGTGACTCTTGGAAGTTTTTTTAGTCACTATCATACACGTAAAGAAGATATTCTTTCTGCTTCGTTATGAGTGACCATAGAATTGGACCTTACATGCACGCTCTCGCCCTTGTTTATAATGAAAATTCACGGAATATAGACCCAGGACCATGTCTATGTCTATATCCATGTCTAAAGACTCTTGTAGTGCATGATTCTGATCGAACAACAATTTCTAAATAATTTCAGATACAGCCTGAAACTTCATCATGAGAGGTTGATGTTTATGTTTATAAAATAAGTTTGGTAGGCGGAATTTTATCTGGAAAAAGACAGCGGTTGCAACATCGCAACTCAAATGAAAAGTTAGGCTAATTCTTGTAGAATTGATAGCTCCATTCACCGAGAATTCTGAGTTTGTGGAGTGATAGAAGAAATGAAGTTTTGAATATTCTTCATTTCTTCAATGAATTTTTAGTATAAGGAAATATATAATATCAAAATATTGAATAGATGGTAAATGAAAGAATATAATGAACACAATATTTGGAATTGTAGACATGGGTATGTTTTCTCTAAAGATTCGGTTGGTTTGCTATTGCCAATAGTTTTGTCATAAATTAGCTTCCAAGTTGATACACTCAGTTTTACTTGTACTGCCTCTTTGGTATCATCATTCCTCATCGCTATTATCGGAGTTTTTTTTTAGAATAGTATAACTGAATTATCATTTATAGATAGTTGTAGAATCTGCATGCGGATTTTTGAAATTGTTATTTTTAAATGCTCATTTACTTGATTCACTGATCATGTAAGCGTGTGCTTCACAGTCAAAATATTCAGGTATAAGCATCGCATTTGTTTTTGAATAATCAATTATGTTTAGTCAAGATTTGTGTAAAAGTGACGTACTTTATGTACGTATATACTTCACATTATGCGTAAGCATGTTTTCTTTGCTGAAGTTTGTTAGTGTAATTATTTCAAATTGCGACTAATATTTTTAATTGCTGGCAATAATTTGAATAAAACGCATATTTGCAACATTCTGTTTTCTACAATTTAGCGCTATCTTTCTCTCTTTGTTGAATTTCATGTTTGCTGTAAAAAATACTGATCAAATGCATTTAGTCTACTTTGATGTTCTCATAAATAAATGTCCCCTGTGATTGAAATTAACACATGCATTTAGTTGGGTGCAGGGCATTTCGGTTTTCGAAAACTGATGCTGTGTGATGTATTAATATAGTTCACCAGTTCTTTCGGGAGATAAGCCACTGAAAAAAAGAAAGTAATCGTTATCCGTAGTTTCTCTTTTTGGTCAGAATAAGTGAAGGTAAGATGTACACTGTATCCGAAACAATTTTAAGAACAAAGTTCTTAGTATAACCATTGCATTCAAAAATTTTCAGAATTTTCTCAATTTCATCATGAAATATATTCCAATTGCTGGCTACCGTATATGCTCTACTCAGCATTCCAATAACCAGACCCCGGTGCCACGCTCTTGGACAGTTTCCTTCAAAATTTAATAGCACATTTGTGAACGTTTCTTTTCTAAAGATGCTAGTTTCCAAATTATTCGTAATATTTATTTTAACATCCAAGAATGCTATACTATTGCCTCCAATATCTACAGTAAATTTTAAATTTTTTAAAGCTGGAAAAAAGATATGTAATGATAAATACAATCGTGAAACCCACAAAGTACTGGAAAAGTTGGCGAAACGCAAGGATATAAAAGTGTGTTCCTTTGATAAGGGGAATGGATTGGTGATAGTCAACTCATTTGAGTACAACAAAAAATGAGTGATATTTTAAAAGACGTAACTAAATTCCAAAAAATTGAATATGATGACGATGACATTCGCAAACATCCGACAGTAACCGAGGAAGGCAGATTGTATCGTTACATTTATAAGTATTTGCGTAGATATATTGATGAGAAAACGTACGTTTATTAGTCCTTCTGGCAGTGAGCCCGGTAGGCTCTATGGTACTGTGAAAGTGCACAAAGATAACAAACCTATGAGACCAATAATAAGTACTATTGGCTCTGCAAGTTACAATTTGGCAAAATTTTTAGATAATCTAATAAAACCACATATAAATTCTAAACTTATGTTGAATTCTACCTCTCACTTGATAGAAGAAATTAATAAAAATCAAGAACTTTTTCATGACAAACATATTTTAATTAGTTATGATGTTGAATCACTGTTCACGAACATACCTGTAAATGAAACAATTGAGCTGGCGGCTAATTTAGTTTATAATAAGAATTCAACTAATAAGCCTTTGTTTGGCAGGGATGTATTTAAAAATCTGTGCCTGTTTGCCACGAGTGGTCAATTTATATTTAATGACCAAATGTTTAAGCAGATAGATGGTGTAAGTATGGGTTCCCCCCTTGCTCCTACACTCGCAACAAAATTGGATGAATGAAGAATGCAGTCCACTTTATTACGCAAGATATGTAGATGATTGCATTTGCGTTTTTGATGATATAAAGAAAGTAGAACGGTTTCACCAATTTTTAAATAGACAACACAAAAATTTAAAATTTACTGTAGATATTGGAGGCAATAGTATAGCATTCTTGGATGTTAAAATAAATATTACGAATAATTTGGAAACTAGCATCTTTAGAAAAGAAACGTTCACAAATGTGCTATTAAATTTTGAAGGAAACTGTCCAAGAGCGTGGCATCGGGGTCTGGTTATTGGAATGCTGAGTAGAGCATATACGGTAGCCAGCAATTGGAATATATTTCATGATGAAATTGAGAAAATTCTGAAAATTTTTGAATGCAATGGATATACACTGTATATGCTTCTCAGTACTTCGGCACCAGTGCCTTCCAACGACGATGTAAAACAACATTAACGCTCAATGAACTGCCTATATACTGGCATATGATTCAGTCATATTCATACCAGACCAGGAGTGAACTTTCTTCGAAATTGCTTCGTCGTAGGTCATAGGGTACGTGACTAGTTCGTGTTTACGATTTATTTGAAGTTGGATTAATACTTGCAGTCGGCGATATTAGCACACGTTAATTCCTTTTTTCCGCTAGGAATTTAATGTCAAACATTTTCTCTGCCTTGGTCTTGATTGCATCAAGACAATGGTCAATGCATCAAAACATGGTCAGTGAGAACGCTTTGTTTACTACGATTTTTAATCGCTCTCGTGTGTTGATGTCTAATACTGAAGCTTCCCGAAGTTTTACCAACGTATGATTGTTTACAATACTTGTATTACAAATATATTGGTAAACTATGAATTTGTCATTGCATGAGCAGTTTTTGTCAATCCGTTTACATGTTTTTCACTGACAATCAGCAGTGGACTTGGGTTCAATGTTCAATAAGCTTTTAGAGCTTGACTATGGACATGTGTTAATGTATATCATCAATTTACTTACTTGACTTAATTGCTTAGGTTACGATCGCCCCTTGCTCCCAACAGCCTGCTCCAACGGCTCCAACTTCCCCTATTCTGGGCTTGACGTTCCAAGGTGTTGATTGTCAGGCCCGTGTCCGTTCGAATTTGGTCCCATCTTTTCGCTGGTCTTCCGCGCTGTCTTGGGTTGGAAAAGTCCTTCCTGAATGCCCTTGAGACATAGTGATCTGACGGTCTTCTTGCTACGTGGCCAGACCAGCTTAGCCTTCTCTTCAGAATTACAACTACGATATGGAGGTTCATATGGAGGTTCCGACTGATGGTTTCGGTCGGAATACGGACTCGGCTCCATAGATAGCACGTACACACCTTATTTCGAAGACCTCCAGTTTTCATTCAGACCTCCTCAACTGTTATACTGTTGTGAACGGTCGTGTCTTCTGGCGCTCTTAAGCGGATGGTCAAGTTTTTGATGGAAAAGTGGTATTTGGCGACGGTTTTCTAGTAAATTTGGTATCAGTCTACTCGTCTTGCTTGCAGCTATCCATTTTTGAGTCAGTTTGCATTGATTGTCATTCCTGAGTCTGCTATACCTGATTCTTTGTGATCCTACGGTCTTTTGTGAATATATCTCATCATCGCCGCTTCGATCATTCATTCTTTGGATTTATTGTGTGATATCGCTGTCTCAATTTAGCACAAGGTCCTTATTGACAGTTCTTCATCATCGCATACTACGGTCTTCGTTGAGGGTTTGCTGCTTTGCTTGTTGTCCTGCTGGTATTGCCAGCGGCTACGGAATCAGCTGTTCAGAAGTCCGATATCAAAGACCCTCCCACGCAGAGCAGCGGATTAATGTCGATTTTTTGGCTCACGTGTTTATTTCGTAAGACAATACATGCAGTGACGTTCAAGGTCAAAAATCATGACAGATACATCAATGAATGAATCGGTTTCTTTCGAGTCGGCGCGCAAGATGTCAAATGGTCAACTGAACAAGCTCTCAAAGAAGCAGTTGATGGATGCTCTGCGCGATGCCATCTCCTTGCAGACATCCACATCTACAGCAAATAATGTTGTTGCAGAATTTGAAGAGTATGATTTTTACTGCAGTTTACGAGCTAAAAGAAATTCTTCTTGAACAGGACAGAAAAATCAAAGAGCTTGAAAGGAATTTGCAAAGCCAAATTCAAGCTCTTAATTCAAGTATCTCTATGAGCATGAATGACATTTACTATGAGTTTGAACAGCGCTGTTTAAGACAAAACAATATCGTTTTACATGGCGTGGAAGAAGAAAGTAGCGGTTCAGTTGCAGAACGTTTAGAAAAGGATAAAGATGTCGTAGACAATATTCTGAGTCAGGTTGACGATGGTTACACTATTGAGTCAGTTAGGAGATTGGGTATGCAGCGGCAAGGGAAAAAAGACCAATCAGGGTGGTTTTGCAAAACCATTCTCAAAAGATAACAGTCTTAAGAAACTCGAAATCACTGCGTAACAGTGTTGATTATAAGGGAGTTTATATCAATAACGACCTGACCTTTAATCAACAGAGGGAAGCGAAGCAAGTGCGACTTGAGTACAAACGCAGAACAGAGAATGGAGAACAGAACTTGGTGATTTATCGTGGGAAAGTCATTTCAAGAGATGAGGTTAAAAATTTTCGACAAGGCTTTTAACAGACAATGCTGCAGCTACTCCTTCAATTCTTTTAACAAATATCCAGTCCTTGCGACCGAAGCTAGATGAACTGAATGTTTTGGTTTCAACCATAAGACCTGATCTAATTGCCATCACTGAATCTTGGCTTAATGATTATGTGACTGATGCTGAAATTGATATTCCTAGATATGTTATATATCGCTGTGACAGACAAGGTGGAAAAAGAGGAGGCGGCGTTTGTGTGTATATAAGAATAACTGTTGATTGCATTCATTTATTCAGGGAAGATCGAAATGAACATTTTGAATTTGTGTGGTCATACTTGATTTCTATGAACATAATTCTTTTGATTGTTTATTTTCCTCCTGCTCTTAGTCGTAGTACAATTAATGAAATCACGAATTACATTGTTTACAAGTATGATTCTTTATCATTGAATTACCCAAATGCTAAATTGATGATTATTGGCGATATGAATCAATTTCCTGTCACAGAATTTGAGAAGACGCTAAACTTAAATCAAATTGTAAATCAACCGACTCGTCATGAAGCGATGCTTGATAAAATTCTTATGGATGCACGCTTGTCTGAGAGTCTTGCGGAAAGTACAGATGTGACTAATCCTGTCCTCATTGGACCACCCATTGGAAACTCTGACCATCGAACTGTGTTTCTGAAATCCTGTACGAGTGACATTGAAGTGTCAAGTATCAAAAAAGTATTTGACTATCGTGATTCTCACATCAGTGCCTTAAAACGTGAATTGAATTCCTATCCATGGCATACCTTCTATCGTAGCAACTCCAGTGTTGATGAAAAATGTAATTTATTGCATGAAATACTTGATTCCGCAATTTCTATATCATTGCCTTTTTCTTACGTACTAATGAAGACGTCAGACAAACCCTGGCTGACTCCCGTATTGAAATTGCTGATTGCAAAGAAACACCAAGCGTATTCAAGCAAAAATTATATTCTGTACGATCACTACAAGAATAAAGTCAAGTCTGCAATTTATGAAGCAAAGTCTAAATGGATACAAGATAAGATGAGGACAACGAATGGTTTGTGGTGTATAGCGAAAAATTTAAAGAACTCCACCCAAAATTCATTATCCGGTTTGATTTCATCTTATTCCTCTCCGGTTTTGGCGGCTGAATCTAATTGTGAGAAATTATCAGAATATCAATCGAGTGCGGCTGATTGGAACGAGATTCTGCCAAATTTGCGTTATAGTGGTCGTGATTGGTGTCCCAATGTTACTCAAGAGGTTGTTTTACAGCATCTTCAAAGGTTGAAGGTCGGCAAATCCCCGGGCAGTGACGGTCTTTCACCTCGATTATTGAAATTGCTGTCAGATGAGATTTCGGGACCACTGACCCATCTCTTTGCATTATCTTTTGAGTCTGCTACAGTTCCTTCGAAATGGAAACTCACCAACATCAAAGTTATCCCGAAGAGCATGCCTGCAAAGATCGACAATCTGCGAGGAATTTCACTGCTGCCGATTTTTTCTAAAATCCGCGAAACTCTTGCTGTTCAGTCATTACAGAATGAACTTGTCAAAGGCTATGGACTGAATCAATTTGGCTTCAGACCCGGTGTATCAACGTTACATGCTCACATTCATATTCATGATTTTATTACTCGCACGATGGACATTCCTGACAACCAAGCATGTACTGTGATCTCCTTTGATATGGACAAGGCGTTTGACAGGGTTCATCACTCTAGTCTTCTTTCCTCACTGATAAATGCCAACCTCCCTATCTGCTTCATCCTTTGGTGCACGAGCTTTTTGCAAGATAGACGGCAGCGTGTATATATTGACTATACTACCTCCAGTCATCTGTGTTCATTAACTTCTGGTGTTCCTCAGGGCTCCGTCTTGTCACCGTATCTTTTTTCCATTCACATGTCTTCCTTACAAGCGAAATATCCGACTTCACAGATGACCAAATACGCCGACGACGTCATTGTTGTTATCCCGGTGGAGCAATTGTCTGACCCTGAGGAAGACATTCAAGGTGAAATTCGGAGTGTTGAGAATTGGAGCATTGAACATGGTTTGCGAATAAATAGGCGAAAAACCAAGATAATGCTCATAAAAAAAAGGCAACATTTCGCTACGCCAACCAAAAGATGTGGAAGTGGTCAAAGAAATGGAAATTCTTGGAATTGTTTACAGCAGCGATCTGAAATGGACTCTTCACACTGACATGATTGTGTGTGCAGCCAGTAGAAGGATTTTCATCTTGAAGAGACTGAAGAATAGCTTACCTGTGAGATGCGTGGTAACTCTTTATAATGGTCTCATCCTCAATATATTAGAGTACTGTTCCCCTGTTTTTATCGGAATGAGTGTCACCAATCAGGAAAAGCTAGAGAGAGTACGGCGACGATGTCACAGAATCATTTGCGGTGATGACCGTCAGTGTTCTAGTTTCACTCCCTTATGGATGCGACGATATGAACGGAGTCTAAAAGTATTACTCCAACTCGAACGTGAAGACAACATTTTGCACCATCTCTGCCCAAGACGTTTTCAACGCTCTGGACATTTGGAAATGCCATTGATACATACGAGCCGAAGACACAAATCCTTCATTCCTTTCATGTCAAGTTACAGCAATTCATTATCTTGAAATTTCTGATTTTTCCTTACTTCTTATTTTGATTGTTCAATGTCTTGCAATTATAATTTTCACTATTGTCAATAAACGTATACTACTACTACTACTATTTCTGTTCACTTTTCAGTGTCCATATCTCGCATGCGCAGATGGCTATAGGTATTATGAGGACTTTGTATAGTCCTATCTTAAGAGTGCGGCTGATACGACGCTCGCTCCAGATTGATTTTCGTAGACGGCCAAAGTTTGGGAAGCTAGAGCTGTCCTATTTATGATGTCAGACGAGGAATCAGGGACAACGCTGTCCAGAAAGGTAAATTCGTCCACGCTCTCAACTGGCGTCCCGTTGATAAGGATGCGATCACTGCTAAGTGACATAACTTTGCATTTTTCGACGTTGATCTTCATGCCCCGCTTTTTCCATGAATTTTCTAATTCTGTTGTGGACAGTTTTAATTTGTCAAAGATTGCTGAGATTAGAGTAGTACAATCATTGTAGCGGATGTTGAAAGAAAAAGAGCTGCTTAGGCTGAGGGAGGAGTCTAGGGATCTTACTTCTGTCATCACAAATTCTAAGAAAACATTGAATAGGGTTGGAGGCAGCCCTGTCTGATTCCTACATCAACTTTGAACCAATCAGTCAAATTTCCATCTATAACTACTGCTCATTCGGTTTCCTTGTACACGTATTCTATTATTCTGACTATTTTCGGATAAACTCCAATAGCTCGCATCATTTTTCAAAGCGCGTTCCTGCACACTGTCGAACGCTGCCCTGAAATCAATGAAATCGAACCGGAGGGGGACGTTGTGTTCTTTGGACTTTTCGATTATCTGGCGTGTGATGAAGGTGGCATCGATAGCCCCTCGGTTAGGTCTGAAGCCAAACTGGCTTTCATGAAGTGCTTTTTTCAGTATTCTCCTTCATTCTGTCAAGTAGGATGCGACAGAAGACCTTCCCTGGTATAGAGAGAAGTGCAATCACTCTGTAGTTATCGGGCTTAAGCTTGTCACATTTTTTGTGAATTGGCGTGACACGCATGCATGACCAAACTTTTGGAGTCTTTTCTTCATCCCATATCAGATTGAAAATTCTTTCCAGCATGTCCAACATAGGTTTACCGCCAGCCTTTAATACTTCTGCTGTTATTGTGTCTATTCCGGGTGCTTTGCGATTTTTCAAATTCCTAATAGCTCTTTCAATTTCGTCCCTGTTGATTCGGCCAGATTCGGTAGACGCTGGAGGGGGATCAAGGATGTCATTTAAAGCACTTGGATCATGAGGAAAAAGTTATAAAACTGTGTTACAATAGCATCAAGTAAGTAATATGTATTAAATTCATAAATAATCATACATTATGCATTTATGCTGCAATTGTTAGAAAGCAGGTTGAGCGATGTCTGTTTTGGATGATGCAACTGCCATAATAGAGACACGGCCCTTACCAGCTGAACATTGACTAACTATTAGCAATGATCACAATTACAAATGTCTCACGTATCATATTATACCAATATTGTCGGATTTTCCACGTTTTTCACGATATTTACCAGTTTTTGCCACTACTAGGCTTTCTCTCAACATCACCATTTCTGCTGTAAGCTATGCCCATGATACCACATCTCGTGACTCAAGTTTATATGTAGCACTTGAACTAAAAGAACTGTAGTGATCATGGGTATCAACATTGTAACTGTGTAAACGCATTTTTGATGTCGTTAAATTCACTCTCCTTTCAAGTTTCTGTAGTGATGATTATCTCATTTTCTCTGGTTTTGGTGACTCATAAATCGCTGGTAAAAGATGTACATTTTAGAGAGACATCGCTCTCGCGTCGCAATGTATTTCCTTCTCGCCAAAACATTTCTTTGTGGCGAGCGGCCTATGATATTGAATCTTGTTTGCCTCCAAAGGCTTGTGCACGTTCGCGCGCGCGATTATAAAAAAGTAATCTGCGAGCAAAAGACACACACCACGCGCTCGCATCCGATGTTAGATATTATACGGCTGATTACAATTTGGCTGATTTTCAGTACTTTAGATTGGGTGCTAAGATATTACGAACGAAGTAACGAACCGTGCAAAGATAGACGGTAACTCTATAAAGATAAGACAGAACATTACATTGGTGAGCCCGACTCCGAACATATGGATCCTGCTACCGCCGGGGCAACCACTAACGCAGTCAGCGTTAAAGCTCCGATCTTCCTACCTTCAAATCCATCGGCATGGTTCGTTATCCTTGAGGCTCAGTTCGCCTTAGCCAACATAACTGTGTCTTCCACGAAGTTTTTCCATGCATTGAGCGCCCTGCCAGTCGAAGTTGTCGGTCAATGCTCGTCCTGTGACATTTCTTCGAAAGACTATGACACACTTAAAGCCACAATCTTGGCCTTACACGAAGCTTCGAAGCCTGAAATTTTCGACAAATTCCTACGTGAGAAACCGTTGACCGGCAAGCCTTCCCACTACCTATCGGAAATGCAAGTACTCGCATCCAAAGCCGGCGTCGCAGAGGACCTACTCCGCCACAAGTTCCAGCAAGCCCTTCCACCCAACATCGCGCCAATTATTGCAACTCAGAAGTCAACACCACTGGCAGATTTGGGTAAGTTGGCTGACGAATTGTGTAGCTTTAGTATGAACAGCAATACGGCCATTGTTAACCGGGTTCATAGCCAGAGGGAATTTCATACCTCCTCTCAGGTCGGCAAAGACCTCCTCCCTTTTTCTAAGGATCAGCGCCCTAAAGTCTGCCGAGCTCACATATTTTTTGCTGATAAAGCCCGCACTTGTCGTAGTTGGTGCAGATGGCCCAACAAATCTAACTGTAACGTTACCCGTTCTGCTAGAAATACTCCTAGATCCTCTCCTCGTTCTTCGAGAGATAGTTCTCCCGCCCAGTCAAACTAGATAGGGCGGCTGTCTGTGCGGCAAACAGCCCAGCCCCTACTAAGTGTTTTTCCGCCGCTTTCATTATCGGTAGTAGAACTATAAATTTTTTGATAGACAGTGGAGCTGCCGTGTCCGTTTTACCTGTTTCACATGTGCGACTTTTTAACCTTACGGTTCACCCGTCTCATTTGTCCCTCAACTCGGTTGACGGCACTCCATTACAGGTGCACGGCGAGTGCTTTATTAACATTCAGTCCAAGAAGCTTAGACGTTCCTTCCATTGGATTTTTATAATCGCTAACGTTCGTGAACCCCTTTTAGGCGCGGATTTTTTATATCATTTTTCATTGTTAGTTGATTGCCGTAATACGCGTCTCATTGACAGTACAACTAACTTATTTTCTGTCTGTTCGATTTCTAACGAGAATAGTCCTTCCCTGTCACTAGTATCGCCTATAGTAAATGAACCCCGTATTTCACATTTACTAAAACAGTTTTCCTCCTTATATGACAACTCAACCCGTACTGATTTACAAGCCGTTATTAAGACTCAGCATGTCATAGAAACTACTACTGACCTACCTGTCTTCGCGAAAGCTAGACCGCTAAACGGCGAAAAGTTCGCCGCCGCTAAGTCTGAATTCGACTGCCTTTTGCAGCAGGGAATTATTCGCCCCTCCAAAAGCCCATGGGCATCACCGCTACATCTTGTAGCCAAAGCCGACGGCTCTTGGAGACCGTGTGGCGATTTCCGCCGTCTGAATTCCATAACTAGACCAGACAGATATCCGATTCCCCATATAAACTCGTTGAAGGCTAAACTATTCGGTAGTTCTGTTTTCTCAAAACTAGACCTAGTTAGGGCCTATCACCAAATTCCGATGTCATCCAAAGACATTGAAAAGACAGCCATTATAACCCCTTTTGGGTTATACGAGTATTTGTATATGCCATTTGGCCTGCGTAACGCAGCGCAAACGTTTCAACGAATGATTGATTCCACTTTCCGTGAAATGCCTTTCGTATTTGCCTATCTTGACGATATACTTGTATTTTCTCGTACCGAAGATGAACACATTGCCCATCTCTCTCAGGTCTTCCAGAAACTCAGTGAATCAGGTCTAAAAATTTCTGCAAATAAATGCGAATTCATGACCAACGAAATCGAATTCCTTGGCCACCGCATTTGCAAAGATGGTACCCAACCTAAACCACAAAAAGTGCAGGCTATCCTGGACTTTACCAAGCCCGTCGATTATGCTTCTCTCCGCAGATTTATGGGCATGATCGGTTATTACCGATATTTTATTCCCTATTTCTCAGCTATTTGTCATCCACTTTATACCTTGCTTGGTTCAACTAACCAACGTAACCACAAACTTAATTGGAACCCGAAAGCAGAAGATGCTTTTCGTAAAATAAAAGAAGCCTTATCTGAAAGCGAAACATTATATCACCCTGACCCTGATACTACTGATTTCACATTAGTCACAGATGCTTCGAGTACCGCTGTTGGTGGCGCACTCCATCAAACTGTGAATAATGAAACGAGGCCTATCTCATTTTATTCTAAAAAACTCACAAAACCTCAGACATCCTATTCCGCTTTTGACCGTGAGTTACTTGCCGCTTATCAATCTGTTTTACATTTTAGACATTTGATAGAAGGTAAACAAGTGCACTTACTAGTTGACCACAAACCGCTTGTGTCAGCATTTTATTCTCCTAATGAAGCAAAGTCTGATAGACAGAGACGACAGCTGCTTCTTATTTCAGAATTTGTCTCCTCCATGACACATATTCGAGGAAAAGACAATATAGTAGCTGACGCTTTGTCTAGAAGCTTAAACTCTGTTTCAATTGACCATCCCGATCTAAACGAAATAGCCAACGCCCAAAATAACTGTGATGATGTTCAAAAATTCAAGGACAAACTTCATGTTTTTCGCCTATTTGACAACACTCCTATTTTCTGTAATACTGATTTATCGACACCTCGTCCATTCGTTCCTCCCACTTATCGCTCAGCAGTATTCAATGCGTTGCATAATTTGTCTCATCCAGGAGTTAAGTCTTCAATTTCCCTTATCTCATCTCGTTATTTCTGGCCCGATATGCGCCGCGACATTAAATCATTGGTCAAGCATTGTAGTAATTGTCAAGCGGCGAAAGTAACTCGACACCATCGGCCAATCTATCAGCAGTCTAATTATCCGAATGTCGATAGATTTCAAACCGTCCACGTCGACATTGTCGGTCCCTTACCCCCATCACATACTATAGATTCGCCCTTTACGTCTCCTGCCCGTTATCTCGTAACATTCATTGACCGTGCCACCCGTTGGTTCGAATGCTGTCCCGTAGCTGACATAACTGCAGAAACAGTGGCACGTGCATTCCTGGCATCGTGGGTCAGTAGATTTGGCGTCCCATTGTTCTTAGTTACGGACCAAGGCCGCCAATTCGAAAGTACACTTTTTGCCGAACTATCGAAGGTTATCGGTTTTCACCGCCTCCGTACATCACCCTACCATCCCCAAAGCAACGGAATGCTGGAACGGTTCCACCGTACCCTTAAAAGCGCCCTAATCGCCAGGAAGCAGGAATGGTTAATAAGCTTACCTGTAGTCGAATTATCCCTGCGTTCTATTCCTAACGACAGTGGTTTCTCGCCTTTCACCGCGGTCACCGGTTCTCCCATTCTCGCTCCCCACATGTGCTTTAACAACGTAAGACAGGACACGGACGCTCATTCTGACTTCATTAAAAAATTCGCAACTTGTGTAGAATCTACTGATTTTTCCTCCCTCGCTCTCGGTAGACATCATGCTCATAACAAAAACCCCACCGAGTTCAACATAAAAGTAGACGATTTTGTTTGGGTGCGAGTCGATAGGGTTAGGCGTCCACTTGAAGCTCCTTATGAAGGACCTTTCCCAGTGTTAGACGTAGGCCCTAGTACGGTCAAGGTGAAGTATCCGTCTGGCAGAACCTCAGTTATTTCGAAAGACAGGTTAAAACCGGCTAACATTGTTGTTCCTACTAAATCTAATTTTCACAGGCCAACTCATTCCAGAAACACGCCTACCGGTGCGACCTCTGCTACAGATGAATCACCTCCTGATCCGGATCAACCTAGTCCTACGAAATGCAGTTCACAGAATGCGAAGCAACGCCCGA
Organism: Prostheceraeus crozeri; assembly: GCA_907163375.1. NCBI lineage: Eukaryota > Metazoa > Platyhelminthes > Polycladida > Euryleptidae > Prostheceraeus > Prostheceraeus crozeri. The sequence goes on along the minus strand of CAJQUW010001979.1, from coordinate 64,242 downwards.
ATCCGCAAAATACCAGCAGCCCGGAGCCTCCCACTGTGGACAAGTCAACTCTCAAGCGATCTACTCGTACAAACTGTCGTAACAAGAAGAAAGTGACATTCCACATCCCACCTTATTCACTCCGATCGCAGACAAGCAGAATACTTGACAGCTAAAACTTTCCGCTGACTCCATCACTTGCATGGGGCTACTGTAGTGATCATGGGTATCAACATTGTAACTGTGTAAACGCATTTTTGATGTCGTTAAATTCACTCTCCTTTCAAGTTTCTGTAGTGATGATTATCTCATTTTCTCTGGTTTTGGTGACTCATAAATCGCTGGTAAAAGATGTACATTTTAGAGAGACATCGCTCTCGCGTCGCAATGTATTTCCTTCTCGCCAAAACATTTCTTTGTGGCGAGCGGCCTATGATATTGAATCTTGTTTGCCTCCAAAGGCTTGTGCACGTTCGCGCGCGCGATTATAAAAAAGTAATCTGCGAGCAAAAGACACACACCACGCGCTCGCATCCGATGTTAGATATTATACGGCTGATTACAATTTGGCTGATTTTCAGTACTTTAGATTGGGTGCTAAGATATTACGAACGAAGTAACGAACCGTGCAAAGATAGACGGTAACTCTATAAAGATAAGACAGAACATTACATTGGTGAGCCCGACTCCGAACATATGGATCCTGCTACCGCCGGGGCAACCACTAACGCAGTCAGCGTTAAAGCTCCGATCTTCCTACCTTCAAATCCATCGGCATGGTTCGTTATCCTTGAGGCTCAGTTCGCCTTAGCCAACATAACTGTGTCTTCCACGAAGTTTTTCCATGCATTGAGCGCCCTGCCAGTCGAAGTTGTCGGTCAATGCTCGTCCTGTGACATTTCTTCGAAAGACTATGACACACTTAAAGCCACAATCTTGGCCTTACACGAAGCTTCGAAGCCTGAAATTTTCGACAAATTCCTACGTGAGAAACCGTTGACCGGCAAGCCTTCCCACTACCTATCGGAAATGCAAGTACTCGCATCCAAAGCCGGCGTCGCAGAGGACCTACTCCGCCACAAGTTCCAGCAAGCCCTTCCACCCAACATCGCGCCAATTATTGCAACTCAGAAGTCAACACCACTGGCAGATTTGGGTAAGTTGGCTGACGAATTGTGTAGCTTTAGTATGAACAGCAATACGGCCATTGTTAACCGGGTTCATAGCCAGAGGGAATTTCATACCTCCTCTCAGGTCGGCAAAGACCTCCTCCCTTTTTCTAAGGATCAGCGCCCTAAAGTCTGCCGAGCTCACATATTTTTTGCTGATAAAGCCCGCACTTGTCGTAGTTGGTGCAGATGGCCCAACAAATCTAACTGTAACGTTACCCGTTCTGCTAGAAATACTCCTAGATCCTCTCCTCGTTCTTCGAGAGATAGTTCTCCCGCCCAGTCAAACTAGATAGGGCGGCTGTCTGTGCGGCAAACAGCCCAGCCCCTACTAAGTGTTTTTCCGCCGCTTTCATTATCGGTAGTAGAACTATAAATTTTTTGATAGACAGTGGAGCTGCCGTGTCCGTTTTACCTGTTTCACATGTGCGACTTTTTAACCTTACGGTTCACCCGTCTCATTTGTCCCTCAACTCGGTTGACGGCACTCCATTACAGGTGCACGGCGAGTGCTTTATTAACATTCAGTCCAAGAAGCTTAGACGTTCCTTCCATTGGATTTTTATAATCGCTAACGTTCGTGAACCCCTTTTAGGCGCGGATTTTTTATATCATTTTTCATTGTTAGTTGATTGCCGTAATACGCGTCTCATTGACAGTACAACTAACTTATTTTCTGTCTGTTCGATTTCTAACGAGAATAGTCCTTCCCTGTCACTAGTATCGCCTATAGTAAATGAACCCCGTATTTCACATTTACTAAAACAGTTTTCCTCCTTATATGACAACTCAACCCGTACTGATTTACAAGCCGTTATTAAGACTCAGCATGTCATAGAAACTACTACTGACCTACCTGTCTTCGCGAAAGCTAGACCGCTAAACGGCGAAAAGTTCGCCGCCGCTAAGTCTGAATTCGACTGCCTTTTGCAGCAGGGAATTATTCGCCCCTCCAAAAGCCCATGGGCATCACCGCTACATCTTGTAGCCAAAGCCGACGGCTCTTGGAGACCGTGTGGCGATTTCCGCCGTCTGAATTCCATAACTAGACCAGACAGATATCCGATTCCCCATATAAACTCGTTGAAGGCTAAACTATTCGGTAGTTCTGTTTTCTCAAAACTAGACCTAGTTAGGGCCTATCACCAAATTCCGATGTCATCCAAAGACATTGAAAAGACAGCCATTATAACCCCTTTTGGGTTATACGAGTATTTGTATATGCCATTTGGCCTGCGTAACGCAGCGCAAACGTTTCAACGAATGATTGATTCCACTTTCCGTGAAATGCCTTTCTTATTTGCCTATCTTGACGATATACTTGTATTTTCTCGTACCGAAGATGAACACATTGCCCATCTCTCTCAGGTCTTCCAGAAACTCAGTGAATCAGGTCTAAAAATTTCTGCAAATAAATGCGAATTCATGACCAACGAAATCGAATTCCTTGGCCACCGCATTTGCAAAGATGGTACCCAACCTAAACCACAAAAAGTGCAGGCTATCCTGGACTTTACCAAGCCCGTCGATTATGCTTCTCTCCGCAGATTTATGGGCATGATCGGTTATTACCGATATTTTATTCCCTATTTCTCAGCTATTTGTCATCCACTTTATACCTTGCTTGGTTCAACTAACCAACGTAACCACAAACTTAATTGGAACCCGAAAGCAGAAGATGCTTTTCGTAAAATAAAAGAAGCCTTATCTGAAAGCGAAACATTATATCACCCTGACCCTGATACTACTGATTTCACATTAGTCACAGATGCTTCGAGTACCGCTGTTGGTGGCGCACTCCATCAAACTGTGAATAATGAAACGAGGCCTATCTCATTTTATTCTAAAAAACTCACAAAACCTCAGACATCCTATTCCGCTTTTGACCGTGAGTTACTTGCCGCTTATCAATCTGTTTTACATTTTAGACATTTGATAGAAGGTAAACAAGTGCACTTACTAGTTGACCACAAACCGCTTGTGTCAGCATTTTATTCTCCTAATGAAGCAAAGTCTGATAGACAGAGACGACAGCTGCTTCTTATTTCAGAATTTGTCTCCTCCATGACACATATTCGAGGAAAAGACAATATAGTAGCTGACGCTTTGTCTAGAAGCTTAAACTCTGTTTCAATTGACCATCCCGATCTAAACGAAATAGCCAACGCCCAAAATAACTGTGATGATGTTCAAAAATTCAAGGACAAACTTCATGTTTTTCGCCTATTTGACAACACTCCTATTTTCTGTAATACTGATTTATCGACACCTCGTCCATTCGTTCCTCCCACTTATCGCTCAGCAGTATTCAATGCGTTGCATAATTTGTCTCATCCAGGAGTTAAGTCTTCAATTTCCCTTATCTCATCTCGTTATTTCTGGCCCGATATGCGCCGCGACATTAAATCATTGGTCAAGCATTGTAGTAATTGTCAAGCGGCGAAAGTAACTCGACACCATCGGCCAATCTATCAGCAGTCTAATTATCCGAATGTCGATAGATTTCAAACCGTCCACGTCGACATTGTCGGTCCCTTACCCCCATCACATACTATAGATTCGCCCTTTACGTCTCCTGCCCGTTATCTCGTAACATTCATTGACCGTGCCACCCGTTGGTTCGAATGCTGTCCCGTAGCTGACATAACTGCAGAAACAGTGGCACGTGCATTCCTGGCATCGTGGGTCAGTAGATTTGGCGTCCCATTGTTCTTAGTTACGGACCAAGGCCGCCAATTCGAAAGTACACTTTTTGCCGAACTATCGAAGGTTATCGGTTTTCACCGCCTCCGTACATCACCCTACCATCCCCAAAGCAACGGAATGCTGGAACGGTTCCACCGTACCCTTAAAAGCGCCCTAATCGCCAGGAAGCAGGAATGGTTAATAAGCTTACCTGTAGTCGAATTATCCCTGCGTTCTATTCCTAACGACAGTGGTTTCTCGCCTTTCACCGCGGTCACCGGTTCTCCCATTCTCGCTCCCCACATGTGCTTTAACAACGTAAGACAGGACACGGACGCTCATTCTGACTTCATTAAAAAATTCGCAACTTGTGTAGAATCTACTGATTTTTCCTCCCTCGCTCTCGGTAGACATCATGCTCATAACAAAAACCCCACCGAGTTCAACATAAAAGTAGACGATTTTGTTTGGGTGCGAGTCGATAGGGTTAGGCGTCCACTTGAAGCTCCTTATGAAGGACCTTTCCCAGTGTTAGACGTAGGCCCTAGTACGGTCAAGGTGAAGTATCCGTCTGGCAGAACCTCAGTTATTTCGAAAGACAGGTTAAAACCGGCTAACATTGTTGTTCCTACTAAATCTAATTTTCACAGGCCAACTCATTCCAGAAACACGCCTACCGGTGCGACCTCTGCTACAGATGAATCACCTCCTGATCCGGATCAACCTAGTCCTACGAAATGCAGTTCACAGAATGCGAAGCAACGCCCGAATCCGCAAAATACCAGCAGCCCGGAGCCTCCCACTGTGGACAAGTCAACTCTCAAGCGATCTACTCGTACAAACTGTCGTAACAAGAAGAAAGTGACATTCCACATCCCACCTTATTCACTCCGATCGCAGACAAGCAGAATACTTGACAGCTAAAACTTTCCGCTGACTCCATCACTTGCATGGGGCTACTGTAGTGATCATGGGTATCAACATTGTAACTGTGTAAACGCATTTTTGATGTCGTTAAATTCACTCTCCTTTCAAGTTTCTGTAGTGATGATTATCTCATTTTCTCTGGTTTTGGTGACTCATAAATCGCTGGTAAAAGATGTACATTTTAGAGAGACATCGCTCTCGCGTCGCAATGTATTTCCTTCTCGCCAAAACATTTCTTTGTGGCGAGCGGCCTATGATATTGAATCTTGTTTGCCTCCAAAGGCTTGTGCACGTTCGCGCGCGCGATTATAAAAAAGTAATCTGCGAGCAAAAGACACACACCACGCGCTCGCATCCGATGTTAGATATTATACGGCTGATTACAATTTGGCTGATTTTCAGTACTTTAGATTGGGTGCTAAGATATTACGAACGAAGTAACGAACCGTGCAAAGATAGACGGTAACTCTATAAAGATAAGACAGAACATTACATTGGTGAGCCCGACTCCGAACATATGGATCCTGCTACCGCCGGGGCAACCACTAACGCAGTCAGCGTTAAAGCTCCGATCTTCCTACCTTCAAATCCATCGGCATGGTTCGTTATCCTTGAGGCTCAGTTCGCCTTAGCCAACATAACTGTGTCTTCCACGAAGTTTTTCCATGCATTGAGCGCCCTGCCAGTCGAAGTTGTCGGTCAATGCTCGTCCTGTGACATTTCTTCGAAAGACTATGACACACTTAAAGCCACAATCTTGGCCTTACACGAAGCTTCGAAGCCTGAAATTTTCGACAAATTCCTACGTGAGAAACCGTTGACCGGCAAGCCTTCCCACTACCTATCGGAAATGCAAGTACTCGCATCCAAAGCCGGCGTCGCAGAGGACCTACTCCGCCACAAGTTCCAGCAAGCCCTTCCACCCAACATCGCGCCAATTATTGCAACTCAGAAGTCAACACCACTGGCAGATTTGGGTAAGTTGGCTGACGAATTGTGTAGCTTTAGTATGAACAGCAATACGGCCATTGTTAACCGGGTTCATAGCCAGAGGGAATTTCATACCTCCTCTCAGGTCGGCAAAGACCTCCTCCCTTTTTCTAAGGATCAGCGCCCTAAAGTCTGCCGAGCTCACATATTTTTTGCTGATAAAGCCCGCACTTGTCGTAGTTGGTGCAGATGGCCCAACAAATCTAACTGTAACGTTACCCGTTCTGCTAGAAATACTCCTAGATCCTCTCCTCGTTCTTCGAGAGATAGTTCTCCCGCCCAGTCAAACTAGATAGGGCGGCTGTCTGTGCGGCAAACAGCCCAGCCCCTACTAAGTGTTTTTCCGCCGCTTTCATTATCGGTAGTAGAACTATAAATTTTTTGATAGACAGTGGAGCTGCCGTGTCCGTTTTACCTGTTTCACATGTGCGACTTTTTAACCTTACGGTTCACCCGTCTCATTTGTCCCTCAACTCGGTTGACGGCACTCCATTACAGGTGCACGGCGAGTGCTTTATTAACATTCAGTCCAAGAAGCTTAGACGTTCCTTCCATTGGATTTTTATAATCGCTAACGTTCGTGAACCCCTTTTAGGCGCGGATTTTTTATATCATTTTTCATTGTTAGTTGATTGCCGTAATACGCGTCTCATTGACAGTACAACTAACTTATTTTCTGTCTGTTCGATTTCTAACGAGAATAGTCCTTCCCTGTCACTAGTATCGCCTATAGTAAATGAACCCCGTATTTCACATTTACTAAAACAGTTTTCCTCCTTATATGACAACTCAACCCGTACTGATTTACAAGCCGTTATTAAGACTCAGCATGTCATAGAAACTACTACTGACCTACCTGTCTTCGCGAAAGCTAGACCGCTAAACGGCGAAAAGTTCGCCGCCGCTAAGTCTGAATTCGACTGCCTTTTGCAGCAGGGAATTATTCGCCCCTCCAAAAGCCCATGGGCATCACCGCTACATCTTGTAGCCAAAGCCGACGGCTCTTGGAGACCGTGTGGCGATTTCCGCCGTCTGAATTCCATAACTAGACCAGACAGATATCCGATTCCCCATATAAACTCGTTGAAGGCTAAACTATTCGGTAGTTCTGTTTTCTCAAAACTAGACCTAGTTAGGGCCTATCACCAAATTCCGATGTCATCCAAAGACATTGAAAAGACAGCCATTATAACCCCTTTTGGGTTATACGAGTATTTGTATATGCCATTTGGCCTGCGTAACGCAGCGCAAACGTTTCAACGAATGATTGATTCCACTTTCCGTGAAATGCCTTTCTTATTTGCCTATCTTGACGATATACTTGTATTTTCTCGTACCGAAGATGAACACATTGCCCATCTCTCTCAGGTCTTCCAGAAACTCAGTGAATCAGGTCTAAAAATTTCTGCAAATAAATGCGAATTCATGACCAACGAAATCGAATTCCTTGGCCACCGCATTTGCAAAGATGGTACCCAACCTAAACCACAAAAAGTGCAGGCTATCCTGGACTTTACCAAGCCCGTCGATTATGCTTCTCTCCGCAGATTTATGGGCATGATCGGTTATTACCGATATTTTATTCCCTATTTCTCAGCTATTTGTCATCCACTTTATACCTTGCTTGGTTCAACTAACCAACGTAACCACAAACTTAATTGGAACCCGAAAGCAGATGCTTTTCGTAAAATAAAAGAAGCCTTATCTGAAAGCGAAACATTATATCACCCTGACCCTGATACTACTGATTTCACATTAGTCACAGATGCTTCGAGTACCGCTGTTGGTGGCGCACTCCATCAAACTGTGAATAATGAAACGAGGCCTATCTCATTTTATTCTAAAAAACTCACAAAACCTCAGACATCCTATTCCGCTTTTGACCGTGAGTTACTTGCCGCTTATCAATCTGTTTTACATTTTAGACATTTGATAGAAGGTAAACAAGTGCACTTACTAGTTGACCACAAACCGCTTGTGTCAGCATTTTATTCTCCTAATGAAGCAAAGTCTGATAGACAGAGACGACAGCTGCTTCTTATTTCAGAATTTGTCTCCTCCATGACACATATTCGAGGAAAAGACAATATAGTAGCTGACGCTTTGTCTAGAAGCTTAAACTCTGTTTCAATTGACCATCCCGATCTAAACGAAATAGCCAACGCCCAAAATAACTGTGATGATGTTCAAAAATTCAAGGACAAACTTCATGTTTTTCGCCTATTTGACAACACTCCTATTTTCTGTAATACTGATTTATCGACACCTCGTCCATTCGTTCCTCCCACTTATCGCTCAGCAGTATTCAATGCGTTGCATAATTTGTCTCATCCAGGAGTTAAGTCTTCAATTTCCCTTATCTCATCTCGTTATTTCTGGCCCGATATGCGCCGCGACATTAAATCATTGGTCAAGCATTGTAGTAATTGTCAAGCGGCGAAAGTAACTCGACACCATCGGCCAATCTATCAGCAGTCTAATTATCCGAATGTCGATAGATTTCAAACCGTCCACGTCGACATTGTCGGTCCCTTACCCCCATCACATACTATAGATTCGCCCTTTACGTCTCCTGCCCGTTATCTCGTAACATTCATTGACCGTGCCACCCGTTGGTTCGAATGCTGTCCCGTAGCTGACATAACTGCAGAAACAGTGGCACGTGCATTCCTGGCATCGTGGGTCAGTAGATTTGGCGTCCCATTGTTCTTAGTTACGGACCAAGGCCGCCAATTCGAAAGTACACTTTTTGCCGAACTATCGAAGGTTATCGGTTTTCACCGCCTCCGTACATCACCCTACCATCCCCAAAGCAACGGAATGCTGGAACGGTTCCACCGTACCCTTAAAAGCGCCCTAATCGCCAGGAAGCAGGAATGGTTAATAAGCTTACCTGTAGTCGAATTATCCCTGCGTTCTATTCCTAACGACAGTGGTTTCTCGCCTTTCACCGCGGTCACCGGTTCTCCCATTCTCGCTCCCCACATGTGCTTTAACAACGTAAGACAGGACACGGACGCTCATTCTGACTTCATTAAAAAATTCGCAACTTGTGTAGAATCTACTGATTTTTCCTCCCTCGCTCTCGGTAGACATCATGCTCATAACAAAAACCCCACCGAGTTCAACATAAAAGTAGACGATTTTGTTTGGGTGCGAGTCGATAGGGTTAGGCGTCCACTTGAAGCTCCTTATGAAGGACCTTTCCCAGTGTTAGACGTAGGCCCTAGTACGGTCAAGGTGAAGTATCCGTCTGGCAGAACCTCAGTTATTTCGAAAGACAGGTTAAAACCGGCTAACATTGTTGTTCCTACTAAATCTAATTTTCACAGGCCAACTCATTCCAGAAACACGCCTACCGGTGCGACCTCTGCTACAGATGAATCACCTCCTGATCCGGATCAACCTAGTCCTACGAAATGCAGTTCACAGAATGCGAAGCAACGCCCGAATCCGCAAAATACCAGCAGCCCGGAGCCTCCCACTGTGGACAAGTCAACTCTCAAGCGATCTACTCGTACAAACTGTCGTAACAAGAAGAAAGTGACATTCCACATCCCACCTTATTCACTCCGATCGCAGACAAGCAGAATACTTGACAGCTAAAACTTTCCGCTGACTCCATCACTTGCATGGGGCTACTGTAGTGATCATGGGTATCAACATTGTAACTGTGTAAACGCATTTTTGATGTCGTTAAATTCACTCTCCTTTCAAGTTTCTGTAGTGATGATTATCTCATTTTCTCTGGTTTTGGTGACTCATAAATCGCTGGTAAAAGATGTACATTTTAGAGAGACATCGCTCTCGCGTCGCAATGTATTTCCTTCTCGCCAAAACATTTCTTTGTGGCGAGCGGCCTATGATATTGAATCTTGTTTGCCTCCAAAGGCTTGTGCACGTTCGCGCGCGCGATTATAAAAAAGTAATCTGCGAGCAAAAGACACACACCACGCGCTCGCATCCGATGTTAGATATTATACGGCTGATTACAATTTGGCTGATTTTCAGTACTTTAGATTGGGTGCTAAGATATTACGAACGAAGTAACGAACCGTGCAAAGATAGACGGTAACTCTATAAAGATAAGACTGAACAGTACAGAACCAACAAATGGTTGAAAATATAGTATTTAATGGATGACAAATACCAGACACTCAACTCCGCAAAAGATCGCCTTACACTCCTCAGGAAATTATTCATTCATTCAAAATAATATTTTTCATGAATTATAAATAATCACGAAACAAATATGTAATAAAGCGGATTATTTACGAAAGTGGCCTAAAAAGTGTGTGACTTTGTAACAATTACTACATTGACCACCATGTCGCACATTTGTAAAGAGAATTATAAAATTCTGCTAGGTTTAGAAGTTCATTCACACCGGCGTTCAAATACATGCGATGAGGTCGGGAGAGGGAAAGGTCACACAAAAACGAAACATGCACCTACAGATGCCATGTCGTTCCATATCATCAGATACCATGATTGCCGATCAGAAAATTTGCATTGAATATACTTCACAAATTTGCTTTGTCTTTGGAAAGAGCCAAATTCATGTGATGCTTCGAGCACTATAGAGCTAGATGAACAAAAATATGCCAGGAACAAAGAGGGCTCAAAGGCGCAAAATCACTGACATTATTTTCTGAATGATCATCGGCAAACGGAGATTATACACAAATTCAGTTTTCAATGTGTCAATCAGAAAAAAGACTGATAGCTTCACTAAGTTATGTAGAATATGACTGATAATGTAGGCCCTACAGCAAAGAATTCTTGGATAAGATAAATTTCTGTGAACGGCTTAACTTACGACGTATATCGTGCACAAGATAGCATATAACGGGTAAAGCTGTGACTGACTTCCTCTGGCCTAACATGAATGCAATCTAACATCATCCTTCTCGAAAACTTCTGTCCGAACTCAAGGATGTGGAACGGTACAATTTTACCGCTCCACTCCGCTCCGCTCCGATTACACTTCGCTTTCGCTCCGCTCCGCTCCAGTCATTTTTTCATACCTAGCCACTCCGCTCCGCTCCACTTAAACTAAATCCTATTAATTTACCATACCATAGATAAAACGATTTCCTTGAACTTTTTAGGTTGTTTGACTACTGTAAATTATGACTGACTTCCACTCTGATAATATGCTTAACTGCAAAATATTAGCCTTATGCTTGTCGAATTTTAAATACGAATTGTGGCCGATGATCATGAATGATTTTAAATAAATAATGATTATAATTGAACAATACTTCGAAAGCGGATTGCACATTAGCATTAATAGTGATTCTACACTTATCATGTGATAATAACTTAGTGACTCACCTGAAGAGTAACCGCAAATATGTGTGACAATCAGAAAATTCATTCTGTTGCAGCCTCATACTAGGTAGCAATACGATGCTATCAGGTAACCATGCTCGCTCATACTGATATAAGCATGAATAATAATTAATCAATTGTAGTTTTCTGTAGGCAGAATTTTTCTTGTATTTTTGAAATGATAATTTTGTATCAGAAAAATTTGATAAATTTTATAAGAATAATTTTGTATAAGATGCAAGGAACGATACATCGGTACTCGGTAGTACGATAAGAACTTTGCATAGAAGAATTAATGAATATCTGAAAAACAAGACTTAATCCATCTATAACATCTCATCACATGTCAAATAACCTAGCAAAATATATCTGTGTCAATCATTTATTAACCTAACATTCCGTGAGCCAATGCACACTAAAAATTTGAACCCATCCATAGGAACGAATATGAACTGTCGGACTTCCATTTTTAACTTTCAGATTTCTTTCAATTTTAAATCATATCTTCATTGGCTTTCTTATTAACGGTTTATACAACCCTTCCACTTACTGTATAACTTGAGAATGGAGTCTTATCTCCGAATAATGTTGAAAAAATAAATAATAGACTAATATCTTACGAAAAATAAGTGTAATAATAATAATGTAAAAAATCATTAATTATGATAAAACTTTGTTGACTTTGTCAACATCAGGTTCTCTCCCACTCCACTCCACTCCACTCCGCTCCAGTCAAAATTTTCTTTACTACCGCTCCGCTCCAAATTTACTCCCACTCCGCTCCGCTCCGCTCCACATCACTGGTCCGAACTTCTTGAAGGTTTAGGGACACCTCTCACCATGACAAGTAGCGCGCACAGTAGCCGAAAGCAAAATTGATGATGACGTCATCGTGAACAGGCGTGGGGAAGATAGATGCCTAGAGAGCAGCTAGGCGTTGAAATGCATCTTAAGACTACGCGTTTGAAGAGAAAGTCGCATGCTCATCGTAGGTCGACATTCGACCACCATCATGGTGCAGTGTTGTGCTTCTAAGTGCAATAATAAGGGATAATAATATCAATAAGGTGTATTTCTTTAGATTTACAATAAGCAATAAAATGCGGACTGTCAGAGTGTTCAGCCATGAATTCATTAGCTTCTAGAATGAGAAGTTGAACTCCTATGAGAAGTTACATCATATCTTCGACATTTTATTTATAAAAAACTGATGACATCTAATATTCGACTGAAATTTCTGATATTTTATAGCGGTTCAATTTGATGTAAAATTTCAATGATTTAGCCTATCATCTAATTATGTAAGTGATTATCACATACAGGGTGACGGACGAGTCACCCGGAAATGCCATTTTGTGATTTTTACCCTAAGTTAAATAAGCTTAATTTCTTTATTTCAACTGCTATTCGAATCTTAATTGATATAACCAAGTAGATATATATGCTAGCTCAACGTGTGTGAAATATTCGTTGTATAAAAATTTGTTTCGTTTCCATATGACTGTGTCAATTATATCTGACGCGTCGCTTATAATGAAATCGCTAATGATAAAGTTTTGCAAATAAATAGCGCTACATTTATAAAAAACAATTTGTGGCTAGCACTTCAAAGTTTGGTGACAAGTTCATGACAAGTATAGTTTTGAAAAGCGTTGTAAATGGAATAACATGTCTGGTCAATATGCAAAATGGCGTGGGAATTTGATGAAATAGCCCGGGAATTTGAGGCTTGAAATCCGGCCGCCACCCTGCACATAACATGGCTCATTAATCAAAAATTGGGGCCTCAACCCCGAATTCTGGCTAAGATGTTCCTATTGAAAATGACGAGAACGTTCTCAGTTAAGCTTATTATATATAAGATGACGTCTTCCAAGTGTCTCCAAATCAACCGCATGGCACGTCTTCACGTCCATAAGTACTCTTGAATCTTTCCATAACACAGACATGAAATATGTTCAGTAAAGTTACATTTCCCTTTTTCATTAAATGAGATTGATATTTGTGGTATTTTGACAATAATCTGAATGCTATCATCGCCATGACGCAGTCATGAATGTATGATTTATAAGATGATTTCCTTGAAGAGATGGGTAGCAAGCTTTCGGATGTCCTGCAAAAAATATGTGCGTGGACTTTGCTTATAGACAATGGTTTTGAGCAAAAAGTTGGAATATTACAGTAATGCTGCTGGATGACTTCGATTGAGCTCTGCGAATTTCACATAAAGTTGAGAAATGAGTCCCTTGTATGATGTACGAGTTGCACATATGCTTGAACGTGCGATTTATCTGACAACTCTGCTATACACTTACTTCATACTCAGTTTTGCAATAGCTGTCGACATTTCAGCATCAATTGACTTAATTTTCGACGTCTACCGTATACTACTTTACTTGTGCATCAGAATGTGGTTAGCCTAGTACTTTACTTACTTATTTAATCCGTTTATAGTCATTTTACCCGTTGGGTTGGACGCAGTGTCCCGGCCAGCGCGTAAATTTGACATTTCGCGCGTAAATGCGTAAATTGAGAACATGGAGCGTAAATTTATCATAGGTTGGGGCGTAAATTTCGTTTTCAGATTGACGAATTTTGTGTATCAATACAACTAACCTACATAGATGGGAACTATGTTTGAACCGGCTGTCATGCATAATCAAGATCAAATCAAATTTTGCGCTCATATTCCCATACTCACAACAATTGCTTGCGGATGATTTGGAAAATTCACTATACGTCCTCCACATAGATGAAGCGAACAAGTGCAGATCTCATCTAGGTATTGTTATTCGCTATATGAAGAAAGATGATTGGAGCATTTACGTCCAGTCCTTGGATCTACCCGAGCTGACGTCCACCACTGCAGAATGCATCACTGAAACACTCATCAAAACTTTGGAAGAAAGAGGAATACCCAAGACAAATCTTTGCTTGATGTCTGATAGCTGCAACACGATGCGAGGGTGGAAAAGTGGAGTAATAACCCGAGTGCAACAGGTTGTGAATAGAACTTTGATAGATGTCGGTGGTTGCTCACTGCACCATATGCACAATGCTGTGCGCTCAGCGCTGGACAGTATAAGTATCATATCACTGGAAGAAACTACATCAAGCATTTACACATTCTTTCGATACCACACACACGATAAAGAGTACGAAGTAGTGACATCGGTAATGGAGGTGGAGCATCACAAGTTCCTCAGACATATACCAACAAGATGGCTTCAGTGTGTAGATGTTATTCGAAAGATTGTTGAACAGTTTTCAGCATTGGTAGTTTTTTCAACGACTTGCTACTGGAAAATCCAAATCATTCATCAGCCCAAAAGATCAAAGAAAAACTTGGCAACCCTTTTACCTTGTGTATTCTTCAGTTTCTTACTTACGCCTTGAAATTGCTTCAAGAATTCGAAAAAACTTTCCAGTCTTCTGGCTGCCATGTTCACCAGTTATGGAAGAGCTTGAATTCGACGCTTCATAGATGGCTGCTCAATTTCGTTAAGCAGGACAAGATTGTTTCAAAAAAAAACCAGCGCTTACGTGTTATCGTAGCAATGTTTTGCCAGATTCAATGTTGATTATCGGAGAGAGCACACGAGTCACGATTGGCTTACTGAATGAACATCAGAGAAACATCTTCTATGATCAAGTACGGGAATTCTTCATTTGCACAACGGAGAAGCTCTTGCACTACCTGCCATTCAGCAATGCCACCCTTCGAAGTCTACGGTTCTTGTTGCCGTCCTCGAAATCTTCTTCTCGTTTGGAGAAATGGGTGATAAAAATAGCGAAGGAAATGCCGTCAGTCGTGTCTTCTGCTGAATTGGACGACCTTCGACTTGAAATTCGCATATATAAAAGCAGCAGCCCGATAGATGATACATCATCCGTCAATGTTTTCTGGAAAACATCTCTCCAGAATATTCAGTGTCCCATACTGTCAAAATTGGTGCGAGCGTGTCTGATATTGCCGCACGGCAATGCTGAGGTAGAACGTCTATTCAGCATGATCGGCGATATTCTTGTAAAGAAGATGCAAAATCTGGACCAGCGGAGCGTGCGTGCATTGACTTTTATTAAGTCAGACATGATAGCTCAGGAGAAAACATGCTATGACTACTGTATCACCCCAAAGTTGATCACGTACGTCGAAAATGCAAAACAAGCTTATAAACAGCGATTACAAGAGGAAAAAGAGGTCAATGCTCGTAAAGCTGAAGAGGAACGATTAAACCGCCAACGCTCTCTTATGAAAGAAGAACGTGAAAAGTCAACCAGATTGAGTGAGATTAACAATGCCATCCAATCGATTGATGATGCTGTGGCGGCTTCAGAAGAAAGATTAAAAAGAGCACACAAAATCGAGAAAGAAGCTCAGAAAATGAAAGAAAATGCTCTTGCGACACAAAGGACTGAATTAGAAAAAAAGAAAGCTATTCTGGCAGAGCAACAACGGTGAGTATAACTAATGATGATATCGGTTGAGAGTGATGGTTCTGAATGAAATATTCTCTGAATTTCTGGATTGAGAAGCGGATTGCGGAAAAGGTGCTAAAGGAAAGCGTCTGGGATAAATTCGTGATTCCCAAGAAGAAGAAAAAAGTATAGGTGAAAGTTTTTATGACTTTTTAAACGAACTTGTTGTTATTGCTACTCCCGAATTCTTCCCTCATGGACGATTACCCTACAAGCGACAAACAATTCTTTCAGCGATAAGCTATATCATGTCACATCATTTTCTGTATTTTTTTTATTTTTTCTTGTTGTATTTTTGAACTTTGGTTTTTTAGATTATATATATTTTCTTAATAGACACCGTAATTAGGTGCAGTTATGCGACAGTGTCACATCATTTGTTTTTTTGCAGTCAAATTTGGTATACTTCCGTAAAAAATCATTTTATATTAGCTCTTTCATGAGTTAAACTCAATTGTTTGAATTAGTTGTCCTTTCTACTTCATGTACGTCATTGTTCAGATACGAAACTTGAGCATTATCTTGTTTCCTAACAGATTGAAGATATACGGGGTCCTTTAGAAGTTCTTATATTTTAGGATGCAGACATTGCTTTCATATTAATGGCATATTTAGTACTTTTTACAATGATATACCTCACCTTATGATATAAAAAATCGGATAATCTTTAGATTTTGATGAATTTGAACTTGTTCCGACCTTTTCTTATCTTAGTTTTTTATTTGAAATTGACTTCATCTTTGGGATACAGAATATTTTGAAATTTGAATTTCTTCATCTCATTAGATAATTCTTAAGTTTGACTTTGAAATTCTTCAATCAACAGTTTTTTAAATTACAGTATATTTTGTCCATTCAGTTAGATTGATGGATAGAAAAATATTCTATCAGGGTTCCTCACTCCGTCCCAGCAATGACCCACGAACATATGGGAAGTCAATGAAAAAATATAGCAGACTGTTGGAAGACCAGTTTCGATTTTTCATAATCTCTCTCTCAATTCCAACGTCTTATGCGACAGAGATTACAACCAGATTAATAAGATTTGAATCAGATGAAACTGGTACGATTAATACCGCTCATGGAAGTGTCAGATTCAAGAGAGGCCGTCGTTTGCTCAAAAACGTTATTTTCTTTTGGACTTGACTTTGGGTGAGACGGAAACGCCTCACAAGCGGTCAAAGAGAGAAAAGATAATTTAAAAATCGATGGTGGAGAAAATTCAAAATTTCAGAGATGAAGCCATTTCAAATTGAAGTCTACTAAGACAGGGCTAAGTCGGAACAAGTTCAAAGTTGTCATAGTTCGAAAGATTATCTGATATTTATATTTTTCTGATGATTTTTTCTTTTGGCAACGTAGTCTACATGTATATAATGATAAAAGTGCTAAAAATGCTGTAAATGCGAAAACAATTACCTTATCTCAAAATTCGAAATTCAATAATTCATACAAAATTCTATGCTGTATCATCTAAAAAATTACTGAAATCGGACAAGTATCAACTGATGAGTTATAAGCATTTGCAATGTGAAGGTACTCTTGAGGGACCCTGCATGCGTAAGAAGTACGAGGTGCATCGAAATAATCGGTCGTCGGTAGTCAGGTGAATTAGTCGACTTGGTCCATTTATCCATTTTGATTGTTAAACCCCTTTGCATTTTTTTGTCAATCGGTATTCATATTGTAATTTTGATTTAATATACGTACATTAGTACTGTGAATGTCGTTTTGACTACTTTTCTACTATAAGGGTCTTTTTCTTCTGTGGTAGGGTAAGAACGTCAATTGAAAACACCAGTATTTCAGCGAATTTCAGATTTTCCCTCGTGGGCGTAAATTTGAAGGGTGGGCGTAAAAATTTCGAAAATCTCTGGCCGGGACAATGGTTGGACGATTATTTTTCATTGCTTAGTATAGTCCAATTATTTATGATTATCTTTATCCCTATTTGTTTCATGAAAATTATTTTGTTTGATTGACTACATAGCCAAGCTCAGATAAATGTTTATCTGTCGAATCAGAAGACATCATTTTTTGAGTATATTGATGACGATGAGCAATATAGCTGACTGTTCTCTTAAGTTCGACGCTTCCCTATTAGACAAGGCAGTGTCAGTGTTATCTCTACATATACGTTTTCTCCAATCTCTCAATTGAGGGCGTGTCCGCGATGACGTCATCACGAAACTTTTCCACGTTCATGCGCTTCAACGATTGTGAATTAGATGTGATCATGTGGCAAACAGGGAAAAGGGATGCAACTAGCATTGATAGAACGAATAAAAACGTGTAAAATTTGACCCAAGCACATGCGCAATTGTACATCCTTACAGGATACCAAGATTTTCTTCGACAAATGATTTCGTTATGAAGGTTTCAAAAACTCCCGATTTTAAAGATCCAATAACAATATTGTTATTGAACAAGCAGTTAGGTCAACTAGTATGCAGTGTAATGTGTTTGCGGTTACTCTTAGGTCCAACTACAGTTATTTGTTAAATCATTAATCCTGGTGAACTAGCGGTGCAGAGACGATATTCATGTGGCCTTCCTTTATTGGTATCCATTGCAAAAGTAGTAAGACGAGTGTTCCAAAGTACGCCATGAATTTCGATTTTAGTGCTAATGAAATAGTCAAAACAAACAGTAGATTGTTATTGTCATTCTTAGGACTCGTAATAATGGATGAGAATTTCCATAAATCCGCCGAAATACGCGGGAGCCCCAATGAGGCTATGAGGTATTCTTCCTTTTATCTGTATATGCGGCTCCATGAAATATGAATCTCCGCCGAGGCCCCATTATTCCTCTCTCATCCGTGCGCAATACAAAGCTTGTTTTAAAATTGACCAGTTAATTCCAAGAGCTGAATAACTTTTTATTGTCTTTTTAATTGAAGTCAGTTGTTTGCTGTTTATAGCACTCGTCGTAAGTAGTGAAACAATTCGAAAGACACCCAGGATATATGAATATTGCAATTATAATGATCAGAACATTATTCCGCGACTGATTTGCTCACAAGCTGATGCTTCATTGATGCATTTAATGTTCATCGCTTATCTCTTTTTGTTTCAGAGCACTATTTCAGCACAATGTTGCCTATTCTTGCACGACATTTTCACAAATGTACCTGCTTATACGCAGGTGGAGTATTCCGAGCAAGGTAAGCTTTTTTTTTAAAGAACCTGGATATCTATTAGATAAGGATGTTTAGTATGATCGTACACATAGTTCGTCCTTTATAAGCAGTTTTAGAGGGGTTCGAAGTCGAAGCAGGCACATCTCCATTGGCCAGGACCATTCAACAGGAATGAAACCGAGTCAGCAGAGCTGCAATTCGATCTCCTGCTAGGATCATGACTAAAGGATATCTATCTAAATTCAATGTAAAAAGTATTTTAGTGGGAACTTACTCGAGTGTGTCTTGGGAATTTTCATGTCTTTCGAAATCAACTTAATGGAACACAACTGTTGTTTCAATAGCAAAACCAGCAGTGCTATACCACAGACTTAAGTGTAGTGACTTTGTCCACCGATGACCTCACGTTAGATATTGCGGACTTCTGCATTATATGTTTGAATCGCACGTCTACAATAAATCGTGAGCAGGAAGTGGTAATTCATGGTTGCAGGATTTCATGACTTAATGCCAATTCTCATAGCGAATTCATGATGTAAAAATACTGTCTTATCCGATACAGATATAATATTTACAGTAAAAATGCAAATCCTCAAGTACATAGATGAAATTTACAGTTCAGTAGATCATTGCAAGCTCAAATTCACAACAGCGCGGTTAATATAGATAGTCCATAGTCCATTTATATGCTGCTCATGTATACAAAATCTCAGAATGTTTGGTTCTTTAACTTATTGAGATTGCTTGATGGTAGTCACAAGTAGCGATCTCACATTTTGTCAGCCTTGCAATAGCACACGATTTCTAATAACATAACATTGCGAAGAATTTTCAATGTAGATATCGATTATGTCAATGCAAAGTACGCTTGATTTGGCAGCCTACATGGAAGGCATTGTACTGTTTCAGTGTCAACATTACATAAAAAGACCAACTGCTAAAAATCAAATACAATTTATAATCTTTTAATTTAATTTGAGATTTTATATTTGGCCTACTAGAAAAATGAAGCTGTTGACCAAACTTCTGGAGAGAACTTAAATCAAAATGATTCAGCTGCAAGTTGAATGATAAAACAGTAAAATCATTCCAAAATCTACCAAATGCTCAAACAAAATGATATTTTTTAAAGCAGCTGGCAAATTGAAATATCCATCCTGAAGAATTCGATACCATAAAAGTGTTATAGAATTAAACAGTGTATATCTTCGACTGGGTGACACAGATCTTCATAAAATGGAGTCGGTAATTGTCCTACTGATGAGGAAAGGAGTCTAGTTGGCCTATTACATATTCAAAGTAAGGTTTTACCGGATATCAACGCAAATGAATTACCCCGGTATGCGCAACTCATTTAGCAGAATTCAAAAAATAATTATTGTGGAATCGCTAATACAAAATGAAATGCTAGAAAACCATCAAATGTATAAACAACCGACATCGAGCTCCAACCTATCTGTAAAGACATTGGGTTCATGCCCGGTGCTAACTTTCTATAAATCTGTGATATCTTTGTAATTCATAATTTGAAATATCCTTTATTGGCATCAGGTCATTCATTTTCGTAGTATTATTTTCGTAAAACGTAGCTGCAATGAATGTGATATTTTCAGTGCTATGTTTTTCCACTTGTGTGAAACATTCTGAGAATTAGTGTATCTCTATCTGATCCATGACATCGTGATTCGTGATCTCAAGATGTGAGCCTGTATTCCTTATACAAACTTCCATACAGGAGGGAAAGTGAAGGTCGACATAAAGACCCAGGTCGATGAGGACGCAGATCGAAAGCATCGCGTTCAGATTACTTTGTTTTGGTCATATGACTTTGTCTGATTTTACCTTCAAATTTTGACGATTTTTAAAAATAATCACATAATATATATAGTAACAATTAATCACGGCATTTTCAGAAGAGGTTTACCTCCCGGAATGAACGAATGGGGACCATTAACAGATCTGCCAGACTACTCCTATATTGGTGAGTTGTATTTTTTCTTTCGAAATTAGTATAATAAGTTGCTGCTGCTATTAGTGTGAGCTTTGAAGTTCAGCACAGACTGTAAGTGAGTACTGACTATGAAATGATAGATTTATAGGAATAGCGAAAAGAGCGTGAGACGTTGGCACCGTATGATTAGTTAATATTTTAACAGGGTTAAGGAAGCAGCTCAATGCATTGAAAATTCTTATGTCTGAAAAGATGAATGCATGAAATGTGCTTTTTTCACAGATAAAAATAAGTATCATTCAGTTACAAGACTATGATTCGTAAATATTGCTTTTGCAAAATATTTTAAAGCTTGCGCATAGTTACAGAGAGCTTTATCTTTCAGATGGTCGACCAGTGACATACACTTCCATAGGCCAGAGAAGGCGACACGCTCAGCATCTTGAATATGGGGTAAGTTATATATTCCAGTAAAAGGGTCACAATTCATGGCGCGCAACCGGCTACTGACTACCGGCGACTTCCTTTACCACTATGCCATTTATCTAGCGTTTGAAAAAACTTAAATGCCTGAGAATTTTGAACATAACGACTGAAGCTATATTGTATAAAGCTGGGACGTTACAAAACAGATTGACAGAGCATTTGACTGTTCTGTGTGTATCATAATTTAGATAAGCAGACGAAATAAGAAATCATTCTCAAGATTGACCCTTAAAATGCTAATGGAATTTATTGATTACAGATAATATTAGTAGTAAAAACTGTCAAGTGATCGAAGTGATTAATGTGAAGACTGTTGAGAAATTCATGAAATTCGTGGTTTTATTTTATTCACAGAATTAGACAGGTCGTCTCTTCTTCCGTTTGACTAGAAGGGAAACATTGGAACCACAGAATTGGATTGTTTAATCGCATCACTTTGCTAGAAGTGCAAACTGATTCAAACAGATGGCACATGCAGGAACTTAATAAGTGGGCAAAAAGAAATTTTTAATGCCTTACTGAGATAGGAAAAATAGTCGTGCGTCGCTTGCGGATTACTCTGAATTCCTTCAAAATGCTCCGATTGCCACGACTCCTTCAGATTCGAAGAATTCAGATCATTGCGCACAGGTTTTCTCGATAATGTTGGGCCCTCCGATCATTTAAAAAAAGTTAGCAGGCGCATGAAAAAACGTTCACAAACTTCTCTGTAGAACTTGACATCGTCTGTGTCTCTTTGCTGTGTGATCTGGTTGATAACAGTCACTGGAACTTCGTGCAATTTGGCGTGTTTAATGTTGAACTGGCTGTTCACTGTCCGATTGCTATGGTGTCATGTCAGCAGATTGTGTCATTTCAGTAGCTTTACATGTTCCAATGCTTCCCTTCTAGTCAAACAGAAGAAGAAACGACCTGTCTAATTCTGTGATTGGAACATGTAACGTAAATGAAATGGCACAATCTGCTGACTAAATACCATAGCAATCGAACAATGAGCAGCCAGTTCAACATTAAACACACCAAATTGTGCAAAGTTTCAGTGACTGTTATCAACCGGATCACACAGCAAAGGCCCTTTTCGAGTTGCCAAATCGATGTGACCTTGGCAACTCGAAAAGGTGATTTTTGCACTTTTTACATGAACTTCGTCAAGGTCTCTTCGAAATTTTTAGTCGGTCAGAGCTCGATTATTTTGGGAAAACCGGCAATTCTAAGTTTGAAAACAAATTAGTAAATTGCACTTGCGTGTAATTTGTGATTGCGTTTCATCTTAAATATTTTGATAAAGCCAAAAGTTTAGATTTCTTTGTTTTACTGTATGGTCATGCACAGGAAAATTTAAAATGTCGAAAAGCCCATGCATGCAGTTTATTCTTTTGATGTGGATGTCCAATTTTTTTCCTATTCTCCAACTCCAATCTCTAGTGTACTCTTTCTGTTAATGTCCACTCATCAATTTCAGCTAAATTCATAGCACGGTGAGTATTCATTGAAATATAATCATGTTGTCCTTATGAAATGAGAGAAGACTTCTTTTGTGCACCAGCCAGAGTATTTTTTCAATTGCATGAGCAATCCAGAGGAATGTTGATTGATGATTGATCCCATTGCCTAACAATGGGAGACACTGCATCTAAACCGACCAGAGAATAGCATTACTTGCGGAGGAAATACTATTCCTCTCAATAATATATTAGTATATATAGTATTTCAATGAATGCTCACCGTGCTATGACTTAAGCTGAAATTGATGAGTGGACATTAACAGAAAGAGTACACTAGAGATTGGAGTTGGAGAATAGGAAAAAAATTGGACATCCACATCAAAAGAATAAACTGCTTTTCGACATTTTAAATTTTCCTGTGCATGACCATACAGTAAAACAAAGAAATCTAAACTTTTGGCTTTATCAAAATATTTTGGATGAAACGTAATCACAAATTACACGCAAGGGCTTGGGAAATAAAGCTGGATTTTCAGTCGGTAGCATGGATAAATATTTCTCCACCCCAGCTACCGGGCACTTTGCACTGTTGGGAATTTCGTACATTGCCACTTGACGAATATTGCGGTAATCATTGCTTCGGACGTTTTCACTTTTTCATCTTTCACAACAGCAACATATTTCAACTCATCGGGTCCGGATCTAATTTGGATGTCTTCCTTTCGCAAATTTCTAATCCACTCTCTTCCTCGAAACCCGCTGTGGTAAATGATGTTAAAGAAAAATTCTTGCTGTAGACGTTCTGGTGTTGAACGATCAAAATACTTGTCAAGGCGAGCCATGTCTTCTTTTTCAATTGGTTGGTATCCAGATGTTGCATGACAGGACTTTTTGTTTGTCACTAAAGTCTTATGTCGAACAGCATTGTTAGTTTTTTTCAAACAGACGGAATTGATCGTTTCCGATTAAGTTGTAACCAGCGTTTTCTTGAAGATACCTGTTTATCGATGCCCGTTTGCATGCAAGCGTTGAGATTGAATAACATTCGCCGTCTTTCTTCTTCATAGTCGAGAACCACAAGCGCAGATATTGACATAAATATTTCGATGGAATTGACTCAATTTCATTTGGCAGCTTCTTGTTTTCTAGGAAGTTTTTCAGTTCTTCCACATGCTGCTTTGTTCGCTTTGCTGTAGATTTATTTACTGCTTGATCTTCGATGTTCCTGATTTCTTGCAAATCTTCTACTGATAAGACTGGCAAATCATCTGTTTCATCACTCATTAAATATGCAGCTAATGAAAAAGGCATACCTGTATGTTGATTGATCCGATTACCATCATTGAACTGTGGAAGAGAAAAGGTATTCAGAAAATCCACTTCAGTCGTCCCCAAACCCGATAAATCGCCAATACGTTGGTGGTCAAGCATCATTGAGCAATGTCCTATAGCTTGTCTATGCTCCTAATGTATTTCCGATTTATGACATTTGTGATGTATGATCAAAGAAAATCTATGGCATCGTTCTGATATCGATAGCAGAATAGACAAATATATGTATTATCATGAATACATATATCTGTAAAAATATGTCTATGTATACGATATTACTTTTTGTACCTCACTTTTTGCACATAACTATTTCCATTAGATCTATCCATTAACTTAGTTATTTCATAATAGAAGAGGACTTTTAGTAATTTTAAAAATCAATCAGCTGTTAATCAATTGTACTTCCAGTTGTGATGCTTTATAAAACAATTATATGTTGTATAGAAATATGTACTCAAACAATACAAACATTGAAGAATATAGCGTAACATCATGGTGTTAAAAGTCATAAGTCAATTTCAATTTTTCCCCAGGAGGTACAAATTTTCAATTTTTTGGACGGATTTTCATCTGGGATGTCATCATCCTCAACACCATCTAGAATGTCTGATTGAATTTGTTCACTAAATGACACTGAGGTTCCAGCACGAATATGAAAACATTTTTTGGCTATATTCATGCCCATTGATATTTTCTTATCGCTGTCAATCGAATCATAGGATATTAATGATTGAGCTGATTTATGCTTTGTAACGCTCATCACCTCGCGATCAGAATATCCAGATCTTTTTAGCGTTTGAACAGTTGTTGCCCGACCGCTGTGATTCGTGTACACTTTTGATAAATTGTAGTCTACGCTTATGTCTTTCATCATTGCGTTTAATCGACACTTCCCTACAGGCACGGCATCATACCAAATTGGCATTTGATCATTTACATGATCCTTTGGACGCTGCCAAAAAGCATCGATATTCAAATTTCTTTTCGATATATACTTTTTCAATGATGTAAATGGACAGTGTTTAGAATCTGGAATCATTGGAATGACACCACCATCAAAATCAGATTGCTCTTCATCTTCTCTGTGATTTTTATCAAACAGAGGAACAATGCGGAACCATTTTGAATCGGTTGAATTTTCTTCTTTAAGCATACTAGATGTCATGCACCGAAGCTCATCGCGACCCCGCCTACCGAAGTATACGATGATGTCCAAAAAAACTTCGCTGCAAATCTTTGGCCTTACGAAGATCCAAAGATTCGTAGCACTTAGCTAAATCCTGAGGCTGAATTGCAGGCTTGTGTACTGTGTTTCCAAGTCCCTTTTGTCTTATGTCTTTGAGTTTTGCTCTATGCATGTCAGAAGATCGCTTAAAAAGAACGCTTCAATGATCGTCGAATTCCATTTCTCAACGACAAAAATGAGTTCTTTTTGTAGTCATTTCCATTTGTTTGCAACACTGATGAAAAGAACCTTGATAAGATTTCATCTAACATGATTGAAATTCAATGAAATTTCACTTGATTTCACCAATTCATTGAAAATTTTGATTGAGCATTTCGTGCTTTTTTCTGTGTGTTCTGATGCTGAATTATTTAACAATCTGTCACTTTCTTGGGAATCATCTCGAAAACGTGAGCTAGTCGCCATATTTCAGTCGCTACCGGTTGCAATACTACAGAAATTATGATCAACAAAATATCAATTCAAATTTGGAACAAATTTGTAATTTCAAAAATGATATCATAAAGATGACTTTCAAGAAATGAACTGATAAAACGGCAAGGAAATCTATGATCAGCCTCCCTAGTTCATAATATTGAGTAAACAATAACTTGCTTTCCAAGATATCAATAATTTCAGGCAACTACATAGAAAGCATTGTTTGTAGCTATAGGACATACCAAATGTACCATAGCGCTTCAGCGACATGACCTAAATATCAGCCTCGGCCTACGGCCTCGTCTGATAGTTGTCATGTCACTTCATCGCTATGTTACATTTGGTTAATATAATTTGAATGAACATTTTGTTTGCTAGGGAATATTGAATAAATTTTGAATTCAAGCGATGTCTATTATATCATAGAAGTTGTTCTATGCTTTCAACTATGATTCAGAAACTTGTTCGCCTAATGGTTAGCTATGTATTTACCCATAGCCATGCCACAATATACACTGTAGTTATCTGTGTTTCGGCCGCCTTATATATGCTGCCCTTTATATCAATAAACAATATACATGTAGTTATCTACCACATTTTGCGGGTGAATAATCCAAATCCTCGGGCGGCTAACGCCGCCCTCTGATTATGGATTTTTTGCCCTTAAAATGTGGTAGATAACTATTAATTGTTTGCATCTGCATCCGCAAAATTGAAAGCCAAAGTTCTCTTCTGCAACCCGCTTCTGGAAAATATTATACAGTATTTACACTCAATAATTTTATGCGAAGAATTAGCAAATTCAAAGACTGTGTGTGTCAGTGCTGAAAATCAGTCCTTTACTTTTTGATTATAGCTGAACATAAAAAGCAGACCACCGAAAATGTGCTTAAATACAATCGACTCTCACATTCACGCGAATGCATCATACGAGAGCTTATATTCTCAGGTTTCAGATGACCTGTATCAATTGGTCATGTCCGTACACGCACCTACTCGTATGATAGTGCTTTCCGGACAGAGTTCAAAATGTAGAAATCGCTCGAACATCAAAGAACGTTATTTTCTGCCATGGGAGCATAATTTTGAACCAGGCACTAGGAGAAAGAGCATCTGCGGAGAATTCTTCTGATGCATTGCTCGTCGAAATCGATGGAACAGAGGGATGGAAGTGGGGATAGATTAAATTTGCCACTTAGTACGATGACGATGCTTAAACAGTGTTGGTAAACAGCCCAGGGTATTTTTTAAATAGGTGGGTTTTCCCTAGGTTTTTTTAAATACATTCACCAATTGATAGACGCATGATCGAATTTGAGACACATATTGATAGTAGGTTATGTCCGATGTCAAATCGTAAGCTCAACGGTGTATTCTCATTTAAGCATCAAACTACTCAGAACATAATATTTCCTCATTATTTGAAATACACGTCTTATTCTTTTAATACTATCGAGACAATTCATTCTGCACGAGATAAGAAATAATTCAGGCTTAACATCTAAATGGGTTAATAATTGTGTATCCACATGGAATTGTAAGTACTCGTAACTTTGACATCAGTAGATTATCTAGTTTAGTATTTATTCCAATGAAAAATTTAGTGATGCAACTGAGCGTATAATATCACGTGTATGATTTCGTCATACTAAAATCAATGATCCAAAAATGTTCATAACAAAGTGTGGCTATTACAAAAATTACTTAAAAGGCATGGAAACTCTAACGATCGTGAAAACTATATGATATAATAGACTGATTAACGGCGTGAATTACGCAATCAGAAAAGGGGAAGTAGAGGAAAATAAGCACTATTGCCGATAGCAGGTGATTTCTCATGGATGCGAATACTCCGTAGCCGCTCCGTTAGAACTGTAATTAGGCTGGAAGTATAATTAAAACAATTAATCAAGCGGTCGTTCACATGTTGAATTTCCGATCTGATGAAATACAACTTACATTTGATAATCCTGGTCTTATATAGAAGAAACACAATCTACTATTTTAAATAACCCTAACAACCTAATCCTATTTAAAAATCCCACCAAAATTCCTATTTAAAACCCCCAAAATGCGACGTGTTCTTTAAATGGGGTCTTTAAATATACCAACCCTGTGCTTAAAGCAACATCTTTTCATGATTGGTAGTTTTTCACTAAAAATTTTTAATTTCAATTTTTATCTAAAGTTGGTGTTTGATCTCATCAGAATGTATGGAGTGAGATTGTGCAAATTTAATTATCTTAACTGCGAATTTATAAATAACAACAAATTTTCCATGGACTCGCTCTGTGTAAAAGACGTCACGTGAATATAATAACATCTAATGTTACAGCCAGGGCTGTGGAGCCGGAGCCGAGCCGGAGTCGGAGCCTTAAGGAGCCGATGGTTTTGGTCGGAGCCGGAGCCGATTTATCACAAAGGCTCCGGCTCCGGCTCCGATAGTTTGAGCTTTGATATAATTCTAGAATTTGAAAGGTATTAATTGGCATCATTAAAAAAATTAAATCATTTGAAATCTAAAGATATGTCTTTTAAGTATACCAATGACCTGTCCTCCACGGTATCCTTCTTTGCAGTTGCCGCCTTCTTTTGTATTACGTATATGTATTATATTTACACACATGTGTAATATTTTTTTATTACATATGTTTCGTAAGACTAATTTCCATAGCTTTTAGTGACAACGTATTCTCCAAAATCCATTAATTTGAAGACTTGTTATTTGCATGCTAACTAGATGATTGTAGATTCCTAGAGACAAGTCGCCAGTCATTTATGTACACATTTCCAGTTCAGTCAGCAAAGATAACATAGCTACATTTCTTGCGCAATGTCTTAAATCTAATACGGTTACTATGTAGGTTACCATCTGTCGGTATGGCTACTGGCATCTGTGACAATGCCAATTTCCTTAGATTGTATTGTAGGCTCTTGTGCAGTCCCCCCACCTACATTTTTCAAAACAATCGATTATTCAATTTGATCAATTTTGATTGGAGGGATAACTCTTCACACTCACACGAATGACCTGACTACAAGTCCTCGCATGGCTATAGCAATAAGCGACCCAGTCACTCCTAGTAGCGCCTTATTATTCTAAAGGTATCCCATTCACAGTGAATTTCCTTTGACTTCAAAATTCAAAGGGTATATTTCAATGCGAAAAAACCCGAAGGTAAATTACAATGTTGACTTGCTGACGAAGTTTGCGACTATGACATCGCAATTACCCACGTAGGTTTCTACAACAGCACGGAATGCTTCACTCAAACCGGTGATGCTGAAACGGACATCCAATGGTGCTGCATATTTTGACCAGAGAAAAAATGGGGGGGGGAGGACTGCACAAGAGCCGTATTGTGTAATAGTATTTCCCCAAATGTCATAGACCTGTGGATTTCAAGAATTTTCATTATTATTTTTTCCATCTGTCAACACTTTATGCTGATATCATGTTGACTAATATGTAAACAATAAAAAAAGACTGAGACGCTCTCAATAAAGGCGCCTTTTGACCTCCCTTTTCTATTATCTATGGCATTAAACCGCACGTACGTTCGAAAGCTAGCAAAGTAGATGAGATTTCTGCTCGGTGCTCGCAGTCAAATTTTTATTATGCATTGCACCCTGCAATGCCATTTTTATTACGCCATAATGAAAAATACGAAATTAACATAATGTAAGTTAAGCCTTAACTTATTTAGTATGCTGTATAGAATTACAAAACTCGTCCTAAATTAGATATTTTTAATTTTTTTAAGTATAATTTTCAATTGTACATTTCTAGCCTACACTTACAATTTCTACAGATGATGAGTCGTGGGCTACCCACCGATCATATTATTCATGGAGCAACAGACTATTGGATAAAGGCAATAACAACCTAAGCTAGCCTATATACACTTTAATATTCAATAAAGCAATTGATATCTTTATTGATGCGGTATATTTGGCTATATAGCCTATACCCTTTCCATGTTCGAGTAGATACAGGCCCTATAAGCTATTTAGAGGCATACGCTATCCAGTTTCATGTTCAAGCTTTGTTAAAAAGCTTACACTACTATTCGGCCCCTGTGACGGCTAATTAGGTATATCATCATCACTCATGTGGTCTTATTTAATGTAGCCTCGTAGTAGACTGGTTGCAGGCTAGGCCAATTTATATTTAGCCAGTGCGGGAGATCTTTATCTAATTTAACCAATCCAGGCTATAACTTTATTTTATCTTTCAGAGATAGTCAATTCATGCAAAAATATATGACAAGTATGTTATTTATCATTATATTAGGCTATTATCATTTTTATTATTAACTTAAGTCTTTGCTTGTTAATGAAAACTTATTTGATGATTGTAGCAAGCCTCTAAAGGCCACACCGTTATCCAAAAAAACCGTTCAACGGATCCAGGATAACCAGCATAGATAGAACCTGAATTAGAAGTCGGAGCCGGAGCCGGAGCCGAGCCGGAGCCTTTCACATCATTGTCGTGGAGCCGGAGCCGAGCCGGAGCCTTTCACATCAGTGTCGTGGAGCCGGAGCCGATGAGATAACGCATCGGCTCCACAGCCCTGGTTACAGCTAGTAAAGTCAGAAGAATGAAAATGATAGTTGCATGCAGTGACGCAGAGAAATGTTCGTTATCCAGGCTTCCAGCTTGTAAAGTAAAAAAATAAGCATACATTACTTTTGCAACTTGAAAGTAACATGATGAAATGATACAAAATGCAGAGAGATATAAAAAATATGTAGCCAGTTAAATAAGCTTAAGTAAAAATAAACATGGAAAACTTGTTTTTCATTTATAATTACATTTTGAAAATTGCGCCAATAGACAGAATTTTTGCTGTACTGCAATTATGAATTGCGGTCTTCGTGGCACAGTGGTCAAGTGCATGAACTAGCGATCTTTTTTCTAGAGGTCAATCTCCATCGGGGTGTAACGACGTTAAAGGCTTTATTTTTGCGATTTTAGTAGGAATTTTTCAAATTTCTTTCAAACATTAGCTTTTTAACATTAATTTTTTTGACAAGTAAGCTCCTTTGTACCGTGACAAATGAGTCATCACACTCAGTCGATATTCGAGAAATTTGAATCAGCATTGGTTTTTCATTTTAATTTCTTGGACTGTCAGTAGAAACTTGTGTTTGAAAGAAGCTTGGAAAAAGGACTACTGAATAAAATATAATCAACTGAAATAAAGATATTGAGAACAAATACTCCAGGTGTTTCGGCAAATAGAGGGCTTGCATTATTGATTCATTCGCCTGACGATGGCCGTCTCCGACCCCGAACGGCCTTGTGATCATCATTAAGATATAAAATTATAACAACAACATACATCTACACTCTGTGACTTCCCGTGATGAACATTATAAATATTCCAGGATTTGATCGTTCGAATGAGGTCATGAGGTTGTTCGTAGAAATCGCCATTTCAACAAGTCAGACGTTCACGATTATTGATGACATTGAGATCTTTCCTATTTTTATGCAGAGCTGATCATAATATACGGACCACCTAAATTGTATCAAAATTCAATTTATATTTATCCTTTCCATTGGTGTCGCACATCAACGTGTCATGCGTCATTAGAGAGTTGGCATTCTCAGGTTTCAAATGAGCTATGATAATCTTGTATCCGTTATTGTGTTTGTTGGACAGTTGTCAAAGTATAAAAGTTCAATTTTCAGATCGCAAGTCTCAATAAGAAGAACTGTGAGTGTGATAATGAAATAGGCACGAGACGAATCTTCTTAGCTATATTTTGATGAATTATTCA
The DNA here is from genome assembly GCA_907163375.1 of Prostheceraeus crozeri. Classification (NCBI taxonomy): domain Eukaryota; kingdom Metazoa; phylum Platyhelminthes; order Polycladida; family Euryleptidae; genus Prostheceraeus; species Prostheceraeus crozeri. The sequence goes on along the minus strand of CAJQUW010001979.1, from coordinate 32,873 downwards.
TTGAAATCGGTTGACAAGGAAATAAAGAGCGATGCAGTAAAAACATAAATTCTCACTTCTTCATCAAGTGTTATTGTTTGGTATCTTAAGAATCCTTGCGATGTAAGGAGTAAGAATATTTATGCTTTATTCAAATAAGTTCAATCTTTAGTGCTTTTCTCATTATCGCTAAAGTACGCAAACATCAAAGAAAGTCAACAATCTGCAGTCGGTGTGAGAGAACAAAGACATGGCTCCTCCACAGAATTCGACAGATCTTCTCTTCTTCTGTTTGACTAGAAAGGAAGCATTGGCACATGTAAAGCTACTGAAATGACACAATCTGCTGACATGACACCATAGCAATCGGACAGTGAGCAGCCAGTTCAACATTAAACACGCCAAATTGCACGAAGTTCCAGTGACTGTTATCAACCGGATCACACAGCAAAGAGACACAGACGATGTCAAGTTCTACAGAGAAGTTTGTGAACGTTTTTTCATGCGCCTGCTAACTTTTTGAATAATGATCGGAAGGGCCAACATTATCGAGAAAACTTGTGCGCAACGATCTGGATTCTTCGAATCTGAAGGAGTCGTGGCGATCGGAGCATTTTGAAGGAATTCAGAGTAATCCGCAAGCGACGCACGACTATTTTTCCTATCTCAGTAAGGTATTAAAAATTTCTTTTTGCCCACATAATAAGTTCCTGCATATACCATCGTTTTGAATCAGTTTACACTTCTAGCAAAGTGATGCGATTAAACAACCTAATTCTGCGTGCTCCGCTGATTGTTTGTTTGTCAGCGTGCAGCTGCACACATTTTTTTTTAATCTTCGCTCACTTTGCATGTTGATTTTGTACTTTAGCGGTAATGAGGAAAATATTGGTACAAGCTTGAAAAGGAATTGAACTTGTTCGAATAAAGCTTACATTCTTGCTCCTTCAGTGGTCGTGGCGGCGCGAAAACCTCGCGCATTACGCGAACGAAACGCGAATACGCGAAAAGAGAAAAATGATGAGATTACGCGAAATCTATAATTTCAAAATTTCGAAGGATTAATTTTTTGATCATTTTCGCATGTATTCATTGACACAGATGTTGATAGTCACACACCATCCACTGATGATATGAATTTTCTAGCATTCAGCGTATCACCAAAAACATATGTAATACTTCAAAATTGCAGGAAAAAGTTTCTTAAACAATTCCTTAAAGTCTTGTAGATTTGTTGACCCTCGTTAGCAAGACCACGAAAATTTCAAAAGTTTTCTCGACAAGTGGCGCGATCGATCCCGTCCGTGCTTTGTGACAGCAACAAATCTCGACTGAAAGCTGAAATCCGAGTTCAACAAAGCAGTTTGTCAGGATCCTCTCAAAATTGTGGCGATTGGTCTACATTTTGGAAAAGGATCGGAGTTAGCGGAAAAGTGCCAACTTTTTTTAAAGTCGCAAAGGCAATTTTTGTTCTGCCGCACGGGAACTCAGAGGTACAGATGGCTTTGTCAAACCTATCCGACATATTGACTAAAAAAGGCGCTCGCTCATACTTGAAAAATGATAGCTCAAATTTATGAGTGGATAAAATACATGCACAATGCATCAAATGCTTTTTACTGAACGTAGCTGCAAAACCAAGAAAAGAAGAAAGAAAAAAGAAAACATGAAGCTCTCCGAGAACAGCTCCGTATAGAATTAGATAAAGAAAAGCAACGATGTGAAGAACTGACGTTCGCCGAATTGAGGCTCGAAAAAATCCAAGAAAACCTGTAAAAGAAAGAAAAGGAACAGAGAATGCTTTCCTTCAGGCCTCCCTACCTCAAAAGAACTCTAGAGAGCACAGTCAAACAGAGCAAGTGCAAATGACAAAGTATTTAAGAATGTCGTAAAGCTAGCTGTAGTAATTGCCTTGTATCTCCCTTCAGCAAATCATCGCGTACTGATTTATGACTCCTCCATGACAACACTATACCCATGTATGTACTTCAATATTCATGTAAATCGGACTTGCGAACATAAAATACATATTTATGTTGGAATTCTAGAATATTTGCTGCTTTTCATTGATTTCTCGAAGTTTTGTTTTCATAATTGATATGCGAGAGTATTTCTGCAGTGGCTTTTACAGTGAGTATCTCAGAAACTCATTAGTTGCAGATTACCTTAATTTGAAGCTGATGCAGTGTCAGTAATCCATCACATTATATCAGAGACGTTCTCGCTCAGATGCTCACAAGTATTTACTCCTAAAGCGTCTGGTGAACACCCTGCTTCTACAGCAACTACATTATAGCCATAAAGCTCATGTTACAGGGTGTCCCAGATAAATCTGGACTTATTCTTTTCTTTTAAAATTATGTTTATATATGCCTATGAGATTTCTTTTATTATGTTTATATTCTTGCACAATACTGGTCTTGAGACCTCCAAGAGTGCTGTGAGGCCTGTTGTTGACACCTGCCTCAATTACGTTCCACACAGTAGTCGAGTGGATTGCAGTCTGGAGAGCTAGGAGGCCAGATGTTAGGGGAGCAGTGGTGCGGGAGGTTCTCGTAGCAGCATGCCTGGGTCTTCCGTGCTTTGTGGGCTGGTACAGAGTCCTGTTGGAAGACTCTCTTCCGTTGACAACTCGGTCCATCCATGGTTTGACCACAGACGTCAAGACATCGATGTAAGCATCTGCATTGAGCCGGAGTCCTCTATTAAAGAAATACGGAGGCATGACATCACCGTCGCTGCTGACGACCCCAATGACCATCAGTGAGGCTGAATGCTTGCTGTGCATCACCGTTGGGACGTCGACGGGATCTTCGAACAACCATTTGTCGTTCTGACGGTTCACTTTCTTGTCTTGAATGAAATTCTTCTCATTGGAGAAGAACCTCAGCATTCCAGCGCTGTTCCGCCTCAGGTCATTCACCAGGGTCTGCGCCTTGAGCTTTCGATTCTCCCAGGTGGCTTCCGTCAGCAGCTGGTGCCTCCGCAACACAAACGACTGATAGCTCAGATCTTCGTGCACAGACCTGTGGATTGTTGATCGAGCAACGTTCATTTCTTGTGCTAGCTGCCGCAAGGATTTGCCGGGATCCTCGTCGATGGTGTTCTTCAAGTCCAACAGGAAGTCTTCGGATCGCTTGCTGTCCGAGCGTTGTTTGTGTGGCTTCCTGTCTGCTGTCACTTGATTCTTGTCCGATGCAGCCTTATAATCCTTTCGGATGTTGTAAACGAAAGTTTTCGCATACCCAAAAAATGCTATAATTTTTGGTGCGGTTTTGCCAACGCGCAGACCTTCCAAAACAGCTGCACGTCGCTCTAACTCTCGAGGCATCATTGAAATTAAGTTAATTTGCGCACCCAATGCTTTAGTAGCGGTTACTCATCGCTTGTATCGAGAGTCGACTGTAAATCGAAACAAAGCTCAGAAAATGCTCGTTCTGTCCGGGCCTGATTCACTGCCACACATTTTTTCTTATTGAAAACTTGTGATCTGTAGATTGAGCAGTCTTTATAGTATAACAACTGTAAACCAAACACAATAACGGATGCTGGTTTATCATGGTTCATTGAAGGCTGAGAGTGCAAGCTCTTGAATAGCACGTTGTCGTGCGACACGATTGGAAGGCATGAGAATCGATCGATTTTCGGATTAGTTTAGGTTGTCCGCTCTTTATGGTCAGTGGAACCAATTATGATCAGCAAACTCCATTACCCAAAAGTTCAATTCCAAATTTTCTCATTTTCAGAAGCGAGCGGTTGAACTGGTCGACGAAATTGAAGCGACAAAAGCAGCTCACATGCGAAAACTTGCTGATATAGAATCGGAACGCAAACAAATTATTGAATCACAACTCCGCCCGAAAGGAAAACTTTGGAAGAATGAACTGCCAGACTTTGATAAAAGATGAATCAATAAATCGTCAAAGACAAACACTCTTTTCACTTTGTTGAATGTATATTTTCGTGAAGAATCTTGTTTAATCACAGCTTTACACCAAAGTTGTCCCTCACGAATATGGTATGTCACTAGTATTTTTTCCTTATTGACTAAAATCGACACAAAATTGTTTTCATTCATATGTGGTCATTTCTAGTACTCTGCCATTCGAAAAAATCGGTTATTGAATATTCGGAAATGATGACGAGCGAATATTCGAATATCTGGCATATTTTTACTTTTCGATTTATATCAACTGCAGAATAAACACAATATCGAAGAAAGGATTTTAATTTTTAATGACTCTTTTAAAGCTTAAAAAAGCTAACTTAAGTATGCCTGAAATGAGCACATGAACATGAGCTCCGTTCGTTCTTTATAATCATCTAATATCTGTTAACACTTCTTGTACTCGCATAATTTCAGCACTTAGAATCATGACATAGGTTACTGGCCGTAACTTGATTGTTCTTCGTTCATTAGAAAACTATCTTCTATTTAAATATTAAAATAATTTGCATTCAATTTATGATATTTCCAACACAAATAATAACACCCTGGACATCTTAAAATTTTCTTAGTTGTCAGGGAAAAATCAAAATTCCGGAATTATTGAAATTGTAATAATATTTGTATTATGCTTTCAAAATTTAAATGGTAATAAAATCCAAACATTGCCTATTGAATATCCAGAAAGAAACATACTTATCAAAGTAGAAGTCAATTCACAAGTCTATGTTTTTATTAAGGAAATGCAGGATTCTCACAGTCGGCGGTTTAAGAGCGTTCATGCGATGAGAAACTATCAAACCGACCAGCTTACCTGCAGCCATACTCTATGCCTGTAGCTCTGCAGTCAATGACTGCATTCAGTACCCACTTTGTGAACACCTGAAAGCAATCTACCATGCCGAACGGTTACAAGAATTCCAAAATGTATGAATAAATTTTACTTGCATGGTCACTAATTAATTGAGATCTTTTATAGAATCTGCTCGCCAAAATACCAAAGCCTGCAAAAATAATACAAAATAATCTGTCCGTCAATCATCAGGGAGTTTTATTGTGTTTAGTGGTACGTAACCAATGCATCATGTCCCATGAATCCGCTAACGTTGAGTGCCGTGTGCTACCATGTATTATGATGATAATTGATGACATATCGATTATGCTCCTTCAAAAATAAAGTGCAGTCCACCAATTACCTGGAACCACCGATTTTGCCAGCGAATTCTCTTGTTTATTCGAGGACACACTGTAACGGATATATCAGACTCGCCATGAACATAACAAGTTTGATTACTATTTTACAGCAGAATGGTTTATTACATAATGATCGAACATGTTCACATGCAACTTCATGTGATTGAATTTCAGTATTGTAGAAAACTTATCATGTTGAAGTTAATATAATAGTGGCGGCAGATTCCATGGAGGATCCTTCAATTGATTCCAAAATTCGGTTTGTATTTACTAAAGAATTATTGATACATGAATTAAAAATCTAAATTGATTTATTTCGGTTATAATTCATTCAAAGTAAAATATTCAGCTGCTCGGGTAATCTTCATGAAAATATGTGGTAATAGATGCAATTATCTCGAATATTCGAATGTCAAAATTATCATTCGAATATTCGGAAATGGAGGTTTAACAAGCGAATATTCGGGCTGAACACTAATGAACCACCTAAATGATGATAAAATTAAATCGATTTTAAAGCCTTCCAATTGTGTCGCACATCAGTGTGCTATGCATCATTCGAGAGCTTGCATTTTCAGCGTTCAAATAAGCTATCCGTTACTGTGTTAGCTGGACAGTGGTGGCCAAAATATGAAAATCGGTCAATGTACAAATCGTGAATTTCCATTAAGTAAACATTTGAGTATGATAACATAAAAATACGACATGGTTGGTCGTTCAGATTTACTTCTTTAGCACCACTGAAATGTGAATAATGTCTAATTTGCACCAAATATATTTCTCACTATAAAGATATAAAGCTCAAATTTTGTACCCTGTGATGACCGGTAAACACTTCCGTATTTGATCCGAACACCTTCGTAAAGAGGATTTGACGACAAATAAAACCCGAAAATTGCATGTTCAGAGGTACTCCACCGTGACTTGAAGACTAATTATAATAATGCTGTGAATGAAAAGGAATGAGGTAGCATCGCGGTGAAAAACAGGTTGCATGCCGTAATTTTTTAACAAACATTTGTTCGAGTTTTCTCTCCTTTAAATTTTTTTTTCAAATTGAAAAACTCAAGTAAGATCATATACAACTCAACGTTTCGGACATTCATCCGCCCTCAATGGTATCATCGATAAAAGTGAGGTATTGCTGTCTGACTCAGAATGATGTGAACAAGATTCGAAGATCAATTATTTCATTTTTGGGATTGATTTGCGGAAAAAGACGTTTGCAGTTCGCTTCCATCAAGCGTGCATCTACAGGGTCGAAGCGTTTTTCAAGAACTGCCAAAATCATTGAGAAGGGAAGGAAAATGCAAACAATAGGCACAAATACAGAGATTTACCGCGGTGGCCCTAGTAAATCTATCCAATGTATTCCATTTTTCTGTTTAGAGCCATTTGAAAATATGAAATGCCTCCGGGGCCTCCGTTGCCTCCTATTCATCCCTGAAAACACCAAAGAACGACTCTTTATTCAAGAAATTATGAAAAGGAAGTGAATTTGTTTAGGATGAATGTATTTAGAAAGTACAGCACTCTTCAAATAATAAAACTCGTTCAAATTTATCGCAAGCCGAAGATCTTGAGTGACTGAGCCTGTCACTCAACAACAGGCCCGATTTATATTTATCGATTTGATGGTCACTTTCGTGTTAGTAATGTCTGGCAAAACAGATAATCTCTTGCCCAACATTTCACGTGAGAGAAATTTCCCATGTCGGTTGCACTCCCGGTAGCCCCGTCCGCTCTCTAGATAATGCGGAAATGCATTCTACTTCTATGGCTGTAATGACCACTTCAAGATTGACTTTCGATCATGAATATTTTACATGTTCATCTTCCATAGACTACCAGTTGCACGCTCATAGGTTGAGAGCGTCAGGTGAATTACGCACAATTCACTCGTCCGTTAAAACAGAAACAGATAATATTGAAATGCAATCAATGGCATCGGAAAATCTCATACTCTATGCCAATTTTTGAGGGAAGACTGTACCTCAAAGTACACGACGAATTCGCGGTGATTTTTGATTCGTCAATAAGCAGAATCTATTCTGCTTGGCTACATATTTTCAGGGTACACGAAGTTTGTCCTTTTTAAAACTTGGGTTAAATCAATAGAACAAGTTCGATGTCCGTGACACAATGTCGTAATGATGTATTATGAAACACGTAATAGGGAATTTCAAATGTGTTCAGTATGTACAAGTGTGTAAAACTTTCCATAAATTCTGTTGTTTCCGCACTTTAGAATAAAAGCATCGTTTATAAACGGAAGCACATTAGGCATGGAGTCTTTCTTACATCTGGCCGAGTTGTTAGTTACTCCACTCACATTCTTTATATGCTGAGTGTTTTTACAATTTGCAAAGTGTGCCTATTGTAAAAGTCTTCGGTCTGACACGACCAATGCTTGAATCAAGGTCTCCCGAACGCAGAGCGAGCACTCTGCCACAAAGCCAAACGCCGATGAATACTCCTACAATTCACCCAAGTCAGCAGTAAAATAAAAAAGGGAGTAGAGGATGAGGTATCAGAATTTGAGTTTTTTTCGAGTTTCTTAGTTTCATTGCGATCATGATTTAGCAAATGCTTTTTACAATTGCACTTTCTCTTAAATTCGACGCATTGAAAATCAAATCAATTTCTATTTTTGAAAACATCATATTTTAAGAAAATGCATACCTCACTTTGGAATGAACGTGGAAGTGGAGGTAAATATTGATGGGTGAAGGTGGTAAGATGGCTGAGTTGGCAATGGACCGCACATCGGTGAGGAAGTACAGAAGGTCCATGTTTTGAGTCTCTCCACTTCAAGAAGTGCCACCGTTCTTGCTAGAGATCATTAACCCTAACTTGATCAGAGTTGTTTGTGCGCAAAGGCTGCTCGAACCCGTACTTGTTATCATGGCTTCGATTATTGAGTGGGACAGGGTGAAGAGGGAAAAATGTGATGAATGGTTGATGTGATTTTGATCGAGGAGAATTAGTGATAGTGAAGCTTGCGGTTGATCAATAAAAACGATAGGCTGAACTTAAAATTATGTAATGTGCTGCAGGTCTGATATCGGCAAGTCCAACAACTGAACTACTTCATCAGTATTGGTACATAAAGAATGAAACACCACATAAAATCATGAGGCGAAAAGGGAACCCAGGCATAAACCGTGGTCTGTTGTATAGCGAGATTATGCTGTATTCGTCTTCATCTATCATTTCATTGCAAAGCAGCTGAATTTTGGTAGGACCTTTGTCGGGGGGTAGTTCCATCAGTGATGACCACCGCCTAGTTGCGGTTAAAGTTTTCAAAGGGCAATTTGTAATTCATTCTGATGTTTTATATTCTGGTGTATGAATGGCTGGCTACATATAGGCTACGTTATACCAGTAAAAGCAATAACACTTTTCAGTGTGAACTCCGTGTTTTTATTTTGGTCAAGCAGTCAAATAATAAAATCAAATCAAAATTACAGAAATTTTCGGCCTCTTGGCCCTTGTCAACTGTTGATGTTTGCATCACCCTTACGTGCATATCCAACCATTAAATAAGGCCATCACTGGTCATAGATCAGCAGTGAACATGGCTAACAAGAGGGTATGACGTCATTTCTTGTTTCCTATTAATCTTAGGTTTTAGACTGTCAATATATTTACATTCTTCGATAGTAGTATCACGAGAGTTAGTTTTCTTTGATAGAATCTCAATTTTAAAATTATCTATGCTGGTATTATTTCCATGCAACAACGTATGCAGCGCTAGCGCATTATTTTCGTTTCTTTTATTTATAGCGCTTTTGTGTTCATGGTGGCGAATTTTAAACTGACGAGATGTTTTACCTATATAAAACTGATTGCAAATCGCACAAGTATACTTGTATACTACATAGCGATCAGTACAAGTATACTTGTTGCCGATCTGTTTGCAAACAGTACGTGCACTTGTAAACAACACTTGTACGTGCAATGTTTTACGTGCTTCATGAAGCTACGTTTTCCTAATGTTCCATCTCCGTTAATATCTATATTTATTATTTTCCGCATTGCACTAACAGCATTGTAATCATCAATCAAAAAATATATAATGAATTACTCTCCTTTCCAGCTGTAGTAATGCCAGTTGCGACGCAAGCATCATATGGACACAAAGGCGCACCTTCTTGTTTTGATAAAGTGAAGTATGGGTTTGCGATGGGATTTTCTATTGGCTTGGCAAGTGGCGCCCTTTTTGGAACATTTAATTGCATAAGGTAATTTATGTAGGCTACATTAGTTTTCAATGTGCATTTTATTGATCACGTCATGCATGCACAATATTGCTTAAAATAGATGTATAACACAATCCCATTTTTACTGATGTCAATTAGTGCTAGCTTTGCATCCACTCATTCCAAATCATCTTCCGATAATTTATAACCAGTATTATGATATCAAGTCCTGAGAAATTATTGGATCCCAGGCAAAGGTCGATTCAAAATTAAAAATGGAAAATTCTTATTCAATTTTTTTTCTTTAAATACGATTGCAAGAAATTCTTCCCAAATCGAAGGCTTATCGTGGTTTTGAATGACACTGAAGATATTTGTACATTTGCGAAGGCATGAGAACTGTGTGTTGCGCACCCCTAAAATTAAATACCGCACCAGAATGGCACAGAAAAGTAGTTGTATGTAGATGATCTATGTGGAGTGGCAGTAGAGCCAGATAGCTCATCAACATAAAAAGTGAATTCAAATTTTTGAATTAGGCATTTGGTTTGGTTCAATAAAAGATACGTTGAATTATGCCTAAGCTATCCATCCATTACATCTTATGTTCGACAAATCTGCTATCTATAACTTATGCGCCTACATGCATTAAGCAGAATGAATTTTCAGTAATATAAATATCTAATATTGAAGAATAATCACAAATGGAAGGAAATCATGTAAATTTAAATTTTCACTTAGTGGATTATAAATCTAGCTATTTAATGCATGCACTTAATAGAAGCATTTGTCCTTCAACTTGTTCAGTCAGTTTAGATATTTTAAGCTAGGCCATTCCGAGACAGACTAACGAGCTCTTTTAAGGCGAAACGCGCAGTTTACGGAAGCCAATGAATCAATTAGCCCAAGTTGTTCAAGTCTGGACATCTTTTATTGGGGGGGGGGGCTCTTTGAAAGATGAGTTTCCGCTGGAGCGCCGTCGTCTGATTCTCATTCATTTTCATTACAACAGTTTAGTGCATGAAATGCAAAGCAAGACACTTCTGCGGACACGAATCAATTTATTATTATGATCTCGTAAGCGTTTCACCTGTAGGCCTTCTCAATGCAAAGTGGCTTAGGCAAAAAATATACACAGCGTCAGATAGCAACCCAGTTCATGTCGTGGTCAAAGAAATCGACAGTAGATCAATAACACAAAACACTTTAAAACGTAATTGAGCAAGTCAATCTTGCAAAAGAGATGTAAAAGGTACATATTAAAAGGAGACAAAAGCGGTACAAATTAGAGCATATACAAGGTAAAATCAAGTACATTGTACACATAAGATATATATATATATATATATATATATATATATATATATATATATATATATATATATATATATAATAAGGTGCATCTAATATAATAAAGTACCCACACAAATTTTATGAATGGTTGTAGCGGCAGAAGTAATTTCTTGAAGATTTAACTTCCTCCATCCATTTTTCTTTTTTCCTTTACCTTTTTTACTCATGTATTTTCCTTTTTTATTTGTCTTTTTTACTCACCGTATTATATGTGTGTGTACAGTATACCTTGTAAATGTTCTAATTCCTACCGTTTTTATCTCCTTTAATATTTACATTTTACATCTCTTTCATGATTGACTTGTTTAATTACGTTTATACTTCAATATTATAATATTCAAGTTCAACAATATAATATAATTACACCAATTGCTTTGTGTTATTGATTCACTGTCGATCTCCTTGTGACCTCCACGTGGAGTGTGTTGCTGTCTGACTTTGTATATATTTTCTTGCCTAAGCCACTCTTCGCACTGAGTGGCTACGGGTGAAACGTTTGCGAGATTATAATAATAAATTGATTCGTGTCCGCAGAAGTATCATGCTTTGCATTTCATATGTATTCCAGACACGCGGAAACCGGGTTTAATACGAGTTTAATGCATCTGTCCATGTGAGCAACACTAATATACACTGAATGTCACAAATTTAGCAAAAGCTGAAAATCTATTTAATATTAGAATATTCAATTTTTATTTGTAGAATCCAGAATGCCATGATCTTGTTAGCCGCTACTATAGTCAATCACAACTTTGAAGGGCGAATATCTAAGAAAGCTGTCGAAGCGAATGCATGTAGCCGAATGAGATAATTCTAGCTAATAGTAGTTTCTCGATATAACTTAAATACCATTACTTTTAATTCTTTTGTTTATTTTCTTTTTGGTGTTGTTAATGCTCCATTACTTGTTAAGACATCGTAAACTTGTAATTTTATATGCTATAGCATGTCTCTGTACAGCCTCGATTTTCATTGGAGGCATAATCAAGTATGCGTTATTATTACGCGTATTGTCAGCTCTTGGCTTTCTACCCACAAAGACAACTGCTTAGCGCGACGATTATTTAAGGACGCAACCCTATAGCAGTTTCATCCTCCATCATGAATGGTAGCAAGATCATAATTTTAAATCATCGTCTCTGGATTTTTAGTCTATAATGAAAAACTTGACCTCTATCTCTGCATCACTCTTAGCTTATATTATCAATGTTATTACCAACCATCGAAGCCATCTTACATTTATGGCATGGTGATCATAAAGCAAAAGTCTTGTCTGCTTTTCGCATTTTAGTTGCAAAAGGATTGACTTTTAGGTATAGGAATTGAATTGATGTGAAGTAGAGCAATAGTTTCGTTTTGATAGGTGGTAGGGATGTGGAAAGCTTGAGCTTTGCATTTTTGGGTGATCGGTTGAATTCAGTGACTTTTTTGGGTGATTTGTAATTTTTGAAAATTCTGTTCATTTTCGGCAGCGTTTAGAAAAATTAACCTAGATGACGATTTGAAATTATGACTTCGCTGAGATTCATGATGAAGGATGCTGCAAGGCTGTGTCCTTAAGTGATCGTTCTACCAAACATTTCTGGGGAGGGGGGGGGAAGCTAAGAACGGTAGTGTCACGGCTTTCGGGCATTACCTCATTCGGTTACATGCACTCAATTAGACAGTGTCTAGATCTTCGTCTTTGAAAGTCAAGATGGACCATAGCAACGGCTAGTAAGATCATGGCATCCTGGATGGTATGAAAATAAGTTGAATCTTATCAAGTTATATATTTTTCCAGTTATTGAAAAAGTTGTGTCGTTCAGTGTAATTTGCATGCGAAATAGATGAAAAGCAATTGAATTCTTGGTTGAAATAGCGCGTCATTTTCAATAAGAAAATCTGAGCGTTTATTCTTTAGTATCGTAGGCAGACATGATTCAAGCAGAAAAAGAGATGTCGAAAGTCTCGAAACTAAGATCAATGCAGGCCAAAAAAGAAATTAAAAGCCAGAAATCGTCGCATCATTTGTTAAAAAAAGTATTATAATCGATAGCCTTGGTTTTCAAAACAATGGCATCAAAACTAAATCGCAAAAATGTTGGACATAGATAATTTCCGACGAAATTAGAAAAAGTCAGTATTTTTAATTAAATCAACTTGAATGTCAATAATTTTGTATCGCATTTGCAGGTTCGGTTTACGTGGGAGAGAGCTATTACAAACGGTTGGCAAAGGAATGCTGCAAGGTGGTGGGACTTTCGGACTATTTATGAGTGTCGGAACTGGCATCCGGTGTTGAATTTTCTTCGTCAGTTTTCGACTATGATTGTGAATATAATATCATTTGTATTTCTTCGAATCAATTTGGTGTTTTCCATTAGCCTATTTGGTATTACTCCGCTTTTAGACTTGAATTTCGTGCTAGATGAGCTGAGACCGTAAAGAAATGTAATGGTTGAACCCTCATCTAATCACCTCACTGAGAATTTAGTGACAATTTCGTTGCCAGATGAAGAACGAGGGTCAGCTAGCACATTGAAGTTGGTTATTGAGTATCTACTAGATAAATTATTTTACACATTTCATTGACTTTCTCCATACTCTTCCCTGGAATTCAGTCATTCTGCTACGCTCTCTACCACGTAGTGCAGATGCGAAAGCTGTTCTTAACGGGTCAACCTACGGACTACACTTTGCAGCAATGTGCGCAAATAAGGCAAACGTTTTTTGTGGGTCTGGTAATTCCAAAAATTGATTAAAAATTAGTGGTCAAGTTCTTCAATCGAAATAGAGATTTTTTAATTTCTTACTGGTTGTTCCGTTCTATGGTACATGTAGTTAATTAAGCATTCTAAGAGCATTTGACCGAGCAGAAATTCCATATTCAAACACACGAAGTTATTACCGTGTCTGTTTGTTGATGGGCCACTAATAGAACGGCATTAAATGCATTTCTTAATGGTTGTCCTGCCCTAGAAAAAATTCTGCTCCACCTGCCAAGCAGGGTCTCCTGGACCTCGTGGCTCCAAAGTATTAAGCTTATTATCACTTTTTGATACAAAGAATCGACTCAATTTCATATAAATCTTAAACTATGAAACACATCAATGCTTAAAACTCTATTTTGATACTGAAAATCATCAATGACACATGCAAGCTGCCGTTTAGAGCTCCCATTTATGTCGGCCGTCTGCATGTCATCAGCAAGAAGAATGTATATATTAATTTAAGCAAAAAAAATTGAGATTGATGATGCCAACTATATCGTGTCCTATGAATGCAACAAAACTTATACACTGAAAGCATAATTACATACGAGGTGACACACAAAATGCATTGATTAAAAAATATTCCTATATGTTTGTATATAGGCCTATATCGTGCACATGCACCTCATCATGCTAAGCTTGTAACTGCTCTGCTTCTAGAATATGATCACAATTATTTGCTTTAAGAAAAAAGCGAAGCAAAATCTTGATCTATGACAGCGCTAGGCCTACCTCATCAAATCGGATCTGCTAGAGAATACCTGACTAGAATAGCAAACAAACTTTGGTCCATTAAGTATAGCAGGTAGCAGGGATGCGGGGTCTTATCAAAATTATAGGACTCCGACTCCGGGTGGCAAGTATATCAATATGGCCTATTTTTTTTTAAAAAAAATAACTGGTCCTACATCATAGATTATTATAGGCTTACTTGAATCTATCTTTAGTGATCATTGCTGCATCAATTATCAATCATTTTCGAAGAAAGTTTATCAAATTTCGTTTTATGTTGGATGCATGCGACTCGGCTCCTCCTATCTTGTTGATGTGTGCATCACACGGTTTTTCTCCAGTCTCTTTCAGACAGGAAAATCTCTTCTTGAAAATTAACATTCTTCTTGAAAAAATATGAGTGCTGTTTCGATTTTAATATGCGCTTTTGAGGAACGATCACACACGATTACGTGAGAGTTAGAGGTAATTGTTCTCAAACAAACTAGTATTTCATTTTTGTCTCTGATGTGACCTTTGGTGAACTGCTATTTATGATTATAATAACTTTTTCTGCAGTTTGATGAATTGCTCTTCTCCTTTGCCAGACCTTCGGAGTCTTAGTGATGATGGATGGTTCTCGCAATGTGAAGTCACAGACATTTGGGAAATGCTCTCTAACCTCCGGAGGCCGCTCTAACTCGACTGGAGGCGATAACATCCTAACGCTCTTATACAAGCGCTCAGCCTTAATACTTGCCGAACCTATCCAGCACATGATCGCACAAAGCATTCGTCAGAGGAGGCTCCCTTCATGTTGGAAGATCGCTGACGTTGTCCCTGTACCTAACCAGCAATGCTACGATTACGGAAGCAAGACCGATCCTCCCAATTCCCGCAAAACTTGTTGAGAAGGTAATTCTCAAGAATCTCAGAATGAGCCTAACCTCATCATTGGGAGAGTTGCAGTTTGGCATCAGGAAAGGATCTTCAACGACTCATGCAATAATTGATGCTCACGATAGTCTCACTAAGAGTTTTGATGATCCCCACATTGGAGCGACTTTATTTGTCAGCTTCGATTATTTCAAGGTGTTTGATCGAATTATGCATCTCGATCTTCTCTTGAAGGCTAAGGATATGGGTCTGCCAACCGGTTTTGCTCTGTTTCTGAAGAATTATTTATTTAATCGTCAGCAACGTGTACGGTTTCGAGGTTCTACAAGTTTCCTTCGGAAGGTAACCAGTAGGGTTCCTCAGGGTTCCCTTCTCGGTCCGTATTTATTTGGACTTTATATATCTTCTCTCCTTCCACTGAATTCGGCTACTTGCATGGTTAAGTACGTGGACGATGTGTGTCTAACATTCGGGATGCGAAAAGAAAAGGTCAACGAAGACATTGAGATCTTAAGATCAGAAATCAGCCACGTTATTCAATGGTCTGAGGAAAATTGCCTAAATTTGAACAAAGAGAAAACGTGTGGCTTAATCAGCTATCGTGGATTATTCAAGGATGCTTGTGATGTTGAGTCTTGTTTCCCATTCATCAAGTTTCAGCGATCCTTAAGGTTTCTTGTAGTCATACTTGAGGATTCTTTTGGTTGGAAATCTCACATATAGACTTCATTGAGAGGAAATGTGCGCAAAGGCTGTACATCCTGAGAAGAATTAAGTCCATCATTAATGACGACGAATTCGTTATAGTATACAACGCTTTGATACGCAGCTTGATTGAATATGCTTGCCCCGTTTTTGTTGGTATCTCATCGAGTGACTCAAGACGTCTTCAGGCGATTCAACGGAGGTGTCTTTGAATCAAGGGTAATTTATCACTAACTGATCTCTCATCAAGGCGAAATTCGTTTGCAACAAGACTATTTGATAATTTGGAGAATCAAGATACTAATTGCATACTTGTCTCCTTCCACTCTTCCTTCTGGTCGAGCATCAGTGCCTTTCTGTAGAACTACCATCCGACGAGATGCCTTTTTGCCGCACACGTGCATGATTCAGTCCCTCACCTTCTATGACTAACTTTTGCTTACTTACTTTTCTTTCATATAACTTGGTTTGAACTTTATTCAACATGTATACATTTTTGATTCACATTATTGATTCAATAAACGTATCTCTCTCTTTCTCTGAATTATTATTAAGCTTGTGGTAAACATTCTCATAAAGCAATAGCCAAAGGATTTGGCTGGACATAAATGACACGATTGAGTCCCCTATATTCGGTGTCGGATAATGAGTAGGCCTGTATATGAAACCTGCAATGCTAGGTAGGCCTATCACATGAGAATTATGTGTCACTCATACTACGCTTACTCTTTATGCTCTGTCATTGATGTCTACAGCAGTGCAGTTTATTAATAATTGCGGTTGCGACTGCAATTTTGATAATTTTCATTTGCGGTTGGTGTTTTTTGTGGTGAGAAAAATGATTCAAATCACACTCTTAAGTGAAAAATTGGTGGTTTTGTCAATCTTCGACATCATTCGTGACATGGAGAGTGTGTTTTTGAATAAAGTCTGTAAAGATGTCGGCATTGAGCCCAAATTATTGCCAATTGAATCATATGACTTCATCTAAAGTGGTAATACTGACCACCAGGCAAGATTAGATATCTCTGCAAGAAGTGTGTGGGGGAGAAATTAATTTCATTTCTTTGATGTATGAATATAGCAAATCCTTTAAGAAGAGAGGATTTCTTTGATGTAAGAATAGCAATATGTAAAAAGCACGAGAATGAAAAGAAGCGGCAGAAAAGCGTTTTTGAAGTAGAGAAAGGGACATTCTTACCATGTTTTTTCCACTAGCGAATTTACTTCACAAAGGAATTGCATCTTTGATATCAGAAAAGATAAATGAAAAATGCTCAGATATTGTGAATCACCTAAGAACGAAACACTGCTTTGCCATGATTAAAAGTGTGGTAATCGCTGTTGGGGGATTTAGAGGGAGAGGAACTTTTGAAGTTCCCTTCGATCAAATTTCATGTAATTTGATTACTTTTGTTATAGAGACTACTAACATTTTTAAATGATAAAAGTAGAAACACGTCTTTCCCAAATCTTTCTTCCATTTTTCTTCAACCGGTTTCAATTGACGGTCAGATAACTGCCGTTAATCTTCGTCAGGAAATTGCATAAGAAGAAATATTACAATTAAAATCTGATGACAATTTTCAAAATTATTTTGTAACATAGCATGCATAGTGTCAAGAGGAAATAGATGCACACAAAAGAGAGGTTACCACTTTACATAGTGGGATGTCATAGCATTTCTCACGAGATGTCTTTGAGAATTAACCTATTGAATCGCTAGTCTATCAGTGTTTTCGAGCTGTTTTCCTGAAATTGAATAACATTTTTAAATGAGTAATTTTTAGAGACTTTTTGTATTCAATATTATTCATTTACTCTCCCATGTACATGTACTTCAGATTTTCTTATTGCTTGAATAAAGGTTATCTAAAAAAGGATTCTAGTACATTGTGCTAATGCATTTGTCTATGTTCGCAATGTATTAATTAAATAAAGGATAATATTTATGATTAATTATCTAGGATGAATTCGTGAATATGAAATTGATGGGCTAGGGAGATTGATCGTAGTTTAGTGTATACTGAGTGAACTCACGCACGCATACGCATAGTTTTTGAATCTTGACTGACAGTCCAGGTGCTATTAAATATCTATCAGTCCATAGATAAAAAGGACATCTGTCATAGAGATTCAGAAGATCAGCTGATCTTCTGAAAGGAGCAAGGAAATCGTAGAAATTTGTACTTGCTACATGGCCTCAGATTTTTGCACATTCTTGTCTATCTGTGTTTATTGGATGATCAGCAAGCTAGCAATGTTAACAACATTTTCTTCAGATAACGCCATACTTTTTCTAAAGACTACTCTACTGATTTTGCAACTGTTCACATGGGGACTAATCGAGGCGACATTTTCTATTCTTGTATGGAAGCAATGTCTGCTTAATCCAGCTGCGTTCTGGCGAAAATTGTTCATTTTTGTAATTTTTTCAACTTGCTTTACAATCATTCTATATGGCTTTGACAAGTTATGTGCAATCAATAACTGGTGGAGAATTAGCGAAATATTTTTTCTTGGGCGAAACTTTGCATTCGGCGCCATTGGAGCATCAATAGGAATGAAATTATTCCGACATAAGATAAGAAAACCAGTTTTCCAGAAATTCGTTAACGTTGGAATCTTCATTAATGTCTATTTATTCTTTCTCTTAACACATGTTTGTAAATCGGTAAGTAGAACGACTTGCTGGAGCTCTGAAGTCCAAGCACTATACACACTAAAGTACTGAAAATGTTCTGAAACCCTCCAGAAATCTGCAAAAAAATTTGACAAGACTTTGCAAAATGTGGAATACAAAATGCAAAGCTGGATGAAGTTTTTAGGATTTAACGGCTTACTTTTTGAGAGCACAATCATTGTGTGTGACCAATTTATGTTGATCTCAAGCGGTCAACAATATTAAATCCTTCCTACCTACATAAAATGATATTTTTTGGTGACCTTCGGCATCTCTTGAAATGGATGTTTGAATTATTGAGTGTGACTTGAATGTAATGGCGCATTCTTGCAGTATTCTAATGTCTTTTGATAAATAATATCGTTTATGCTTGCTAAATGCAGTTACTACAAGATAGCACTAAATTTGAGAGAGCAGTGATATGAGCTTATTGATCATGCCAAGAAATCTTGACAGATTTTCTAGTGGTATCTGTTTAGGATTTTTATGTGAAATTGGTGTAGAGACATTGTAAAATAGGCCTTACATCTTAACAATTTCGATTAGCCACTGATAAGCCATGATTCTAAGAATTGGCAAAATAAAAGTTAGCGTTATACGCATAAATTGAGAATATAAGCTGAAGTACAGAATAAGTATAGTTGGTAGGGTGTCGACTCAAAAAATGTCAGCATACAGTGAAAATTCATTTATCAGAACTCAAGAGATTCAGTTTTTCGGAGACATCGTTCCTGCAGTCAAAATGATATTTGATCACTTTTGAGAAGTCAAAAATTTGTAAATTATTCCTGAGTTTATATACTAGCGATCGACGTGGACTACCATCATACAAGTAGTATGAAACTTGTTAGATATCAAGGGGCTAAATTAAAATTAAAAGTTTTAGATGCTGTTTTGCCAAATTTTAATAAAATTTTAATAAGATAATTTTTTGCCAAATAATAGTATCAAGGTTAATAAAAAAAGAACAACATACATAGATTTAAGCAGTAAATCAAAATTCTAAAGCTTGCATGATGACTAGCCTATACAATGTTTAAATTTGAAAAAAGAGGAAACTGTGGGATAAGTACGGGATGCACTACATAGGTCTTAGAAAAGTATTAAAGAAATATGAAGCTATTATACATAGAATGCATAGACGTAGCTACTAGCATGAAAGATACACAAGGCGATCATGATACGACTGTGCATGGACAATACATATAGAGATAAAAAATTTGTAGGCCCTCGAAAGTCATTAAATGTAACATCTAGAATAGAATCATAGAATCAGGCATCTCTCATCCTTTGTTGCCGTCTTTAATAAAAGGGGCTTAGAGCTTCAGTAGCTTTACTTAGGTGCGAATATAACGAATTAGTTGAATAATTTTCCATTCAAATTGACAATTGTTGTTTGATAATATGCACATTGCAATTAAGATCAAACAACTAACAATAGTCAATTTGAAAGGAAAATTATTATATATCTGGGAGTTCATGATAGATGCTACATCATAAGTAAATTTATTTAAGATTAAGTAAAATAATTTTTTAATTAAGTAAAATATATTTATGATGTCCATTTAATTGATGAAGAATTTGGTTAAAGAACAACTCGGAAGGCCAAAGGCTACCAGTCCACGCACTTCTTTTTTAACATCTACTTTATTGGTTAAGAATGCTGTTTCCAAGACAACCGAATAGTTTGGCTTTCGGTCAGTCATTTATTCAGCCTCAAGAAAGATCGTCGAGATCCACATCCAGCACCCGACATGATAACAAAGCGCAGTACGATCTAAAGCAAATTTTCGAGGATGAGGTGAGTTATCTTAATCATCCTAGAAGAAAAATTCAGCGATGACTGAAGGATTTATAGAATCACACACAGAGTCACTATTAGCGCTTGTCTGTCCTAACAACGATTTCTCACGAATCTCATCTGGTGCTGAAATCAGTAGCGAGCTACATTTGCAGATCTATTCGAATGGGTGGTTTGGCTGTTCCCTTAGATTAAGTAAGTTGTCTCCTTAGCTGCAATGAATGGATTATCACTCTAGTGAAATCATAGTGTATGATCCAAAGATCATAGGTGTGATCAGTAAAGCTCAGACATCATTATCATTTTAGCTTATTAAGTTATTTGATATCCCTACACCGCTGATCGCTGATTCAGGCGGACCATCACACTGAGCTATTGCCACTTGTCATCGAACAATAAAGTTACTATGTCCCGGATAACGATCGCCGTTTTACAAATGAGCCAATTGTCACAATTTTTTATGTCAGATGAAATCAAATTCTTTATATAAAAGTCTGAAAAATATCCATATTGCCTTCTGTGTGTCGACTACAACAGCTATCCTCTGGCATGAATGTTGAATCAAGTATGTCGATGGAACATTTGAAGGAACGAATATCCAAATTGGAAAATTACGAGCGCAAGGTAATTCTATTGATAGCTGTGTAAAACACTTTCCTCCATGAGAGTTATCCGCCTACATAACTATGTAAACACTGGAAGTAAGTTTTGTAGCAATCGAGCAAGGAAAAGTTTTCTAATCATATCAAGTAAAACTTCAAGACTGGGTCTTCATTATCTTGTTGAAGCATTTAGTGATCCATTGTATACGGCCGTGGTGAAATGGCACTATGAAAACAGGTAGGCTACATACTTTATAAACAGCCTGCATCACTATACATGTAGTTGCATTAGTGTATGAATGAGTATGTTTCTTATGACTTAATGTGAACTTAGTGAGTAATCTATAAGCAATTTGAACTGATAAAGATGTTTGATTTACTTCAAAATTTACAAGACTCGAATTTCTAGAAACTAAGTACTTTTAACTAAAGGTCATATTTTTGATGTTCTCGATAACTAAATGTGATAAAATTAGGACTGGATATCAAAGATGCGCAAAATTATCATATCAAAATTATATGTCACAAAGAATTAGCGTCCTAGCTTCTATGATTTTCGAACAACATTCAAAGATGTATTAAATAGAGTTATTCGCCTACTTATGCAAGCACTGAAAATGAGTCAAAGGGAATGAGAATTTACTAACAGGCATCATAATTAATAAGCGAAAATTAAGCTGATTATCAAGGAAATTTCATGAAACGCATTATAATGCAATTATCTTCATGGAGAAGTCAGATCTTATTGTACTCCATGGCTGAAATTTTTTGGTTCAAGTTGGCTGAAGTTTTTAATTCAATTTAATCGTTTAATAAATTCAAATTTTGATAATTTAATAATGTGTGTATGTGATTCACTAAATTCATGTTTCATTTCTTGAATCTGATAGGAGTAATATGTGGACCCATTAACTTCTCTTAAGGTCAATTATGGTTATGATGCCTTGATCGTCTTGTGGAAGGTTTAATGATATGATATGATCGCGCTTTAGAAAATGGTCCTAGGCTACTCTTGAGCATTAAAGTACGTGTCCGATCGAATTGACGTGTGTTGCATCAGACAGACTTGTCTTAGCCTTTGCAAGGACAGCTCCGCTTGAAAATGCCTGCTCGGCATCGACACTTGTAGGATGAATAGATTTCAGGATAGCATATTTGATAAATTGGATAACATGTTACCGCATTGTCCAGTAATCTTGAAAATTTCGATGTATCTGTACAGTACACACCATAATTGACTCACAGGCGATCATGTTTATTCTTGACTGCCCAAAAAGAGATGTTAACGAATCCCGGGAATGAAGGACTGCATGCTACGGTGAGAAGTTAAGAACGTTACGGGAAATTGGCGGGCATGACGTGGTTCCTTCCAATGCCGGACAGAAATGCATTTCAAGCTAATTGAAATAATTTCCAAAGAAATCATATATATGACCGCTATCTGTTACGAACAGTAATCAATAATGGTGTAGACTTCTTAACACAACATGCAATAGCATCACAACATGGATTTTGCGGGCAGAAATATCAGACAGTCTCGGATGCTAGCGCAATCTCGTAAATATCTATGATATTTCTGCCCTTCAACTCCATTGACCAAATGTACCGTAGCGATGAAGTGACAAATGTCAGACGAGGAGGTCGATAAAAAATTGGATTATTATCAATTGGTAATCCCTGTGGGAACGAATCTTGCGAAAAGCTGGCGAATGTCAGCTGCAGAATATCATGCTAAAGTTCAGTCATATTTGCGGGATATTCGCTGGCGAAGTTCGCCGGCGACATTTCGCGCTCTAAATGTCACCTTTTACTTTTTAACTTTCTTATTTTTTTATAGTAATCCGCCTCTACAACCGAGGCTCTATTATCTCCCTCACCTCCTCACTATCCCCCACATATGGCTAATCTATCTAAGAAATAAGTGCAGACTATCATTCTTTGATAATGATAAGAATATAGAGAATCCGGATATATCAATTTTCGCAACATCTCTTGACATTCAATAATTTACAACAATGACAAATATTTGAATAATATCATAGTATTTACTGCGACATTTATGGAAGATAAATACTTCTTTTAGTTTAAGACTTCGTGAATTAAGAAAGATCCCTTTTTATCAGATCAGACTGAGAATACAATACATTTTCATGTGAAGGTAATATACGAACATTACTACTTACCACTAATTAGTTGCTACAATATCCACGATTTCGCCGGTTGGCGAAAAATCAGCTCGCATTAGTAAACAAATATCTACCAACTAATTATAGCAACTTTTTCGCCACCTGTCGTTTTTTAATTTTACACATGTTTTTGGATAAATGATGACCATTTTCACATGCGGAGATAGTTTTTACACGAAAATGAACCTTTAAAAAAATTATCCACAAAATCGCTACCTCGCCAGATAATCTGTTGATATTAGCAAGATGCGTTCCCACAGGGATGGACAAAATTAGACATTGTGCGTAATTTAGCCATGGTACAATGTGGAAAAAAGAAGACAACAATGTGATGATATATAATGATATAAGCTTATAATGATGACATATGTCTCTATATGCATGTGAAAGATATTTTAAAAATCTCAGTCAGTGTATATCTCACTCGGTGTATATATTCATTGCCCGCTTTTTTCCTACATTGCTGCCCAGTCAATTTCAATTACGCACAATATTATTAACACAGATTTTTTCGGGCAACTATGTAGGACATTTTCAGGCGCTTATACGTGCCTCAAAATGTCCTACATTGTTGGCCTCAAAAATCCATGTCAATATTATATTGAAATGGCTGAAATTAAACGTAGAAGTACCTCATTATCAAGTGGAATTGATAAAATTAAACTGGAAATGTTGCGAATATTAGTATAGCTTTGAAATGGATGAATGATAAATGGAAATATCTTAATTTGACAAAGAAATGTCGCATTATGAGCTTAAAATGGTGTAGTGCAAGGAACTACAATGATATCTCAATACTTTCTACACATTTCCATTGCAAGAACCGCTTTCAAATGCACTGACAAAAATGCAAAGAACCATCATGGTGGAAATAACGAACGATTGAACGAAAAATGAACACAGCAGTCGAGTCCTCGTTAACGGGAATTTTAATAATGTGTGAATTTTAAAATGCAACAAAGCATTACTATTAGTCTATGGTTCTTTTGTCGAAAACTGCACGATGTCGATGGTACAATGTCGAAAACTGCACGGCGCAAAATTGCATTGTTCACTTTTGGCATTGTATTGGGTACTTTTGGCAGTAGCCTAATCATAGAAATGATCACCCCAACAACGTCGCTTAACTAATACCAATGAACAACAGAGTAGTGAAAGAATTGAAACCGTCTAACATTATAGCAATATTAATGCGATGTCTATACGACATTGAAAATGTAGAACGAGCGAAGCGAGTTCTACATTTTCAATGAGTATGTTAAGGTTACAGGAGGATATCATGACTGTATGGGAAATACAGAGGTGTATAACTATGTTAAACGGCCTCGGGATTTTAACATAGTTATACACCTCTGTATTTCCCATACAGTCATAGAGATATCCTCCTGTAACATACTTAAAGGATGCTCATCTCAGCCAATCAGAGAGAGGGACAGCTTGTTAATGGAGGGACAATATTGTTAAAATGCCAGGGACAATTTGTTAAAATGATTGTTTGTTATCTATGATCAAATGTCCTTTCCAAAGAGGTTTAATAGGGAAACTAGAGCGGACAGAAAGGCCTTTTACAATAGAGACTGATGGCACCACGCAATTTAATGATAAAATTTCAGTTTAACAATAGACTTTTTCTATCGGTTTGTTTTACCGAAGATAAGTGGCTACTAACTAATTTATCAGTAGATCTAAATATTGAACTTTATGAGATGTTGTGAAGATCATCGAAACGAGAATTTATTATCATTTCACAGCAATTTAAGTAATAATAATCAAGTCATCAAGCATTAAGGAGTAAAATTTGATTGTATGTAGTACTTTGAAGTATTTATTCAATTGCGATAGCGTGCAACAATTTGAAAGTGGACGCAATAATTGAAATTATTAGTCCGCGCTCGACCACACGACAAATCTTGATTAGTGAATTTTACACCTCTTTTTCTTATTAGCTTTGAGGACATCATTAATTTTTTACATGTTATCCAGGCCAGTTACGTGAAGACAGTACACACTTATACCCTCGCCATGAATTGATCCATTTCGTGTTCAAATGGTTTGCAACAATGATGTAGTGTAGATCATATTGCATACTCAAATGGCTGCATTTGAAAATGGTTCTATCAGTTGAGACACCGAAACACTTGTCGAACACTCAAAAAGATTCCTCATTGACGCCAGATTGGTTTTGATCAAGAATAAAAAAAACAGCGAAGTACCGTTGTTGTAAAAGGCATTGTCGAACACTCAAAAAAGATTCCTCATTGACGCCAGATTGGTTCTTGATCAAGCGAATAAAAAAAACAGCCGACAGTACCGTTCGCTGGTGTAAAAGGCATGCCATATTCCATAAATAACAAAGTCCCTCATTTGCTGTAAGCGCACCTCATATCACCTCGCGCTGTTGGAAATTTCCGCAATAATCGTCGTACGATGAGATAAGTGGCACACATCTATTTAAAGGAGTCTTATTGTCGTCGGTTTACTGCAATGAGAAGCCATTCGATGGAATAAGACTGCCAAACCTGCGCGCGTTATGAACGCACGCGCGCGTGTGTTGGAACTGGCATGCGGTTCCTCCGTAATGCTCTATGCAACGAGGTTACTAACACTATTGTTACACTTATCAGTGCTGTGTTCTACTCGGCGCGCGGTCTGTTACCAGGTGCGTGATGTGTGCGTGCCAGCGGTGTCGAAATTCTGCAGGAAATTGCCATGACTTGGGCGTCTGTATCATGACAATCGCATGAATTTCGGCCAACCATTTTTGAGCACGTGCTGCATCCCGTAACAAAATTAAATGCAGTTTAGCTACTTAGCAGCACTGTACACATGACCGTGCTTTTCCGCTTGTAAATCGTCATTCGAACATCATTATTGCCGCGTTTGCATCAAAAGTGGTTAGCGCAGTCGAGCAGTTGAAACCATGATGTGAAACATCGGAATAAAAAAACCGAAGCAGAAATTTGTCAGTAAATAGAAAGAAGCACAAAGAAAAGTAACAGCCATACATTTAGTATGATAATATCAAGTTTATTCAAGCGAATTGATGAATCGCCGTGGTACTTTAGGGGTTATTCTACCCCATGGTTTTCAAATGTCTAAATCCGAAAAATGAAGTCAACTGTCGCAAAACTTCAGATACACGTAATTTGAATATGTCCTACCCACATACAAAAAATATGCAGATTCGACAAGTCACTTTTTGAATTAGAGACGATGACGTGAACGTGTCAGCGGATGTTAGTCAAGCAGCTTGATCTGACTTTGTCTGTTCGACGCATTAACTGTTACTGAGTGTGTGTGCATTGTTCTCTTTCCGTGTCCGTCTCCATCATTACTATTGTGAAATCTTCCACGCACACCCCGATCCACACATTGTCTTTACATGAAGCGACACCAGATGGAAAGCAGAGGCGCGTAGGTCCGGATCATCATCACTTCTACTGCAACGTTGGTCGCGACATGACTTAGTTGACCTAGTGCTATCTACTCAGATGATGAGTCAAGCGAAGTTAGATCAAGCTGCTGACCATCGTACTTACTCACGTACGTCCATCGTCTCTAATTCAAAAGTACTGTTCAGATTTGCATATAAATTCTGCATGTTGGTCAGAAAATATACTCAAATACGGTGTCTCTGAAGTTTTGTGATGATTGATTCATTTCTACGGATTGTAGACAAATGTTGAAGACGGGGGAGGGGGGGAGGGAGGTGAACCGCCCAAGTACCAGATAAATATCGGATATTCATCGGAAAACAATGAAGGTCGCATTTTCCCTTATGACGCTAACATGGAGCGCATACCAGGATGGTTTCCGTTTTGTAGTCGTTTTTGGTCTCCGAAGTAGATTCATCTGTTGTTATTGTAATTTTTGACTCGGTTTAAAAAGACACGAACGTATGAAGGGTTACTGATATTCATTACAAAGATTATGGTATCTTATGGGGTTACCCCCCACGTTTCAAATTGTGTAAAATCCTGTAGAAATGAATCATCGTGTACAAACGTTAGCAATGATGCATCGAACAGACGAAGTCAAATCAAGCAGCAGACATCGCTACACTTCACGTCATCGTCTTCTATGCAACAAGTACTTGTCTGATTGCGTGAAAATTTATATGTAGTAGGTAGAAAATACTGCTTATTACGATGCTACCTGTGAAAGTTTGGTGGCTGAGTAATATATTCGTTTGCAGATGGTAGACAAATTGAAAACCTGGGGGGGGGGGTAACCATTAATACCAAAGATTATACACTTATGCGCGCATATGTCAATGTAACTGTAGTAGTCAGAAAATGTATTCTCTCCGATCTCACTGTCCGTCATGTCTCTTCATCTACCAACCGAAGAAATAAATGACCAACTCATGTTACTACTAAAGTTGTAGCATGCGAGAAATCTAGGTGAAGCATGGGTTGGCAGGGCGATACAACAAACAATATCAAGTTCTTTGGAAGTCTTCACCTCTTTTGGCCACTTTGTTTGACAACGGTTTCGTTCTAGGAGTTTCACTGCGAGAACTCGAAGCTTCTGTGTGCCGAACTTCACTCGTTACTGTGGCAGTGACTTGTGCCAACAAATTCAGTTTGCTTGTCGTTGGGCTGAACTCCGATCTAATCGCCTTTTTTAATGGAGCATCCTGTCATACTCGAATTTTTAATCCCTTTTCATCGACACAATAAGATTCTTCACTCGTCTAGAATGCCGCCAGGTTTCCTCTTTAGACCCCAGATTCAGTCGGCTTGGCAAATATTGACGCCTCTGTCCTGAGATGAATCTGTCGTTAATACAGCAACGCGGCTTGCTGATGAACTCGCCACGGGCTGGCCTTACGGGTACGACATCAGACTCCACGTAGGCAGATCCGAATCTCCCCCCCCCCATTTGCTCCGGATTAACGCTTCTAAATGTACCTTTCTATAGACTTGAAGAATAGATAACGGCAGTCGGAGCAAGTAATGGCATATACGATCAAGCATTCTGCCGTTTTACATCGCCAGTTCATTAAACAGGAATCCTACGTATCTAGCTGGAACACAGGCACTACATAACTCACGGCAGAAATCGTCTAAAACAACAGCATCTTCTCTGTTTAGGAAACGAAGGCAACACTGCAGGACGGCTATTAGCTCAAGGTGACGATAAACTTTGGCGTGGTCTAAACGGCCGTAGAAAGATGCGTGTCAAAATAAGGAAAGACTTTTAACAATACAATGACATACATTTTTAACAACACCATTTTAAGGAGATCCCTTTCCCAATAACTAACCTAATGAGCAGTATCCCACCGAGTAAAGCGGACACGTCAGGGACTGAAACTCCGCCTTTTCTGCCCGAGTGACAAAACTCTCCTTCGCAGGGCATAGCAGCGCAACGGATAGAAGAACATCGCAGCAGAACTAAACAAAGTGTGAAG
Source organism: Prostheceraeus crozeri (assembly GCA_907163375.1). Lineage (NCBI taxonomy): Eukaryota > Metazoa > Platyhelminthes > Polycladida > Euryleptidae > Prostheceraeus > Prostheceraeus crozeri. The sequence continues at coordinate 4,445 of CAJQUW010001979.1, read as the reverse complement.
GCATTTTCATCAGGATTAACAGGTTTCGCACTTACCTGAGGGTTATGGTGTAAAGCACATCGGATATAGATTTCGACAAATTTTTAACTATAAATGCTCTGGACTCAGGGATGATCACGAAACGGATCATAACTGAATAATACTAGCGAGTGATGACCACAAATGTCACTCACTTGAATTTTTGTCCTGCGTTTACATGCCGTACTATCAACTAATCAACTAACTCACTCAGAGCATACTGTTAGTTTTGTAAATCACATGACACAGAAATACATGACCATCGGGACAAAAACAACTGGGGGGGGACTGAAATATTTAACATCAATTAACAAATATTGAGGTTGAAAGATATGCCGAACCCAAGCCTCAAACAACGTAATTTGTAATACAGTGGCTAGGTGCGCAACAGGACTCTAAACTTACGAATTTGAGGGCTCAATAAATACATTCTGATAATGAAAAAATTACCAGGAACTCACGGGTTGGTTTTCCAGGTCTCATCGTCCTTCAGAGATCAAGAAGTCGCAGAACTCATGAAGAACTTGAATAGAAATAAGACATCCATATATAGGCACTTGCAGGAGGATATATCATAGGATAAACTTCAGATGGAACCAGGGATCGCAAGATTCACCCAGGAAAATGGAAAATCGGGAAAAAAACGGGCTTGAATGCAAATATTTGAAAATATGCACGTTAGACTTATTTGTAGTAAAATAAACGGAAAATTGCGTGCCATGGATGGATATTGGAAATAGAGGCGCATCGAATCATACAATGCTACAGAGTTAGCAAAATGAGTAATAGAATTCAATATGATTTAGCTTCTAGGTGGACATTGCTGTTCAACCTCAAGAATGGCATTTTCAAAATTCAGTAGATATTTCGAACTTCAAAACACAAAAATATCTCCACGAATTATATCTAAACTCACATAATCTTTCTCCATTCCAATCAGAAGGATTACCTCGCAATTTCCTAAGAAACACATAAAAACACGGAAAGAAATGGTCACAGCTAGTGAAAATATTTGAGTTTAGTCAACAAGAATGAAGTTTGAAGCAGGTTACGTAACGCATTACTAGACCTCAGTCTTCCACGTTGATGACCTCAAACAATTTTGCTGATAAAAATGAGGCGATTGAAAGACTAATCAGGGGAGTTATTTCAGGGATATTTTTCTTTAATATTTATGATTCCAAAGGGTCTTCTACGCTGAACCAACAAAGGTGATTCAGGCTTTGGTAAAGTAAATAGATGAGATTATATATGATGACAAAACGATACGTATGTAAACGAACGTGAATTGTTAAATTCATACATCGAAAGGTTAACAAAGAGTTTTTCTTCGATAACCAACTAATAATTGAAATACAATTTGTGCGTGTTTTACTGCAAAAAATGTGATTTTCAAAAAATGTTGTGGTTTCAGTTCCGTATTTACCGCTTAATAGTTTGTGTCAAACTAATTGTTAGACTTTCCACGTTCTCTGTCGCTTGACTATGTATTTACGATTTACAAGGTATTAACTATAGTCATCGGTAAATTTTCCGTTTGTTGGCACCGTTATGGTTGTGGGTTTGTGTGTTTTTTCGATGGTTCAGTTTGCACGAGTTCAAATAAATGGCGTGGATTTTGTTTGTTGTATTAATTATAAAGAAATTTGTTACTCACGCGCTGAATCTGCAAGTTTAAATTGAAGATGGAATATTTCCTCACGCAGCGGATGCTTACACCATTCATTGTAGTTTTCCATTCATGGAAAAGGAAAGTAAATAGCGGCTCTAACTGATGAAAATCGCGGAACTCAACTGCTAACCAGGAGGGCGTCGAACGACGCGGGCGTCGTTTAGTATTCGGCATTCATGAATCAAGGGGCATCTCTCTTACGTCTGCAATAAAGGTTCAAGATGATTAGAGTGTCGCGAAAAATAACATGTGAATTAAGTCAAAGTTAAGAGAATATCATGAATGACATGATAACTATTACTCGAATTATAATTTTAATGTTGAGGAAGAGCCAAGGTTTAGTGAAGTTTACTTAAATTCATGATGTAATTAATTTCGGTTGTTATTCGCGGCGCAACCATCATTCGGATAGAGGAATTTAAACATCAAACGCAAAAAGTCATGATGCAAATTTTCACAATAAACATAGGAAATAGGAGTAGACAAGAAATCTAGTGTAAAAAGGTTAAAAACTATGTTGTAAACAAATGTTCTAGTAAGAGAAAGGAGGAATAGAATATGCGAAGATGTAGTGGATACATTTTACGAATGCTAATAGTATTTGACTCTGGACTAGATAAATTAACCTTTTTTGGAATTCTATGTTTGAATAAGGGAATACAATTTCTGATGACATGGGTTCCTATCCAATTGCCTATGTTATGGCAAATTTCTTAGATTTTAGTGCATTCATTTTCGTCATACTGCAGTGTACTATTTCTTGATTTACATAAAGTAGGATCTATGTTTGCGAAAAGACATTTTATTCGAGAATGACATAAATTCATCACTAAAAAGGTATGAAAATCGAAGTCAAAGAAAGTTTAATGGGAAGATGATTTTCCGGATTTTACCTGTCTTTGCGTATTTCATGGCACTTAGCAGTCCTTGTGATACTTAGGATTGCACGATCCTTCGAAATAGTCGTTCGTAGGTAAATCCGGCTTCAGACTGCGATAATGCCTTGTCAATTTTACAGTCGTAAATTCTCTTCAAAGTGAATTCGATGTTTCAGATAAAAGTCAGAAATTATGGTCTTCATCCGCCTCCAATCATGCCTGAAGTGAAACCAATTAAATTGTATGAGGTGATGGTGCTAAAGAACCACTTAGGGCTTTACCGTGCTCTCAGTTTCTTTGCTAGACAGCTGTACTGTCCACGTGTTCGGCCCCCAGTCATCGGGAAGGCTAATGTCTGCTGTTCATGCATAAAGCCATAGTAGTAATAGCTTTGCCTCCTGTTTGATGCCGAGATCCTCCATTGGATCGGTGCGGATGCGATAGAGAGGTTGGATAACTGCTGGTTGGGTTGATAACAAGCTTCCCTCCTAGTCAGGGGACGTGATGGCTAGGACGAAGACAGATGGGACTGGGTGGAATGAAAACTCATTTGCCACTTTCTCTTTGATCTCCACAAGGTGATGATAACTTCTCTTACACTCATTCATCCAAGGCGGCTACCATCGATTCATCCACCTTTGTATAAGTTACGTGCTTATCAGATGGTCGCTTTGTCAGATATTTCGAATAATGGGCTAATTATGCTTATGCAAATTTGCCTGATGTAATATGCCTAACTGCTCATGAGATGCTGCTCATAGAAGTCGGACCCGGATTTGTCATAGCGTATATCATAGATGAGTCTCGAGAAGTTTTTGATCGCGTGATGTAATCATCGTGTTCACTCTTGTGCGCAAAGTATTGTGGTGTCATTGAAAGTTATCACGCTGACCTACTCTGCTGGTTATTGAGATAACTCTCTAGATTAGAGTGTGATCAATTTAGAATGCTCGACTCACACTCCCTCGGTTAGATACGCGAAATAAGGCGGGATGAGAATGAGAAGTGAGAGACTAATATCCTCAGAACGCATTATCATCCTCGTTTAATCTTGTTGATTAGAAATTATGAATTCTTTCAGCAACTGAACGATATTGAATATATGTACTATGAGTGGCTATCTCTTTTTCGTTAATGAGAATACAGATGAGAGTGGCATCTAGAAATCGGGACATGAGTTAAATGAATGGATATCTTCTGCTTCTCAGCCAGATACTGAATTCACTTATTAGAAATAGAAGGAAAATAAGGTATGGTATGTGACATAAATCATTTAGTCGCGATCCGAAAATATTACTATTGCTAATAATTGTAAAATAATGTAGTCCAAAGTACTCTATCATGTATCAAGACATCTTCCTCTCATATCATCAACTTATTCGCTCTCAGTGTGATTGTCGAACAAGAATCAGAATAGAAATGTGAGGCATACTAGCAAGATTACTAGATTGCGCCTCTTAGGGCCCTTCGAAATTTAATAACACGAGCTATGACAAGGGAACTCCTCATTGCAGAATTCCACAGGAACATTTAGAAAGACAAATTTTCACTGAAAATCTGCCATAATGCAGCTGATGTCGGACAATAGAATAAATGATCGACATTTGTACTGGTCGATATGGAGCATCATCGATTGCGGTCGTTGCTTGAAAGCAACTAGAACCTCTTCAGGATTGTGCAAACTTTATACTGGCGGCGGCAGCATTTGGCCAGGGAAATAAGGCCGCGGGGACGCAGTTCACCATTATTCAAACTTTTTCAATATCTACGCTTTAGATGCAAGTAAAACAAGTAAATTCCTAGTTACTAGTAGGAGTTATGCACTTTGTAGGTCAGTTTCTTCGCGTCAACTGAGGCTTAAGGCGCTCTAGATTTGA